>CM070736.1:10804988-11289297 GCA_036346245.1 Bonia amplexicaulis | reverse complement strand
AAATGTAAATGCGTATAAGTATGGAATCTCATTCCAATATTTTAAATATTTAGTTTTCACAGCGCACGTATCCTCTCGTAACACTACTGATGGGTTCTTTTAGGCTGTGACTTTTGGCTTTTGGTTTAAATTTTTAAATTCTGACTGTTCGCAAGAGATAGTACGGAGAGAGATACTCGCATGCGATTTTGACCGATATAGATGAAGTCAGGATAATGTCTACTACAATCGACTTTTAGACCCCACCTTAAAAAAACAACCCGTTTAAAAGTTAGTTACTATAAAAAGTCAAGCTATAAACCCAAAAGAACCCACCTTATGTCATTTTCAATAGCTTTTAAGTGAGTCACAATCGCAAGAATATGATACACAATTAAAGGAGATGTTAGATAATACACTCTGGATAAAGAAACAATAATTTCGTAAAAGAGTTCCAGAAATGGTAGTGACTTCTTAGCAGCATACCAGTGCTACTCAGTCAATAGTGTGTTCCAGTATGGTTGTGATAGTGCATGTGGATAAAAACAGAAAATATGAGCTTATCAGGTAAAATAGTTTGTAGCATGAAATAAGTTGAGTTTCACCTTACCGGCATGTCTACATCAAACTTTCGTGAACGTACACCCATTGCAATGCAATAGTTCTTACATGATGCAATTCGTTGGTTATAATTATTTACAAAAGAAATTGCAACGCAAAAAGCTTAAAGATATGGATCAAATCTCTTAAACTACATTTAAATATAAGATTAATAATATGTCAGGCATATCGATGATGTAGGAAGAAGGATTTGACGTATGTACTAAATAACGGAGTGAGAATATCCATTGCAGTGGAGTTTGCTACAGCATTATCCTGCAAAAATTATGTTTGTAAGACCAAAATCTTTCACGACTTTGATAATACATTCTGCTATATTCTCATCAGTATGTGCTACGTCAATTAGTTTAAAGCTTATGATTCTCTTTTTCAATATCCAATCATCATTTATATAATGAGCGACTACACTAAGATAATTCTTCCTAGATCGAGCACTCCATATATTCGAAGTAAGACAACCGAAAATGTACATATTTTAAATAGTTCTTTAATTTTATCACCACTATTATTATAATATTTAACTAAATCTCTAGTCATTGTCTGTCTAGAAACGTGAGAAAATATAGAATCATGAGCAGTTCTAATGTACTTTTTGAACACTTCTGACTCACCAAAATTTAAAAGATCTTATCTAGCAATTAAACTGACTAAAGATTCTCAAACTACCTTGGGATTATAACCCCAGTTACGTACCATACCGTCGGGGTCATATTATAGCTACGTCTGCCTCATGGCTATGCCTTGTTTTCTTTACATCTTTGGGCATGTCTGTGCAAGTGCTCGGCTCAACCTGAAGACTTTGCAGACAATTCATGATAACATATTTTGCAAACAACTCTTAATTGAGCTCCGATCGCGTCTTGCTTCACTAGCTTGTCGATATTTTGCCACACCTTCGACGTGTTGGTTTTGGCCTCTTTGCTTGCTATCGATGCGCAGCACTCAGAGCGATGATGGCACGCCAGGTGCGCTCGCCATTTGAGATGGAGGCAGAGGCAAGGACGTTTCATTCCTGAAGGATAAAAGATCTTCCGGATCAATTCCGTATTCACTCGTACGAAAATTATCAAAATTTTCTATAAAGAAATGTGAAAAACTGCAAAATACAAATAGAAAATTAAACTATTACCTATTTTACATCACAACAAAGAACAGTAAGAACATAAGTATATAAAAATTAGTATCGTTACTTTTTTCTTTACTGTAGGCTGGATTTTAAATTTTCATAATTTGGCCAAATTATTTTGAATTTTGCTAAATTATCGCAAAGTGTATCAAAACTTTTACCAGAGAATTCAAAGAAGAGATTGAAGGTTTGAGTGTGGCTGAATGAAGAGGTATGCTGCCTATTTATAGAAAAACAATTTAGATTTTTTTTTATTTTTTCGTACTTTAAACTCCCAAACAGCCAAAAAATAGCTAGAAAATTTAAAAATCCAACCGTTAATTATGCTAAATGGGCTCCACGGGGCACTTTCGTATCAAACAGGCCATGCCTACCTTGCCATGTTGGGCTAACCATGCCTAACGGTCAGATTTCCATATCTAACAGTCAGATTTTCGTGCCTAATGAGCTATGCCCACTGAGGTACACGTGTCAACGTACACGTGTCGACCGAGCCAACCATGCCCACCGGGCTATGGTGTCGTGGTCAACCGTGCTCGTCTCTCCATGCCCTGTTTTCCACTATGTGTGCCGTGTCGGCACGCTAGGCCGGGGCGACGACCCAAGCATGACCGACCGCCTCGCCCAACACGACTCCATCGCGGGCCGTGTCATGTCTACAATACTAGGCTGTGGGCTAGCCCAGTAGACACGGCCCATTTGGCCACCTATAGTATACTTCAATATGCCTCTTATTATGAGGTTCACCAGGACGAACCACCATGAAACCAGCTAACAAACACAAGTGTGCTGGCGATGAGCTTTTACTGATTCCATATTGCTCATATCGCCCAACAGTTTGCTTGGGATCGAGTACAAGAATTGGCTCAAGTGGGTTGTATGATATATTGGGTCAAGCTGTCCATACAAGCTGGGTACAGTTGTGAATTGTGATCAATATGAAGTGTGAAAGAATGGATTATAGCCCATGGCCAACAAAGAACATTACTTTACAAAAGAGAGGGAATGAGAAGAAGAACTGTGGGGGATAACACTGCATAAAACAAGAAGGGAAACCTTAAGCCTGTAGGGCTAGAATCAGGGAGACCACAAGGCCTATGGCAAGTTCGAGTTGGCCAGCTCCCCCATGGATGATGCCACTACTTCTCTCGATGCAAAGTCCTGTAACATTCAAACACATTGCTCAGCGAACTTCAGTTAGAAGGTTTAGCAAAAGAACTTTGTGTGACAATACACGAACATAAAGAAAAATAAGCAACATTATGTGCATGACCCAGGCCTGAAACGACATGGAAATATGCGATAGAAATATAGCATGGTTGAGTACCTGAAGACGGTGCAACAAGTACATCAAGAACAAATGCACAAACACCTGGTACAGGTACATGCGATTCAGTTAGAAATCAACCTTAATAAGGCAAAAGAAAAAAAATGGCAAATATACAAGTAATAAAAGGTTATGCAGTTCTTGCCAGATAGAATAGTAGGCTGACTCGAGCAACAGGGTGCCGCCACAAAAATCTAGTTGCACGCACAGCTCCTGAATCTAGAAGCTTCGCAGCCTTTTGTAACTGGAACACAAAAGATGCAAAGAAAGCAAGCTAAATTTTGATATTCGTTTCCCACCATTTATCATGATGCAGTACTTCAGAAAGAAAGAATACCTGCTGATTTGCTGTCACCATGTGTCGGTGATGTAGAGGAAGAGGCCTGAAATATGCACAGTTAATTGTCTAAAACTACAGAACGTGCAAATAAAGGCACACAGCTAAGACTACGGAAATCATCAAGTAAAATTATTCAACAAAAGGCTGCTTCTATTTTGATTGAACATTCCCATAGAATCCAAAATGATGACATACTTATAAACAAAATTTCATGTGTTTAATAAAAAGAAAATAGTCAAGGTCAACATACTCTAGTGCCTTGATATCAGTATCTTCTTCCCACGATGATGCTGGTCTGCGAGCAACTCTACTCCTTTCTGCTTCTACCTATCAAATGGAGCACATTGATAACAGAATGGCAGCACAATAAGAACATCTGGAGGTCATTGATTACAGCAAAAGCAACAAAAGGAAGAAGAGAAATTACGAACCTGCACTTCGTGAAATTGCTTCAACGATTTCTCCAATTGGAACTCTAGTGCAGCTTTTTCACTGGCCATGGTTTCTAATTGTGTTTGCTTGTGGTACTGGAAGAAAGGATGCATACATAATTAAATTATCTCTTATTAATCAAATCTCAAGGATACAAAAGAAAATTGATTTGATTTATTGCATACCAGCAAGTCAGTTAGCTCACGATATCTCTTCTCTAGCTCAACGTGCTCCTAAAAATAGGACACATTTGCATAAATAAATGTAATCTGTAAGTATCATCTGGTAATAAGCTGGGTTATAGTAACAGTTGTATTGGCTCAAGTAGATATTTAATCATCATAAAAACTCTGTATGATTTGGCTAGGATTATGAAACTAACATCAACAACTGCAAGATGAGTTCACCTGTCTAGAATAATGCTCTGCATCTCTTCTCATTCCAGCCATTTCAACTCTCATCTTCTGTAACTCAGCCTACATCATAAAAATAAAGATGCACAATGAATAGTGGCTCAAGACAAGGCATTATGATTACTATATAGAAAGCAACTCCACTGAAATATATAATTTTTTCTACCATACTGCATCTGATCAGCATATTAGCATTTTTGTTGCATAAACTCCTATTTACAACTTAACAAATTTAAACCACACATCCAATTGAACAACAAGAAGTCAAGAATTGACCCAAAAAAGCTGATTCTTTGATATCTTATGAAATAAATGGTACCTCCAAGGATGATATCTTAGTTTCTGCTTCTCTTTGGCTTTGCGTGCACGCTCAACTTCCTCCTGCCATGCTTGCATTTGCTTTCCAAAAGCACAATAGTAAGAGAAACAAACACCAAAATATTACATTTCATGATATTGCATCGTATGCTAGTTCGATTGCTTCCAAAGGAAAAAAATTACAGTTAGGCATTTGTAGAGTCAATACTATATACCTTGTGTAACAGGGCTTTTCACATCAAATACATGGAGTACGCGAAAGTACAGCTCATTGAGCTCAATATTAAGCCCAGGAAGAAAATAAGTGTTACGGATAGTTTTGTGGGACTTCAGTATCATCGCCGAAACAAGTAATGAATAGCAAGTTTGAAATATAGTAAGTTATAGATAGAAATATTAGTTTCCAAATAGGACTCTTGCAATTAGGAATAGTTTCAGATTCTTAATTTGGACTCAGCTCTTACAATATATAAAGGGCTTGAGGTTTGTAACGGGAGGGTAAGCAATCAATACAATATCTCCTTCTCAACTTCTTCTCGTCTAAGTTCTGATGTCTCATCCCTACAATCTACGTTCTTCTTCAAGCCTAGTTTCAGTATCTAACAACTTGGCATTAGAGACACCGATCCGCTCACCATGCCACCCAAGCACAATCCGCCATCCGACGTCCGGCTGGATGCCTTGGAACACAACAGATATCTTATTTGGGCCATGTGCTTGATTGGCTGTGCTTATTCGGTCCGGCAAAGGTGTCGGCTGTGCTTGATTGGCCGCATCCTCATAATATCAGAAGCTTGCGCGGATTCCTAGGACTCACCGAATATTATCGCAAATTTATACAAGACTTCAGCCATATTGCGGCACCGCTCACCAAACTTCTCTGCAAGGAAGGGTTTCGATGGTCTAACAACGCCACGGCTGCTTTTGACGCTCTGGCGACTCATTCCGCGCGCCGTCTTGCAACTCCCGATTTCACCAAAGACTTTGTTATTGATTGTGATGCTTCAGGATTGGGTTTGGCACCGTAGTGCATCGGTAGGCGACCCATTGCATTTTTCGATGAAGTCGTCGTTGCTCATCAAGCCGAGCTCCCGCTTATGAACGTGAACTTATTGGACTCGTGTATGCTCGGACATTGGCGTCCGTATATCGGGGTCACCGATTTTGGGTCGTGACGATCACTACGATCGAAACATTTGTTGGATCAACGGTTGACCACAGTGTCGCAACATCTTGGATTACAAAACTTCTTGGCTATAATTTTGCGGTAGAATACAAACCGGCAAAGACAACATTGTGGCGGATGCGCTCTGCATTGCCATGATGATCTTGCTCTACATGCAATTTCGGACCGTTTTGCTTACTACGATGATTTGCATTGTCAACTCAAATCGCAGAGTCTTGGCAACGCAAGCACCGAATGGAGTCGCAGTGCTCTTCTCACGAATGGGAGTTTGTGGATGGTCTTCGCTATTTCGCCGCATCTTTGTTCCACCGATTTCCCTAGTGTTCAACACATCTTTTCGGTTGCGCATTTGGTCAGACATGAGGGCCTTACCAAACTTGGCAACGTTTTCATGCTAGCTTTTACATATCGGGGCGCGTTTGCTTCAAACAATCATTCGCAATTGCATCACTTGTCAGTACAAGTCCGAACAATTGCGCTGGCGGATTGCTTGACCTCTCCGGTGCTTCATCGCGTGTGGGTCGATATTAGCATGGATTTCATCGAGGCCTTGCCCAAGGTTGCCCACAAATCAGTCACATTGACCGTTGTCGTGGTTCTCCAAATATGCTCACTTTATCACCTTGAGTCACCCCTTTGACTCCATCCGTGAGTGCATTTTTCGACAATGTTGTGTGCTTACATGGGTTTCCCGAGTCTATTGTCAGTGATCGCGACAAAATCTTTACGAGTCATTTCTGGAAAGACCTCTTCCGCTTATGGTATCAAGTCGCACATGAGTACCGCTTATCACCCGCAATCGGATGGGCGGTCGAGGTGGTTAATAGACGATTGAGATGTATATCCGTTGTTTATGTGGAGACCGGGTGAAGACATGGCCTCAATGGCTGGCTTGGGCTGAATTCTGCTACAACACGTGTATCATTACGCTCTCAAAGCTACCCCTTTCGAAGTAGTTTATGGGCGGCAACCTCCTCCATTGATACAACACACCGGAGACTCCGAGGTAGTTCATGAGGTTCAGAAAATGTTGGGGGAACAGGACGAATTCCTTCAGTAAATTCGTTTGAGGTTGCTTCAATCTCAACAACATATGAAAAGTTTAGCAGATAATAAGTGACGCGAACTACAATTTCACAAAGGTGATTGGGTGTGGCTGCGGTTGCATCAGCGCCAACTCTCCTCTATTGCTCCCAGTCTTAATACCAAATTGCGTCCTTGTTTCTTTGGACCATACAAGGTGCTTGCTCCAGTTGGTCCTGTTGCATATCGCTTGGCCATTCCTAAGCAGACTGGCGTCCATGATGTCTTCCATGTCTCCAGTCTCAAGCCTTTCCATGGCAGTCCTCCTGGACATGTTCCAGCTTTGCCTCCTCTTAATCATGGCCAGGTGCAGCTTCAACCTGCCAACGTTGTCCATGCCAGACTGAATCACAGCGTCTAGGAATTACGGGTTCAGTTGCAGTTGGACGAGCTATTTCAATAGGAAGGGGGAAGTGTTACGGATAGTTTTGTGGGACTTCAGTATCATCGCCGAAACAAGTAATGAATAGCAAGTTTGAAATATAGTAAGTTATAGATAGAAAGAGTAGTTTCCAAATAGGACTCTTGCAATTAGGAATAGTTTCAGATTCTTAATTTGGACTCAGCCCTTACAATATATAAAGGGCTTGAGGTTTGTAACGGGACGGTAAGCAATCAATACAATATCTCCTTCTCAACTTCTTCTCGTCTAAGTTTTGGCGTCTCATCCCTGCAATCTACGTTCTTCTTCAAGCCTAGTTTCGGTACCTAACAATAAGGTGCTTAGATTTTCACCTGAAGAACTTGATTAGCTTCTTCAGAAGGCTTTTTTTGAGCACGGCGATTACGAGCTTCCATCTCCTGTAGTTCTTGGTGCAGCGATGCACACTCAACCTAAGATAACCAGAGTTATAGATAGCGAATAGCACAAACTAAACAGTTCAGATATGACATACAGTGTGGAAAGGAATTTACCTCAAGCACAGCCACCTTGTGCTCCAATTCCATTGCTCTCGAAGAGCTTTGATCAGCAGCTCTCTGGATGGCAACAGAACAGTTAAAATCATACTAAATTTGCTATTATTCTTTATGAACAGAATCAAAACCACATGATAGTTTAACAAGAGCAATGATTGTGCTGGAAAGATTAGAGGATCAATCAGCTAAAATATGATCTTGATAGAATATAAACTAATTAGCACAGCTTAAAGTACATGTTTCAGATTAAACTATGTTAAAGATGAGAACTGATAAATTGGTGGAAGCAGATTACAAATCACAAATATTGAATGAAGTACAGCATGTGAAACATTACAGTGACCTAACCTTCTACTCGGATTACTGTTTCTTACAGTACTCATTCTGGTCCTTGCCTTAAGGATAAACCTCTTAAATCTAAATGAGCAAATTATGTTTGCACCTTTCAAATCAGTGTTGGCCCTTCTAAATGTTGAATTAGTTCATGTTGGCAGTTACAAAGGGCAACTTGTTTTAAGGACAACCTTACTAAAACTTTCAAATGTCCTCTGGAGAACAAAACAAAATAGACCAGTAAACAGCTGAACAAGACTTGAAAAAAAGGAAAACAGCTGAACAGGATAGCATATGCCAAAACATTTTGATCTTACAGGAGTAACCATGTTACCATAATAAGACATTCAAAGAGTTGTTCATTCTGCCTATTCTAGAATGTAATACACTAACAGTTGTGGGAAACTAACAGAACCAGGTTGTGATAAATGGCAAGAGAGTTTAAGAGGAACCAAACATCTGCTTAGCAGTTAGCACCAACATGCAATTTTCCTGTTAGTGTTCAATTTTTTTGCCAGATAACTTTGACATCCTTGCAAAATAGATCATGCTGATGCCCGATAGTTATACCTTGTAAAATTACCTGGATTCTAGCAAGAGCATTTGACGCCTCGACAGCCCGATGCTCTAATTCTACTTCTCTCTGAACAGCTGCCTGCAAAACAGTAGAAAGTAATAAAAATTTATTACAGAAGAAACTACGATAAATAGAATGTAATAAAGAGAATGAACTTTGACGAATTACCATCTTTGTAGCATTATGTGCAATACGCTCCTCTTCAGCCCTGCGCTCTACGGTAGCAAGTTCCTCTCGTAAAGCCTAAAAAGTAAGCAGTACATATGAAGGATATATATATCTGTAAGAGCACATTGGTGGATATTCTACTCCCAGAAGCCTATTTTACTAACCTGGATGACCCTGGTTTCAGTAAGTTCACGGTTCCTCTTGAGGCCATCCATATCTTCCTGGTTTCAACAGACAACAAAATTAATATATATCTATCTGATGATATCACTTGTGTCATTGAGGCTTAAGAACATAACAAATGTTCACAGTCACTTGTACAGTCATACTGTTTATGTATATATCCAAAAGAGCTCTAGATGCACCTCTACGGTATTCCAAACAAGACAAGAAAAACACATATTACAAAGCAATAATGATTGGTTCAAGACAACGACAAACTAAAAGGTGTGCCTAGCACAGCATATCACAAAAAGGATAATCACTGTGCTAACATATTTCAACCAATTATAATGATTAAAGACATCAATAAAATTCCATTATGGAGCCCATGCTACAAACTAATGAACTATATTAGGGTATAGGATACTAGTACACAATGTCTAGTTTCCTTTGGTAGTGGTAGACTGGTGGTAGTAGTAGAGTGGTTATAGAAAAAAAAAGCTGAAAAGAGTAACAAAAGATGAAACCTGCAAACGTGCAAGCTTTTCTTGTGAAGCTGCTGCTTTTTTCTTCCAAGAGTCCAATGATTTAGCTAGAGACTCAATCTCGGCCTTTTTTGCAGTCAAAGCATCAACCATGTTAGATTCAGCTCGTGAACCTTCTACTCTGGACACTGATAGTTCTTGCTGTAGTTGCTTTATGTGAGCTTCATATGAGCTACATTTCTCTCTCTGTTATGTGTAATAACATCAATACATATTAGAGAAAACCACCTACCATGTATGGGATTAAGGTAAATAGAAAATTGTAAGAAAAAGGGAATATTGGTCAAATAATTTTACCTCCTGAACAAGCAGCTCCTCTAGCTGTGCATTCTCAGATTTATACTCTTGGAGGCGGGATGAAAGTCCAGCGCAGACCTGTTGGTAAAATCAACAAGTCAACATATGGACCTATACAAAGCATAGATAATGTGCCAGGGTCACCAAGTTTATACTTATCCTTACCCGGGCTAACCTAGCTTCTTTTGACTGGCCAGTTTTTACAGCGCTCTTTAGCAATCCCTGAGCCTGCCAAAGACCAACAAGACAATGCTGTACTGCGGGAAAAAAGTGCATTCACATAGCAGCACATATTGATCATTATGGGTGCAATTTTCTACAGCCTACCTCCTCAAGTTGGTCTTGATCTTTCACAGAAACTGAATCAGACTTGTGTTCCTGTTGATTTTCTGTGCTTTCTGGTGAATCTGACAAAATATCTTTCTTTGATTCCTGGGATTTGCCAGAACCTTGTGTATCGGGTACTTCAGAGATATTGCTCTCCTGGATAACAGCCACAGCCGTGTCTTTCTTGTCCAAACTAACTGCTGGATCGATCTCAGTAGTCTGGTTACTGCTGCTTGGTTCACTTCTTTCATCCAGAACTGAAGGAGCAGAGCTTTCAGCGGCACTCTCAGAATTTCCAGAGTCTGCAACACCATCCACGACAGAACCTGCATCCTCAGGGTTTTTCTCCATCGATTGGACTTCAACTGCAGTATCAACAACATTCACACCTCTATCATTCTTAAGATCAACAGCAGCCTTCTCTCCTTTGTCCGCTGTACCCTCATCATTCGCTCCCTTAGCATCAGTTGAAGCGACTTCAGGTTCACCGGCACTAGCATCAACATTTGATGAATCTGCAGGTGGCAAAGGCCTGATCTTCTCTATCTTCATCCGTTCCCGTGGCGGTTGCCTACTCTTCCTTTCCTTCTGAGCTGCTGTCCTGTTACCGGCATCCCCAGTGGCAAGCTTCAATGGACCCTGCAACGCGAATTTACAGCAAACTTTAAACAATTGCTCTCACGAACGCAATCAGCAAAGAAATAAAGTATGCTCAACAAGGCTATTCAGTTGCGACCTTCTCCCTCTGCTTTCCCTTCTTCGCTTGCCCTTCTTGGCCACTGGATCCTTCACCAAACAAACATTAGCGATTACTAATTAGCCCACTCGATGAACAGCTAAATGTGAACCGAGTAAACCAAGGAGCCATACTACCTGAAGGCTGAGAGCTAGACTGCTCATCCGTCAGCTCGGTAGCCACGATTTTTGCCCTCCTGTCGACGACTTCGAGCAAGTCTGTCACAAAAACAAGGCAACTTTTACGGCTCCACATTACCAAAAAAACTCATAGGCTATAACGTATTCAAGCAGGCAATGAGACGGCGATGGGTTCCGGTTGGGTGCAATTGGGCACGTTCCACCGTCCGAAACGATCGGAACAAAGCACGGCATCAAGACTAGTAAGCGAGATTTCGCAATAGGCATCATAATCCCAAGGAGCAATCGCCACGGAGACGGTACGAGAGTTGCCAGGGGAAACGCCAGATCTTAGCCTCGAGGAGGGGTGGATCTGGGCGGCGAATCGGAAGGAGGGAGGGGAAAGGGAGGTCTGGCGCGTACCTTCGGCGACCTTGAGCCAGGAGGCCATGGCGGGAGCTGCTGGATCGCCGCCTGGCGAGAGTAGGGTGGCGCAGTGTGACTGGCGACGACGAGCTGTATTGACTGATGAGATCTCCGGCCGCGGCAGGCAGTAATGTCGCAATGGTTGCTGGTGGCGGGTTTCCGATCCGACCGGCTGTTGCTTCCTTCAACAGATGGGACGATATTTAATCATCATAAAACTCTGTAAGATTTGGCTAGGATTATAAAGTAACATCAACGACTGCAAGACGAGTTCACCTGTCTAGAATAATGCTCTGCATCTCTTCTCATTCCAGCCATTTCAACTCTCATCTTCTGTAACTCAGCCTATATCATAAAAATAAAGATGCACAATCAATGATGACTCAAGACAAGGCATTATGATTACTATCTGAAAGCAACTCTATTGAAATATAATTTTTTGCACCGTACTACATCTGACCAGCATATTAGCATTTTTGTTGCATAAACTCCTATTTACAACTTAACAAATTTAAACCACACATCCAATTGAACAACAAGAAGTCAAGAATTGACCCAAAAAGCTGATTCTTTGATATCTTATGAAATAAATGGTACCTCCAAGGATGATATCTTAGTTTCTGCTTCTCTTTGGCTTTGGCGTGCACGCTCAACTTCCTCCTGCCATGCTTGCATTTGCTTTCCAAAAGCACAATAGTAAGAGAAAACAAACACCAAAATATTACATTTCATGATATTGCATCGTATGCTAGTTCGATTGCTTCCAAAGGAAAAAAATTACAGTTAGGCATTTGTAGAGTCAATACTATATACCTTGTGTAACAGGGGCTTTTCACATCAAATACATGGAGTACGCGGAAAGTACAGCTCATTGAGCTCAATATTAAGCCCAGGAAGAAAATAAGTGTTACGGATAGTTTTGTGGGACTTCAGTATCATCGCCGAAACAAGTAATGAATAGCAAGTTTGAAATATAGTAAGTTATAGATAGAAATATTAGTTTCCAAATAGGACTCTTGCAATTAGGAATAGTTTCAGATTCTTAATTTGGACTCAGCTCTTACAATATATAAAGGGCTTGAGGTTTGTAACGGGAGGGTAAGCAATCAATACAATATCTCCTTCTCAACTTCTTCTCGTCTAAGTTCTGATGTCTCATCCCTACAATCTACGTTCTTCTTCAAGCCTAGTTTCAGTATCTAACAACTTGGCATTAGAGACACCGATCCCGCTCACCATGCCACCCAAGCACAATCCGCCATCCGACGTCCGGCTGGATGCCTTGGAACAGCAACAGATATCTTATTTGGGCCATGTGCTTGATTGGCTGTGCTTATTCGGTCCGGCAAAGGTGTCGGCTGTGCTTGATTGGCCGCATCCTCATAATATCAGAAGCTTGCGCGGATTCCTAGGACTCACCGAATATTATCGCAAATTTATACAAGACTTCAGCCATATTGCGGCACCGCTCACCAAACTTCTCTGCAAGGAAGGGTTTCGATGGTCTAACAACGCCACGGCTGCTTTTGACGCTCTGAAGCAGCTCATCGCTGCGGCGCCCGTCTTGCAACTCCCCGATTTCACCAAAGACTTTGTTATTGATTGTGATGCTTCCGGTATTGGGTTTGGCACCGTAGTGCATCAGGGCGGGCGACCCATTGCATTTTTCAGTAAGTCCGTCGTTGCTCATCAAGCCGAGCTCCCCGCTTATGAACGTGAACTTATTGGACTCGTGTATGCCGTCAGACATTGGCGTCCGTATATCTGGGGTCACCGATTTTGGGTCAGGACAGATCACTACAGTCTGAAACATTTGTTGGATCAACGGTTGACCACAGTGTCGCAACATCGCTGGATTACAAAACTTCTTGGCTATAATTTTGCGGTAGAATACAAACCCGGCAAAGACAACATTGTGGCGGATGCGCTCTCGCATTGCCATGATGATCTTGCTCTACATGCAATTTCGGCAGCCAGTTTTGCTTACTACGATGATTTGCATTGTCAACTCAAATCGCAGGAGTCTTGGCAACGCAAGCACACTGAATGGAGTGCAGGTGCTCTTCTCGCTGAATGGGAGTTTGTGGATGGTCTTCTGCTATTTCGCCGCCGCATCTTTGTTCCAGCCGATTTCCCTAGTGTTCAACACATCTTTTCGGTTGCGCATTTGGTCAGACATGAGGGCCTTACCAAACTTGGCAACGTTTTCATGCTAGCTTTTACATATCGGGGGCCGCCGTTTGCTTCAAACAATCATTCGCAATTGCATCACTTGTCAGAAGTACAAGTCCGAACAGCTGCGCCTGGCAGGATTGCTTCAGCCTCTCCCGGTGCTTCATCGCGTGTGGGTCGATATTAGCATGGATTTCATCGAGGCCTTGCCCAAGGTTGCCCACAAATCAGTCACATTGACCGTTGTCGACAGGTTCTCCAAATATGCTCACTTTATCACCTTGAGTCACCCCTTTACAGCTCCATCCGTGACAGGCATTTTTCGACAATGTTGTGTGCTTACATGGGTTTCCCGAGTCTATTGTCAGTGATCGCGACAAAATCTTTACGAGTCATTTCTGGAAAGACCTCTTCCGCTTAGCTGGTATCAAGCTGCACATGAGTACCGCTTATCACCCGCAATCGGATGGGCAGACTGAGGTGGTTAATAGAACGATTGAGATGTATATCCGTTGTTTATGTGGAGACCGGGTGAAGACATGGCCTCAATGGCTGGCTTGGGCTGAATTCTGCTACAACACGTGTATCATTACGCTCTCAAAGCTACCCCTTTCGAAGTAGTTTATGGGCGGCAACCTCCTCCATTGATACAACACACCGGAGACTCCGAGGTAGTTCATGAGGTTCAGAAAATGTTGGGGGAACAGGACGAATTCCTTCAGTAAATTCGTTTGAGGTTGCTTCAATCTCAACAACATATGAAAAGTTTAGCAGATAATAAGTGACGCGAACTACAATTTCACAAAGGTGATTGGGTGTGGCTGCGGTTGCATCAGCGCCAACTCTCCTCTATTGCTCCCAGTCTTAATACCAAATTGCGTCCTTGTTTCTTTGGACCATACAAGGTGCTTGCTCCAGTTGGTCCTGTTGCATATCGCTTGGCCATTCCTAAGCAGACTGGCGTCCATGATGTCTTCCATGTCTCCAGTCTCAAGCCTTTCCATGGCAGTCCTCCTGGACATGTTCCAGCTTTGCCTCCTCTTAATCATGGCCAGGTGCAGCTTCAACCTGCCAACGTTGTCCATGCCAGACTGAATCACAGCGTCTAGGAATTACGGGTTCAGTTGCAGTTGGACGAGCTATTTCAATAGGAAGGGGGAAGTGTTACGGATAGTTTTGTGGGACTTCAGTATCATCGCCGAAACAAGTAATGAATAGCAAGTTTGAAATATAGTAAGTTATAGATAGAAAGAGTAGTTTCAAATAGGACTCTTGCAATTAGGAATAGTTTCAGATTCTTAATTTGGACTCAGCCCTTACAATATATAAAGGGCTTGAGGTTTGTAACGGGACGGTAAGCAATCAATACAATATCTCCTTCTCAACTTCTTCTCGTCTAAGTTTTGGCGTCTCATCCCTGCAATCTACGTTCTTCTTCAAGCCTAGTTTCGGTACCTAACAATAAGGTGCTTAGATTTTCACCTGAAGAACTTGATTAGCTTCTTCAGAAGGCTTTTTTTGAGCACGGCGATTACGAGCTTCCATCTCCTGTAGTTCTTGGTGCAGCGATGCACACTCAACCTAAGATAACCAGAGTTATAGATAGCGAATAGCACAAACTAAACAGTTCAGATATGACATACAGTGTGGAAAGGAATTTACCTCAAGCACAGCCACCTTGTGCTCCAATTCCATTGCTCTCGAAGAGCTTTGATCAGCAGCTCTCTGGATGGCAACAGAACAGTTAAAATCATACTAAATTTGCTATTATTCTTTATGAACAGAATCAAAACCACATGATAGTTTAACAAGAGCAATGATTGTGCTGGAAAGATTAGAGGATCAATCAGCTAAAATATGATCTTGATAGAATATAAACTAATTAGCACAGCTTAAAGTACATGTTTCAGATTAAACTATGTTAAAGATGAGAACTGATAAATTGGTGGAAGCAGATTACAAATCACAAATATTGAATGAAGTACAGCATGTGAAACATTACAGTGACCTAACCTTCTACTCGGATTACTGTTTCTTACAGTACTCATTCTGGTCCTTGCCTTAAGGATAAACCTCTTAAATCTAAATGAGCAAATTATGTTTGCACCTTTCAAATCAGTGTTGGCCCTTCTAAATGTTGAATTAGTTCATGTTGGCAGTTACAAAGGGCAACTTGTTTTAAGGACAACCTTACTAAAACTTTCAAATGTCCTCTGGAGAACAAAACAAAATAGACCAGTAAACAGCTGAACAAGACTTGAAAAAAAGGAAAACAGCTGAACAGGATAGCATATGCCAAAACATTTTGATCTTACAGGAGTAACCATGTTACCATAATAAGACATTCAAAGAGTTGTTCATTCTGCCTATTCTAGAATGTAATACACTAACAGTTGTGGGAAACTAACAGAACCAGGTTGTGATAAATGGCAAGAGAGTTTAAGAGGAACCAAACATCTGCTTAGCAGTTAGCACCAACATGCAATTTTCCAGTTGGTGTTCAAATTTTTTGCCAGATAACTTTGACATCCTTGCCAACTAGATCACGCTGATGCCTGATAGTTATACCTTGTAAAATTACCTGGATTCTAGCAAGAGCATTTGACGCCTCGACAGCCCGATGCTCTAATTCTACTTCTCTCTCAACAGCTGCCTGCAATGTAGTAGAAAGTAATAAAAAATTATTACAGAAGATACTATGACAAATAGAAAGTAATTAAGAGAATGAACTTTGATGAATTACCATTTTTGTAGCATTATGTGCAATACGCTCCTCTTCAGCCCTGCGCTCTACGGTAGCAAGTTCCTCTCGTAAAGCCTAAAAAGTAAGCAGTACATATGAAGGATATATATATCTGTAAGAGCACATTGGTGGATATTCTACTCCCAGAAGCCTATTTTACTAACCTGGATGACCCTGGTTTCAGTAAGTTCACGGTTCCTCTTGAGGCCATCCATATCTTCCTGGTTTCAACAGACAACAAAATTAATATATCAATTGTGTTATTGAGGCTTAAGAACACGACAAATGTTCACAGTCACTCATAGTCATACTGTTTAATATCTATATCCAAAAGAGTTCTAGATGCACCTCTACTGTATTCCATAAAAGAAAAGAAAACGCATATTACAAAGCAATCATGATTAGATCATGACAACGACAAACTAAAAGGTGTGCCTAGCACAGCATATCGCAGAAAGGATAACCACTGTGCTAGCATATTTTAACTAATTATAATGATTAAAGACATCAGTAAAGTGCTATTATGGAGCCCATACAACAAACTAATGAATTATATTATGGTATAGGAAACTAGGCACAATGTATAGTTTCCTTTGGTAGTGGTAGACTGGTGGTAGTAGCAGTGTGGTTATAGAAAAAATAGCTGAAAAGAGTAACAAAAGATGAAACCTGTAAACATGCGAGCTTTTCTTCTGAAGCTGCTGCTTTTTTCTTCCAAGAGTCCAATGATTTAGCTAGAGACTCAATCTCGGCATTTTTTGCAGTCAAAGCATCAACCATGTTAGATTCAGCTCGTGAGCCTTCTACTCTGGACACTGATAGTTCTTGTTGTAGTTGCTTTATGTGAGCTTCATATGAGCTACATTTCTCTCTCTGTTGTGTGTTACAACATCAATACATATTAGAGAAACCCACTCTACCATGTACGGGATTAAGGTAAATAAAAAAATGTATAAAAAAGGACTGTTGGTCAGATAATTTTACCTCCTGAACAAGCAGCTCCTCTAGCTGTGCATTCTCAGATTTATATTCTTGGAGCCGGGACGAAAGTCCAGCACAGACCTGTTGGTAAGTAGAAAGTAAATTAACAAGTCAACATATGGACCTAAACAAAGCATATATAATGTGGCAGGGTCACCGAACTTATACTTATCCTTACCCGAGCTAACCTAGCTTCTTTTGACTGGCCAGTTTTTACAGCGCTCTTTAGCAATCCCTGAGCCTGCCAAAGACCAACAAGACAATGCTGTACTGCGGGAAAAAAGTGCATTCACATAGCAGCACATATTGATCATTATGGGTGCAATTTTCTACATCCTACCTCCTCAAGTTGGTCTTGATCTTTCACAGAAACTGAATCAAACTTGTGTTCCGGTTGATTTTCTGTGCTTTTTGGTGAATCTGACAAATTATCTTTCTTCGATTCTTGGGATTTGCCAGAACCTTGTGTATCGGGTGCTTCAGAGATATTTCTCTCCTGGATAACAGCCACAACTGAGTCTTTCTCGTCCAAACTAACTGCTGGACCAATCTTAGTAGTCTGGTTACTGCTGCTTGGCTCACTTCTTTCATCTGGAACTAAAGGAGCAGAGCTTTCAGCGGCACTCTCAGAATTTCCAGAGTCTGCAACACCATCCACGACAGAACCTGCATCCTCAGAGTTTTTCTCCATCGATTGGACTTCAACCGCAGTATCATTCTTAAGATCAACAGCTGCCTTCTCTCCTTTGTCCGCTGTACCCTCATCATTCGCACCCTTAGCATCAATTGAAGCGACTTCAGGTTCACTGGCACTAGCATCAACATTTGATGAATCCACAGGTGGTGAAGGCCTGATCTTCTCAATTTTGATCCGTTCCCGCGGCGGTTGCCTACTCTTCCTTTCCTTTTGAGCCGCTGTCCTGTTACTGGCATCCCCAGTAGTGAGCTTCAATGGACCCTGAAAAGCAAAATTTACAGCAAACTTTAAACAATAGCTCTCACGAACGCAGTCAGCAAAAATACAAGGTATGCTCAACAAGGCTATTCAGTTACGACCTTCTCCCTCAGCTTTCCCTTCTTCGCTTGCCCTTCTTGGCCACTCGATCCTTCACCAAACAAACATTAGCGATTACTAATTAGTCCATTAGCTGAACAGCTAAATGTGAACCGAGTAAACCAAGGAGCCATACTACCTGAAGGTTGCGAGCTAGACTGCTCATCCGTCAACTCGGTAGCCACGATCTTCGCCCTCCTGTCGACAACTTCGAGCAAGTCTGTCACAAAAACAGGCACTATTTACGGCTCCACATTACCAACAACTCATAGCGTATTCAAGCAGGTAATGAGACGACGATGGGTTCGGTTTGGGCGAAATTTGGTACGTTCCACCGTCCGAAACGATCGAACAAAGCACGGTATCAAGACTAGTTGGCGAGATTTCGCAGTAGGCAATCGTAATCCCACGGAATAATAGCCACGGAGACGGCAAGAGAGTTGCGGGGGGAAACGCTAGATCTTAGCCGCGAGGAGGGGTGGATCTGGGCGGCGAATAGGAAGGAGGGGAGGGGAGAGGGAGGTCTGGCGCGTACCTTCGGCAACCTTGAGCCAGGAGGCCATGGCGGGAGCTGTCAGATCGCCGCCTGGCGAGAGTAGGGTGGCGCAGTGTGACTGGCGACGACGAGCTGTATTGACTGATGAGATCTCCGGCCGCGGCAGGCAGTAATGTCGCAATGGTTGCTGGTGGCGGGTTTCCGATCCGACCGGCTGTTGCTTCCTTCAACAGATGGGACGAAAGGGGTTAGTACACGAGATAAATAACATATTTATTCTGTTTGTTGCACAGTACAGCGGAGCCCGTCTAGCTCAGTCGGTAGAGCGCAAGGCTCTTAACCTTGTGGTCGTGGGTTCGAGCCCCACGGTGGGCGTTTGATTTTCCAATTTTGTTTTAGGGACCTCCTAACTAGGGGTGCAAACGGGTCGGGTTAATACCGATCGATCCGGTATCGAATCCGAAGAAAAAATATGGGTTAGGATATAGTAACAGCAATATCCGTCCCGAATCCGATACGTCTTCAAGTTTGATTTTAGGTTAATGCTATTATTACGTCCTCCTACTCCATTTGTTGTACTGCATGCATTCCTTATAAACAAGTAGGGGTGCAAACGGCTCGGGTTAATCCTGACCGATCCGGCACCGAATCCGATTGGTATCGAATCCGAAGAAAAAATATGTGTTAGGATATAATAACAACAATATCCGTCCGAATTCAATCAGTTTGCACCCCTACTCCTAACGCTAACACCACCTCCACCGCCCCTCCTCTTCCTCATTCTCCCTGTTGAAGTATACGTGTATGTATGCCGCGCATGCGCAGGTTCTGCCGATAACCTTGCGCTAATCTTGCTGTATATTGTTGAGTATAGCTGATTCTGTTGGCTAGTTACGATTTGTGTCCGGTTTGTTCAAACCGCGTAATCTCCATGCACTATATATATGCCATAGCACATACAATAGAAAGCATTGTGTGAGTATTCGCACGCTTTCATGGTATCACATTGGTTCTGGTCTAGGACCTTTTCTTCTTCCTCCCGTGTGGCTATCCTGTGCTCGTACGTCCACCTCCCACCATGGGCGACAATGTTGCTCCTCAAGCTTCCGCTCTCTGTGTTATCAATGTCATAAACCACATCCCGCTCAATCTCGAGCTCAACCGACCCAACTACACCAGATGGAGGGAACTTTTTCTTGTTCTCATCAGAGTTCAGCGCCAAACGACACATCGACGACACTGCCCGACCTGTCAATGACGCCACCTGGGAGCCTACGGACTACGCCGTTGTCTCCCTCCTATATATACTACTCCATCTCGGAGGAGATCGTAGCCATCGTCCTCACCCCCGGTGCTTCGACGCACACCGTCTGGCAGAGCATCGAGGGCTTTTCTCGCGACAACAAGATGGCGCGCGCTCGGTCCCTTGAGGCAGACTTCCGTAACCTGGCTCAAGGTAACATGATGATTCTCGCCTACTCGTAGTGCCTTAAGTCGACCAAAAGGTCTCCGACAAAACTCTCGTGCTGACGCTCCTATGGGGACTCAACGAAAACTTCCGCAACATGGCCATCATCATCAAGATGAAGTCCACCTTCCTCCAGGCTCAGTCTCTTCCTTGGCGATTAAAGCATGTTTACTAGTGTTGGTGGTTGGAACATTCACTAGAAAATTTATTTAGTTTCAGTTATTAAAATTACTTTGTTAAATTGATACTTTTAAGAATTTATTATGATATTTGAAACATAAAGGCTGCTTTGTGCAAAAGAACCATATTATCCTTCTTTGTTAAGCCTTGCATCTACTGCATTTTTCCAAGACTTGCGAAGTACTGTATGTACTCACATGTTATATTCAAAACAACTCCCAGAGGGTTATGAAGATCAAGAAGACGCTACGACTACTTCGCGTGTGGATTTGACAAAGGCTTCCTGGAGTACCAGGTTGCGCTTCCCCAATCAATTGCCTGTGACGTATTGATGGGTCATCGTCAAAGTTTATTTCTGCTTCCACTGTGTTTTGTTAGTTTGAGAGGTCTTATAACCTCAGTTGTAATAAAGTGGCCATAAGGCATGTACTCTCTTTTATTATAATAAAGTGTTGTTAGTTATGTAATCACCACTGTTTGACTATATACACTAGTTTTAATCTGAAATTAGTAAAGTAATATATAGAGGGTTCGAATTCAAAAATTTGTTTCTGACATTCATCAGCAACAATCTTTATCTTCTGATCTTCCAAATGACAGCACACCATTTCCTGCTCTAGCGCTGCTCTAGCGCGGGGGTGGAATACCACGGTGTCGCCAACATGGTTGCGAAGGCTTGCTGGCTTCAACAGCTTCTTACTGAGCTCCACGAATAGCTGGTAAGACTTGTTTATTTTAACATCCAGCAAGCTTTTTTGGTGCATGATCCAGTGAGTCGAATATCTACTTAATTCAGTGGGATACAAATATTTTTATAACTTCTGTAGTATGAATACATTAATAACATTTTATCCTAATACAATCACGTTTAATCATTCTAATTCATTTACTTCATCTAAAAAAACACGAATTCACATTCAATTAAAAAACTTGTCCAACTAATTTATTGTATTGTAATAAAATATGTATATTGCTTTTCGAATACGAATACAGGTAGTCCAGATAAAATAACATTTCAGATGGTAAAAGTTTATACCATAGTTGCATCTATATTTTTTTATGCGAATACGAATACGAATATGATAGAAATTGTTAATTGGATAAAAAAAATCTATACCATATTCACATTCTATCGAATACAGTAACCAGATAATACGAATAATTCATATCTACTTCTCACCCCCTTGTTACAACCTTCCTGTTTGCGGGAATTTGAAGGAATAGCAGAAGAGCTGCTATTGATTCATTGAAGGAGGCCAGAGATAGGGTGAATTACTACTAGCTTGAAGTTGCTGGGGGTAGTACCGTACTAAGCATCTATGCGTCGAGAAAAGAGTTCCTTATATTGTACAAGATTCAGAGGCAGCAACAGACAACAATAACCCAAAAACAGTCAACCCAATATGCATACTAAAACAGTAAGTAAAACAGCGACCCTATATATGATCAATTTTTAATTTTTTTGGATGAACGGATCGATCAGGCCTAATCGACCAATCCACCCGTATTGGTGCTGAACGACGATCGAGTACTGCTCGCTTGCTTAGCTGGCGATCAAACGTAGGGCGTCTGGCAGCTCTCGACCCCGCCGATCTTGGAGGCGCCACCGCAGGCTGCCGGCGCCGCAGCGCGTACCGAGGGAGGCGAGCGCCGGTTCAGGCAGCTGCTCCTGGCGATGTCCCGCATGGAGCGGGCGAGCGAGAGCGTCGGGTTGAGGCGCACGGTGCTGTTGAACCTGCTGCACAGCGACGCATGCGACTCCACGGCCTCGCCCACCGTCAGCGCCGGCTCGCGCCGCCGCCGCTCGGACACGGCCTCGGCGCACAGCCCGCAGACCCACTGGCCGTGGAAGCGCTCCCGCACGCGGCCGATGTACGCCGGGGTGCAGTCCTCCGCCATACCGCAGCACCCACACTGCACGCTCAGTGCCTCCTGCTGCTCCCCCCCTGCGGCTGCGACACCGGCGACGACGGCGGGTGCTTCTTCGGTGTCGGAGCACTGCGAACGTTGTTGGAACACGCGGGCCTCCTGTCAGATCAAAGCACGCATGGCACGATTAGTTGACACCCAGAGTACTGCTCTGCTCAAGAATCTAAGAGATCATATATATATGTGTCATTTCGAACATGCATGAGTGCAGACATCTTTCGAGCATGGAAACAAACATGCACGTCGACGACGAACAATCAGTCACTCGATAAATAGCAACATCGGTCGAGCGACGCATGGATACTAGCTAGTACTAGACATTAAGGTGATTAATTACATATTCTAAAAAAAGGTAATTAATTACCGGAAGGGGGTCGAGGCCAAGCTCCTCATCATTTAAGCGCGCCATATCCCTTATTTTGATCGATTATCTTCCGAGCTCCCCAAATCAACTATCCGTTCCACTCTGGGTTACTTCTGACTAGTGTGTGTGTTAATTTTTCCTATACTTTCCAGCAACATGTGCGCCTGGCTATTTATAGACCGCAGCTAGCTAGCCGACTATATACCACTCCCAAGCAACCGGCCGGCCGGGCCGATTGATGAGGCCTCTGTCACATCGATCAGAGGAGCGAGCTCAAGAAAGCTCCTGCACCACTTTCTTGGTGATAGGAAACACACGGCAAAAATTAAAATAATAAAAAATAATCAAAAGTACGAGATAAAAATTTAATGTAAAAAACTCTTGCAAAAAACTATGAACACATAATTGATAAAACTACTATATAAAGAAGTTACAGAATACTCTTTGTGTATTATATGTGTAGAAATTTGTAGCGTTCTATCTATCAACTATCATGAGCCTTACAAGGGAATAAAACAGCCTTGAGAATAAGAGTTAGGAAGGAACAAAGTCCTAATCGGCGATATAAACATAGACCTACTCAAAAATTAGAACAGTAACCTACTCGGAGATGGAAACAACACCCGCTTGGAGACTAAACAGAGTATTAGAAAATAACAGTGAAAAGTTGTAGTCGAAAGTGTCTCAAGTAACCATGTCTGACACCAGTTGGGGGCAAACAACTTACCACGACTGGTGCAAGTCGGGGCAAAATCTATTATAAATACAAAGATGATCTTAATGATAACATCCGATTAGTTATATCAATCGAAATATATCTTTTTGAGCAAAATCTAATCGGATTTTTCAAATAATCGGATCTGACTAGATTCGACTCACCGAATACAACACTTCGGGTGTTTTTGGTGTATTTCCACCACCAGGTCCACCACCACCACTGCCGAGTTATCCGTATCTTTCGACTGTATCCAATACGTTTTAGACAGGCCGGCGCCGCCCGTGCGAAGTGTGCTTTTGTTGCCCATTCGCACGTGCATGTGGGCTGTCGAAATCGCGTGTTGTGAGCGGCTCACGGGGCTGACAACTGAATTCGCCTGCAGATGGTGGAGCCTCCAGCTGCGAGACGATCGACGCATGACTGCACGCTTCTTCACGCGGGCCATGTGAAAATCGTGCCGTCCGTGAACGATCGGTGCTGCGGCTATAGCTAGCAAACAGGAGGCCGCCGGCCGCCGGCCGACGGTTTTCCGGCCGTAGATTTGTTCAGAACCCCGTAGCGCGCATCGGATTATGTGCGAGCGAACGGAGCTCGATCCTCAGCTCAGCCGTCGGCACCAGTTTCCGCTTCATGTCGTGTCATGCTCAGGCGCTGCGTGCATGCAGCTGTAGGGGAGACGCAAACACACCCGCGGATCAATGGCGGACTGAACAGTGAAGATGCACGCACGCACGCGTGTGTAGCAGAACAACTGAACAAGTGGTTTTCTTCCAAGGGGGGTGAATGATTATACTTCTGAAAGCACAAGTAATTGAAAATCGTGCTATAAATTTGCTTTGAGACCGGTGCAATTTATCTTTTAGGAAAGCACTGAAGCGCGCAACTCCCTAATTCCTGTGGAAAACTAATTAAACTCACACATTCTTTACCTCAAGACTTGGTATTGGCATCACATATATGTGACGAAATCTCGCGTGGCGTTAAAAGACCCTATCATTTAGTACATGACAAAAAAAATGAAAGAGCACTGTCATCCGTAGCAACTTGACAACATCACGGGATTTGAACAGGCACAACAGTAAAAGATGTGGACATGCAACAAAACAGTAGCAAAACTACGGCACAGCTTCATGTATACTGGTATTATGAGCAGCTTGCGTTGCTACGGTACGGTATTGTTGTGCACGTGACCTTCGATCGGTCAGTGAACTAATGCATGATTTGTGTATATTGACATATGCAGGGCTGTGCACGCTGTTCTTATCTAGCGTGTTCAAAAGTATTGTAGCTTTTGGCCGTGTCTTTTAACTTTTGATTGATTGTGAGAGATATTAAAGGAGCAAGGGGGTACTCGTGTTGAGAAGTCATTCCGTTCAAAGCGGCTTTTGCAGTTACTCCTATAAACTACTTATAGAAACCACATTAAAAAGTCATTCCGTTCAAAAATCAGGTTTTAAAAGTCAAAAGCTAGAAGCTGTTTAGAATAATGCCATCAAGGATTGCAACTTGTAGGTGCCATTTTCTGTCGTGGGCGTATTACATACGCCGGTACGTGAACAAGGGAGTCATGGTGTGCACCATGAAAGATGGCAATATATCACGGTGTCTATTCCGCTATACTGCTGTGCCAAAACCGTAAGCCAAACTGGTTTGATCTTGTGAGACCACGTGGAGGTCACCCTACGATTGTGATACATATTTGACTTTGTTATTGAAGTTTGAGTTTGATTTTAAAACTTTTCAGAGTGCAGAGTTGCTATCAGGATTTAACTTGTTTCACCGGCCTGGTAACGATGGTTTGACCAGCGGCTATAGAGCAGTCATATGCCTTTTTGAAAAATGGACACCGAACACTTGTGTAGGCAACACTAGGTGTCACTCGATTTGGAGTTCTAAGCTAAAACTAGATAGAGATTAACTGTCATTCTAGAAATGGTGTTTTCTGATGCTCTTAAGCTATCAGACCGGTCGTTGGTTGGCGATCTGACCAAGGCGATCTGACTAGCGTTGGGCCAGTGGTCAGACTGGTCCCCTATACCAGGGTAAGTTTGAGGGGAGTTGGGCAGCCAGACTGACCTATGGCTGGCAATCAGACCGACCTTGTAGGTTCAGTATGTTGAGTGTTAGATTGTTGAGTTGGGTGATTGTGTTGTGTTTGTGTTGCATGAAGTATGATTTGGCTAACTAAGTTAAATCTCAGAATCAGATTGCTTGGAGAACGGTAGGGGTCAATGGCAATGGACGAGAATTAGATGGGGGAGCTGAGATCTGTGTGATCGGGTAAGTTCAGGTGAGATTACGTGGCTTAAGCGAGAAACACCAAAGAGAAGATGATCGCAATGAGGCTAGTTGGTGCATGTGGTGCGCCAAGTGACAAGGACGATGCACGTTGAGGCTGTTTAGGGGAGTCCGAATATGTGAACACATGACGGCTAGTTATTGGGCACTATAGGCTATATGTCAAAACATACGAAGATACTTTAATGGATTGGATTGATATTTTAGGCTATTGAAACCCTTTGGATGAGCCGTTTTGAAAAGCGTGTGTGTGTGTAAAACCTAGTATGGTACTAGATTAACAAGTTAGCCTATATAAGTAAATAAAATCCAACTAGAGGTGTTGGTTATGATTTCTTATACCTCAAGGAGGGAGATGTGTGGCTTAGGTGCTAAGCTCAGGGAGTCTTGCCTAAGTCATTGGATCCTTTATCTAGTGGCCCAAAAGCGATATCTGCCTGGAGGCTTCTTCACCGGTGGCAGATCAGCTACGTGCACTGGTGCCATCTCCACAAGGGCAACCTGAACCAGATCAGCTACGTGCACTGGTGCCATCTCCACAAGGGCAACCTAAACAAGATCAGCTACATGCACTGGTTTCATATTCACGGGCGCTATTCCCGCTGCAGCAACTTCTACCCGTGCAACTTCCACCATCGGTGCTACCTTTAAAGATGACCTACAGCCGAGCTAGTAAGGGCAGCAAGGGCAAAGCAAAGAAGACCAATGATGATATCTCGTACCTGCCATTGACCCGCAAATTCGTGCTTGGCGAGCCGTTGCTCGAGAAAAAGGGCCTCCAACCCCTACCAATTAGTTGCCAGCAATTGCACAAGTGGTGCATGAAACAGTCCAATAAGCCAGAGGGAGAACGGAGCTCAGGTATCATTGTCAAATTCGCGCCGGTTCATTTACATCACAATCTTCAAGAGTGTGTCTTCGTGGTCGCATTTGAGGATTTATTCGATCTTTTCACGCTCAACGCTTTCGACGTCTCACTCATTCGATGATGGACGCTATAAATATGTATAATCATAGTCTCCGTTCATGTCATACCGATAAATGTCATATATAATTTGTTGCTTTCGTCTGTATATGTATAGACACATGCTGACTAAAGCTAGAACATCCAAATCATCATCGGTTGGTTTCTTGGACCCACACTTGGTCGCCAAGTATACCATCGACGAGGATACGTCCGTCGTCGAGAGGTACATTGCGCAGACTCGCGGCTCAACGCAATAAGGAATATGTACTTATGCCCTACAATCAGAACTATCATTAGATTTTAATAGTAATTGTACCAAAATGGAATAAGGTATATTACCTTGATTCCCTTAGTAAGAATAAAATGGACTTCACAATTGTCAGCCAAGTAATCGATAAGTAAGTACATTTTCTCCATACATACCTATATTGTACTCGTTCTTTCCTTCCGAATGACTAAGGTTAACTTTTTCGAATCACGTAGGGCGGTCGCGATGTACGTTACAATGGGAGGTGCCTCGGCGCAAGGGGCCAAAGGCCTGACACATGCTCGAGATTTTAAGGTATTCGCTATTACACATTAATTAGCTCTGTGCAACAGTTGGTAGTAATGCCTCTTGAATTAACACATTTTATTTTTTGCAGTGCCACCAGCAGCCGCCGAGCAACACATGTGACTTCTACGTTTGCCACCATATGGAACTACTCCTCGATTCCTCGAAGATCACCAATTCTAAGGTTTGTCAATCTTCCCATAATTACTTCATACTTATCACGTTACATATATACGTACATTGATATTTCTGTCGACAGGCTGCGTCCATCCCGTCAACTGCATTGAAACAGTCTGACCTTTCAAGAATTCGAGGAGAGTTGTCGTACTTTTTGGTGGCTACAGTCATACAGTCACAAGGAGAGTTCTACTGCGCACCATGATTTTTTATTGCTCTTATCACTCCGGAATCGAGGTCTCGCGAAACCTCGATTCCGGAGTGATAGATCAATAAAAAATGCAATGTTACCATCTAAGTGCAAATGCAATTTACATCTTTTGTAATTGTGAATTTGTTAATGGATATGTTATTTCATTTTAATTAATTGATTTGCGAAATGGATGCTTTATGTTTGTGAAATAAAATGTGATATGAATTGGATGTTTTATGTTTGTCAAATGAATTGAGATGTGAATTGTATGTATACATCTACTTGTTCATCTGCTTGTTTCAGAGGGCATGGCTAGCATTTCCTGAGGCTAGCCAATAAACAGGAATAGATTTAGAAGTACAAAAGAATATTACAGACTATCACAGACGGTTTTTAACTAAAAACCGTCTGTGGTATTTTGCACCACAGACGATTCGATAGCCGTCTGTAATGACCTCGTATCATTACTGACCCATAAATTCAGACGGTTCACAAAACCGTCTGTGATGACGTTTTTGAACCGTCTGTGATGACCTTTTCTGTAGTAGTGGTAATGCCCTTCATCTTAACAGTACAAAACCAGTGAGACATGTACTAGGGCGACCACTACCTTACATGTGTGGGTAGAGCAAGATGTGACCACAATTCACAAGTTCATATGGATTGCTACACTCCGAAGCATATACATCTTATTCTACGCTCCAATCGTAACTAGAGCCACGCCCGATCACGTCCCATGTGTCCGATCATGACCTAGTTGTGCATGATCCTAAGCGCCCTATGCAACCGCCAGTAAAATCACACGCCCATTGTCTTTCATGCCCCCTACCTCCCATATTCCACCACATTAGACAGTGCTGCCACGCCGAATCGATAATAAAATGGCATGAGGCCATCCACCATGCAGACACAGGAGCCCACTGATCGGCAATAATTGATCGTTGTTGCCCATGTCTTGTAGTTTTCCTTCCATCGCACCTTCACTGTCTCCCGTGCCTATGCCATCGTTGTGTGATGGCATTAGTAAAAATGAAAACTACATTTACAACTATGTACATTCCCATTTTACGATCAGATGGAACCATTTTTAATGTACTAACAAATTTACTGAGTGCGTCGTTAGAGTTTACTACCACACCTAGCCGTGGCGCGTGTTGGCCATGTGATGGTGACAATAAAAATAGAAACAACATTTACGATCAGATACATTCTATTTTGCAGTCAAATAAGACTGTTTACACTATACAGATAGATTTACTGGATGCGTCGTTAGAGTTTACTACCAACCTAACTGTGGTGTATGATGGTCGTGTGATGGCAGTAGTAAAAAAGGAAACTATATTTATGTCCAGATATATACCAACTTACGACCAACATGAACCACGTGCCAGAGTCAGCAGTAAAAGAGGAAGCCGCATTTATGGTTAAATACATTCTATTTTACGGTCAGATAAAATTGCTTACACAGTAATAATGAATTTACTGGACGTATCGTTAGAGTTTACTGCTATACATAGCCGTGGCGCATGCTGACTATATGACTGTGACAGTAAAAAAACAAAGATTTTTTTAAGGAGGGGGAGATTTTTTTTTGGAGGGGGTGGAGGAAAAATCATAGCCGTTGGATCTCTAATCCAATGGTCACAAATCTAAATGATAGTTAGAAAGAAAACATCAGGTAATGTTTATCAACACCAAAAAAAGAAAACCACATTACCTCCAGATACGAGTATCAACTTAGAGCTAAGATAAAACTGACACACAGTAAAAAGTAATTTAATTTATGTTCTATTCGTTTATCTTATATTAACCTTATTCTATTAGCACCTTCTAAATTTTAGTGCTGGTCGGCCACTGCTCGCAGACGGCGCGGAGCCGCTCCGACTGTGGCATCTGCTCCGCGCGATGTCGCGCATGGAGCGCGCGAGGTAGAGCGTCGGGTTGACGCGCACGGTGCTGTTGAACTCGCTGCACATGTTCGCGTGGGACTCCACGGCCTCGCCCACCGCCAGCGCCGGGTTGCGCCTCCGCAGCTCGCTCACCGCCTCGGCGCACATGCCGCAGACCCACCTGCCGTGGAAGCGCTCCCGCACGCGGCTGATGTACGTGGGCGTGCAGTCCTCCGCCATCCCACAGCACTCGCACCGCACGCTCCGTGCCTCATCCTCCTCCTGCTGCCGCTGCTGGTCCTCCGCCGCGACAGCCGCGTCTGGAGCTGGCAGTGCGTCGTCGGCGAGCGCTCTATCGCCGTCAGAGCGTGAACGTTGGATCACGCGAGCGTCCTGCCAATTAGCCCAGAGTACGTACGACGTAAGTGAGATAAGAACAAGTCAATTAGTATACATGCCATTTCAGGCATGCACGCGGGCACGTGGTATTAGAGATCTGTGTTAGATCGGCAGACAAATAGAGAGGGGATTACCGCAGGGAACTCGAGACCAGCAGGTTTCTCTTCACTAGCTGAACCCCTAAACGCCATGGAAGTCAGTTAATGAGTTCGTCAATAACCTGAAAAAAGTGAAGTTTTCTTGTCTACTATCGAATTCGCATACTCTACTCTATATATAGGCACAAACAGAAGTCGGAAAAGCTTCAGGTCGCCCCGGAAACCGGTCGGTTGGGTGCAGGTGGGATGAACCGGCAATGCGGCACAGGTGCAACTTGTTCGAATCACGAATCTATCAGACAAAAAGTAGCATACAAGTTCAGGTGATATATTTTTTTCCTTCCAAGTTTGCAAAAGCGCACAGCAGGGAGACACCGGACATGCATCCTCTCGCGCTAGGCCGCTAGGAAATGGGCAGAGTGGGCACTGTTGACTGGACTGATCGTTCGTCGACGGCGATGCAATGCATCGAGCCGGCCGTCAGAGTTCTTATGACAGACAGCCAATTTTCGAGTATTGTATACGCGTCTGAACTCTGAAAGCGTCGAATCGTTAGTTGCGAGCGGCCTTACGGGATGCGCATCGGTAGAGGATGGATGTTGCCATGATTGCGGGGTTCGCAGTTGATCGAATGCCTTGCCGGCTGCCGCATTGCTCCAGACTCCAGTTCAGAGTTATTTTTTCTTAAAAAAAATTAGTCGGAACTCGCTGTTCTTCGTTCAAATTCTGGTACTGATCACTAGCATTTGATTAAGTGTACGATTATCTGGGAAATCACGAGATTTCAGCAAGGGCAACAGGGAAATCTGTGAACAAGAACAGGAAGAAGTGTTCGTGCCTCTCGTTGTGGACAGGATCATCCGGAAGTCATTTCACCACCTGCATCTGCATGTATACACCACTATCATCAGGCTGTCAGGATCGTCTCGAAATAACTTTAAAAAAACATGGACAGCTTGATAGGAGTATATAATATGCGCATATGACTATACGCATGCCGTGTCACCTGCATTGAACACATGAGGTGAGTTAAACCGAATATCGATAATCTGTTTTAAAAAAATTATCTCGATAAATCACTTTGCAACGGCGACGAATAAGCTATTATGTTTGTTTGTGAGAAACCATAGATCAAAAAAGAAAGTAACCATGATGTATGCGTGTGTGTATATATAGACAGTATATATACAGTGTTCTTGCTGTGATCGGGCATTGCTGATTAAAGTTTCAGCTGGTACAGGCCTCTGTCGAAATGATTAGGTGCTTGAAGGATCCCGTGCGTGAAGGCGGGGAAAGTAGCAAGCCCACAGTTCCGTGATCCACTCCCGCCATGCCGAGTAGATCACCCACTGATTTGAAGCGTGCTCTGACTGACTAAATGTGGTGAATTGTTTGTTTTCGGCTATAGAAGTTAGAAGCCTCAAGCCGAATCAAAACTCAAGACCTGATTTCAATGCTCACTTTGTGCCAAAATTCTTTCATGATAGTTAGCTTAAATTGTTAAAGTCCTACCGACTGTGCTCAGGATCTTACTGTTAAGAATAGAATAGGAAATAGATTATTTGTTTCCTTATATGCCTCACTTTCCATATATGTATATGACATATTCCTCTGTATATCCCCCATGTACTCCCTATATATATTGCCCTTTGGGCCTCATGAATATACATACGATATTCATAACATGGTATCAGAGCTAGGGCTCTGACCTCATTTTTTCTTCCGCTGCTGCCGCCGCCGCCCGGGCTGGATTGTTGACCTCAGAATGGGGTTGCTGAACGCAAGCATCGTCATCTGATTGAGACTGCTCGCACACTTCTCCTTGCTTCTCACGTCCCACCACGTTACGGTCGAGGTTGTTTTACTGTTGCATATCTCATTAATATGCAGCCCTCCACTGCTCTTAAGGATGTCAGTCCTATAGAGCGTCTCTACTCTAGAGTCCCTCAGTACAGTCATCTTCGTGTTTTTGGCTGCACCTGTTTTGTCCTATTGCCGCCTCGTGAGCGCACTAAACTGACAGCCCAGTCAGTTGAGTGTGTGTTTCTTGGGTACAGTTCTGAGCATAAGGGTTATCGTTGTTATGATCCTTCTACTCGACGGATCAGAATCTCACGAGATGTTGTCTTTGACGAATCTCGACCTTTCTTCTAACGAGATTCGGCTCTTTCCACTGCTTCCACCATCGAGACGATCTCCTGGTTGTCTCTTCCTGACTCTTCACCCATTTCCCCCCTTTCTCAGCCTTCTATACCTTCACCTTCTGTGTTGCCTCCTGCAGCACCACCTCTTGCTCCTACAGCGCCACCGTCTATACCTTCACCTTCTGTGTTGCCTCCTGCACCACCACCTCTTGCTCCTACAGCGCCACAGTCTCGTTTCTCTGGGGTGCACTACTCCAGACGTCCTTGTACTTCACCAGATCCCTCTCCTGGTCTCTTGCCGACACCGACATCTGATTCACCTGATGATGCTCCTCGCTACGCTCTTCGTGAACGAGCAACCATTCGGCCTCCTGATCGTCTTGTCTTTGCTTCGACAGCTCATGCTCTCTCTGTCACCGAGCCTAGTTCTTATCGTGAGGCTGCTTCTCATTCTGAGTGGCAACTTGCTATGGCAGAGGAGCTTGATGCACTTCATCGTACGGAGACTTGGGATATTGTACCGACACCTGTGCATGCTCGTCCTATCACGTGCAAGTGGGTGTACAAGATTAAGACCAGGTCTGACGGTACTATTGAGCGCTACAAGGCTCGTCTTGTGGCTCGTGGTTTTCAGCAGGTTCGACGAGACGTTTGCTCCTGTTGCCCATATGACCACTGTTCGCACACTTGTTGCGGTTGCTTCTGTTCACCGGTGGTCTATCTCTCAGCTGGATGTTAAGAATGCTTTCCTTAATGGCGTCTTGCATGAGGAGGTTTACATGCAGCCACCACCTGAGTATTCTGTTCCAGCTGGTCATGTCTGTCGTCTTCGTCGTGCTCTTTATGGTCTCAAACAGGCCCCTCGTGCCTGGTTTGCACATTTTACCTCAGTGATCACTGCTGTTGGTTTCACTGTCAGTGCCCATGATCCTGCTCTATTTATCCATGTCTCACCTCGAGGTAGGACACTGCTCCTTCTATATGTGGATGATATGCTCATTACTGGTGACGATTCCTCATTCATCACATATGTGAAGAAGCATCTCAGTGAGCAGTTTTTGATGACTGATCTTGGCTTACTTACATACTTCCTTGGGATTGAAGTTTCTTTCACGCCTGAGGGTTACTACCTCTCCCGCCAGTATGTCCGGGATCTTCTTGATCGGTGCAGTGCGACCGATACTCGACCGCCGAGACTCCTATGGAGCTCTCTCTTGACTTCGAGCCTCGATGGTGATCTTCTTGAGGATCCTACTCGGTATCGCCATCTTGTTGGGAGTCTGGTATATCTTGTGAGCACTCGTCCTGATATTGCTCATGTTGTTCATATCTTGAGTCAGTTCATGGCTTGTCCTACTCATATTCACTACAGTCATCTTCTTCGTGTTCTTCGCTACTTGCGTGGGATCATCTCTTGTCGCTTGTTTTTCTCTAGCTCCACCTCCCTCCAGCTTCAGGCGTACTCTGATGCGACGTGGGCTAGTGATCCTTCTGATCGTCGTTCTCTTTCTGCTTACTGTGTTTTTCTTGGCTCCTCCCTGATTGCACGGAAGACAAAGAAGGCATGCAGATTCCGCTCGAGTGCAGAGGTCGAGTTGAGAGCTATGGCAGCTGTGACAACAGAGATTACTTGGTTGAGATGGCTACTTGCAGATTTTGGTGTATCTATGAGGGGACCTACAACTCTTATGACTGACAGTACAGGAGCTATCAGCATTGCCCGTGATCCAGTGAAGCATGAGCTCACCAAACACATTGGTGTGGATGCTTCATACACTCGCTCTCAGGTGCAGGAGGGTGTACTTGCTCTTCAGTTTGTGTCCTCAGAGTTACAGATTGCTGACTTCTTCACGAAGCCACAGACTAGGGCACAACATTTGTTCTTTCTCTCCAAACTCAGTGTGTGTGATCCACCATGAGTTTGAGGGGGGTGTTAAGAATAGAATAGGAAATAGATTATTTGTTTCCTTATATGCCTCACTTTCCATATATGTATATGGCATATTCCTCTGTATATCCCCCATGTACTCCCTATATATATTGCCCTTTTGGCATCATGAATATACATACGATATTCATAACACTTACGACCTCTTTCAGGCTACGACCACGTCATGTAGCCGTACGACCACGTTGTAGTGGCTACGACCACCTCCTATGTCGCTACAACCGCTATGTTGGTTCACCGACCACGCTAATAGTCATTACGACCACACTATGATCTCCCCAATCATGCTTCGCTGCTCCGATCTCATAGTCGTTACGACCACGTCTTCCTGCGAGACCGTGGTCATAACTCCTTTATGACCACGTCTCCAGCACCTACGGACACCTCTGCTCTCGTCGCCGTCCTCGGCTCTGTGACTGTGGTTGTAACTCCACGACTACGACACGCTCCAACGGACACCTCCGCTCGTCACCCTGGTCGTAACTCCTTTACGACCAGGTCTGTTGCTCTTGTGGACGTCCTTCGCCCGATCACCGTGGTCGTAACTCCTTTACGACCACGGCTGTGTTCCCCTACTCTGCGGCCATGGTTGTAACTTCTTTACGACCACGTCTACCGCCCCTACGATCTCACGGACCGCCTGCGACCACATTGGCCGCCCATACCGATCGCCTACGACCACGCCGGTCGCCTAGGCCGATCGCCTACGACCACGTCGGTCGCTCGATGCTCTGCTCCTCCTCTGCGACTGCATCGCCTCCACCGGTGCTCCTGCGACCACACAAATTGTCCTCTTCCCGGTACCCCTTTGCGACTACATCTCGTCGACTTGGTGCTCTCGCTGCTCCTCTCGGTGCAATGGCCTGCCCTTTTATACCCTGCTCTTCGACCATGAAGCGAACTCATCTACGACTCGGACACAAAGTCATACTCGACTACGACCATGAACTCCGACTCCCATAGAGACATACTCGTACACGACTTTGACCACCAAGTCGTACACGACTACAACTACCAAACTGAAAATAAGATTACAAACTCTAGCAATCACCTCCTTAGTCTTGCTTTCCCTCTTAATCACTCCGATCTTCTCTCTTGTTTCCATTTCTTCCTGCACTCCCGTGTGCTTGAGCCTCCCACTTCTCTCTCTTGGACCATGAGCACCTCCACATGATCATCGCTCTTGTTCATCGTCTGCAGCGTCTCTCACACCTCCTAGTCGATGCTTCACCCATGAGCCTTCGCCTTTGTCACCCATGCTCTGATACCACTTGTTACAGTTCTACCGATTGTGCCTAGGATCTTACGACCTCTTTCTGGCTATGACCACGTCCTGTAGCCGTACGACCACGGTGTACTGGCTACAACCAGCTCCTGTGTCGCTACGACCACTCTGCTGGTTCACCGACCACACTGACAGTCGTTACGACCACATTACGATCTCTCTGATCACGCTTCACTGCTCCGATCTCGTAGTCGTTACGACCATATTTTTCTGTGAGACCGTGGTCGTAACTCCTTTACGACCACATCTCCAGCACCTACGGACACCTCCGCTCTCATTTTCGTCCTCGGCTCTGTGACTGTGGTTGTAACTCCTTATGACCACAGCTTCTGCTCCAACGGACACCTTCGCTCGTCACCCTGGTTGTAACTCCTTTACGACCAGGTCTGCTGCTCTTGCGGATGCTCTCCGCCCGATCGTCATGGTCGTAACTCCTTTACTACCACGCCTGCGATCCTCTACTGCGGCCGTGGTCGTAACTCCTTTACGACCACGTCTGCGACCCCTGCAATCTCACGGACCGCCTGCGACCACACTGGCCGCTCACACCGATCATCTACGATCACGCCGATCGCCTACGACCACGCCGGTCGCTCTAAGCTCTGCGGTCACGCCAACCGCCTATGACCATATCGGTCGCTCCATGCTCTCCACCTCTTCTACGACTGCATCACCTCCACTTGGTGCTCCTGCGACCACACAGGTCGTCCTCTTCCTAGCACCCCTCTGCGACTACATCTTGTCGACTTGGTACTCTCGCTGCTCCTCTCGGTACAATGGCCTGCCCTTTTATACCCCGCTCTTTGACTATGAAGCGAACTCGTCTACAACTCAGACACAAAGTCGTACTCGACTACGACCATGAATTCCGACTCCGATAGAGACGTACTCGTACATGACTTCGACTACCAAGTCGTACATGACTACAACTACCAAACTGAAAATATGATTACAAACTCTAACAGTAACCTATACGCAGATGTGGTATCTGTGCTTATACCTAAGGCTTAAAATAGATGCATTCAACAATTAATAATACGACAGAATGAAACCTCCAATTCGGCCAAAACTTTGACAATATCCAACTCAAACTGATATCACTTGTATTGGTTCGGTAAGAAGCCTAAATTCATACATCCAATTCAAAATAATAGTAGCATATATGTTTAGTGAAATACTACAAAACACTATAGAGTTTTTCAAGTAACGAATGGTACAACTCATGTTAGTCCGATCTGAACCAAACCAACATTCCTGAGATGCCCATATTTTCATTATTTTCCACCTTATACATTTCACTCCACTCATTTTGCTCCCCTCTCAATCTCTTTCTCTTCCCTCTCTTGATTGGATCCAAGGAGATCGGGGTGGAGGAGGAGCCGAGGCGGCAAGTAATAGCCAGAGAAGGAGCAGAGGCGATGCCAGCGGAGGAGGAACTAAGGTGAGGCGACACGATCCAAGGAGGTTGGGCGGAGGAGGAGCTGAGGTGAGGCATTGTGCAAGAGCCAGAAGGGGAGGAGCCGGCGGCTGCACGGTCATAGTTGGAGGAGCCGGCGGCTGCACGATCAAAGTTGGAGGAGGCGGCGGGGCAGCTTATTATCGAAGGTAGGCAGACACAGCGAGGCCAGAGGAGTAACCATGGCTTGAGGCTACAGGAGGAGAAATTAGTGATGCGGTCATCGTCGGATAGGGAGGCAGTGCTACTAAACGAAGAGCCGATGGCGCGTAAGGAGGAGTAGATGCGGCTCGTGGTCAGAGACGGGATGCCAATGGTACAACACATGCTATACTGTCGAAACTATATGATACTTGGCTTGTAGAACCTCCAAAAATGTTGAAACTATACGGTACTTGGCTTTAGAAACCCTAAGTTTTTGTTGAAACTCTATGATACTTGGCTTTAGAACCTCCAAATTTGTGTGAAACTCTAATGTACTTGGCTTTAGAATCTTTTTTTAAAAAAATTTGAAACTCTATGATACTCGTGGCGTTAGAAACCCCCAATGTGTTTTTGAAACTCTATGATACTTGCGGCTTTAGAAACTCCCAATTTGTTGTTGAAAGTTTATGATACTTGCGGCTTTAGAATCTCCAATTTTTGTTGAAACTCTATGATACTTGGCTCGATACTATCTGAAACTTCATGAAACTCTAAATTTTTTTGCTTTGATACTTTGTGAAACTATCTCAAACTTTCTATGATCATTTTGTAGTACAGTGTGTTTGTAGGCATGGACTCTTCTTCGATTGACACTGATTTTGTGTCTATTCCACCTAGAAAGAAGAGGTGTTCACCTCGATTGAAAGCCAAGGACTCAAGTTTTCCCACACAATTGCGCGCAAGTCATACAGTGCCAAAGCATACATCGGCTATCCCAAAGCATAGACTTGTAACAAGCCTACACCAACTACTTGTGAAAAGAAGCATAAGCAACCAGAGGGCATTAAAAAGGTACAATACATAACCAACATATTTTTCAAAACTATCTTTTGAAACTATCCCTCCTCGTCAGAAAGTATTGATGCTTGCCATCAATGCAGGTTCAAATAGTAGCATACAGATGCTATTTGCACCGAATCACCTCAATAGTGAAGTCCCTTTCCTCCCTCCAGAAGAGCTATGTTACTCAAATAGGGTTTGGAAGACTCCTGTCAATGGCAGAGTGTGAACAACCTAAGGGTTTGACAATGTGGCTGATAAATCAAGTAAATTGTGATCAAGGTACTCTAGAGGTTGGTGGCAAGACCATACCCATCAAACTGTTGTAACGAAGCTTCTCGAGGTTCCTTGTGGTACCATACAAGTACTAGTGGCAGCAAATGTGTAGGGCATGTTGAAAGATAGATTATCAAATGGAGGGATGGAAAGTTTGTTAATATGGCCATACCTAAGTTGATCAGTGAAATAGATGAGGAGGTATTTCCCAAATCTTTCATGCTTGTCATGTTTTGCCTATATTTAGCACCCAACACAAGTCACTATATCAACAGATCTTTCTTGGGTACAATCAGTGATGGAAAGTACATTAAAGACATGAATTGATGTGACTTCTTTGTTGCAAGGCATCAACGACTATAAAGCATCTCAAGCAGCTAATGTGCAAGTGTGTGTGTGCATCCACATTCTTGATGTATGTCAAATTTTCTGTTGGTTCTTATTGTAGCATGTAAGTAATCTATTGGTGTATTTTCGTAATATAACATTTTTTTTCTATTTGCTGCATCTTTTTTTGTGCAGCTGATTACATTGACTTTATATCTGCACCGAGCATATTGATCCCAGTCACGCCACGCCTGAAACATTTCACAACTACGCATCTCTAGTCATTGAGCTTACTTGATGTCAAGTCTTCAACGAGGAATCACATTGAGATTGAGTATGGTCGCATGAAGATATGCAAGCACATGTCATGACAGATTATATACACTAGGTTTTTTTATGCAATTTTCTATTTTATTTTTATTTCTTATGGCCTGCAGGTGTGAGTTCTCTAAAACTATTTTTGCTACATCAAATGAGGATGAAACACATGGCGCTACTAGTGATATGCATAAGGAAACTGTCAGACCCTGGATCAACAACTCCCAAATCCTCTGTGTAAATCGCACTAGTCTAAAATTAACTAGTGCACACAGTAGACAACAAAGATAAATATCAACCATAATAACATTTATTAATTGAATATAGGCCAGATGGCCAAAGTTTACATACACGGCCCATAGCAGCAGAAGAAAAACACAGAAATGGAAAAGGCCCAACAAGCCTGCCCACAAACAAACGACAGTAAGACGCGGCCTACTCATCTAGGTCTTCACCGTAGTCGAAGCTGTCCTTCTCTGAGATGAGATAGCAAAGGTGAGTACAAACTTGTACTCTGCAAATCACACTGGAGAATACAATATAATGACAAAGGCAACAAAGAAAGGTATATATGGTTATTTGAGCATAAAACAATATTTAAAGAAATACAATAAATAGATTGAAAATTGTTGAATTTGATACAGTAAGTAAAAACAGTAATTGTAAATAAAATTAATACCGTTAGTATAGTTCCATCCCCCACACTAACCTAACCACGGGTATCCTATTCGGACCATCTTTTCTCTAAAAGATCTCATATGGATTCCATCCATCCACATGTCTTTTAAAAACCACTTTGAAAAACAAAGTCTAATCCGTGAAAAACATTACTCAGCTTGCCCATGACCGTGGGCACGGCTATCCAGGATAGTTTATACACTATGCAGAGGTTGTACAACTTTACCCACAAGACATGATTATCTCATATTGCCACGCGATTAGCACACTTCCTTATGTTTGCGGCGAAGAGATCATGACGAGGCCTCTACAATGCAAAGCCTTCAACCTAGCATAGCCAACACTAAGATTTCATCCCAGTAAGGAATCCACTAGACCGGGACCCCCTCTTCAGCCGAGTGAGACTTCACATGGCCTACACCACACCCACTTTCAACCTACAATGAGACTCAGGTCGGGATCTACAAATTAGTCAGCCAGGACTGTCCCATACCAGTTTGTGTTAGTACAAAAAGGGTTTTTATAGCAGTAGCTAACAGACCGGTCCTTAATTGACTTAATCTCAAACCACATACCCTTGTGCTTGACAATCAATATTGTGTCACCGAACAATAATGCATGCCAGCACCCACTACGTAGCCATTAGCCTAAATCTAAACCAAGTTTTATATTTTGTGTTTAGTGTTTGTACTGTCACTTTCTACACTCTTTCTCACTTTTGGCACTCTTTCGTAGCGTATTTGCAAAAATAGCAGTATGGTGATAGTATTGACAAAAATGTCATTTTTGCCGCCTGGCGGCAGTGGCTGCGAGGCGACGCATGGTGCCTGGCAGGCAGCCCGTCTCAGAGGGAGGAGGCGGCAACCTGCCTGCCACCCGGCCACTGGGCGACAGGTAATTAGGCCGGCTAAGCCGGCCTACTTACCTGCCTAATTTTTTTATTTAGTGATTATTTGAATTTTTAAATATAACAAAGGAGCTCAAACAATTACAAAATTTATGTACACGCTCCAGACATAATGTTCCTCACAGCGTAATTTTTGGAGAGTTTTATCTACGACGAATGTTGCTCATAAATTCATAAAATTTTGATATTTTTATGAGTTTTTACATACAGAAAACGAGCTCTAAAAATTGCGAAAGTTTACGTGAAGCATCCTGATATAGTAATAGTTATCATGTATTTTTTGGAGAATTTTCTGTAGTACAAATTAGCCACGTTTCTTCGGATTAACTTAACCATGAATTTAGCAAAACATTTGTATGGTTAAGTCAGTCCAAATAAACATGGCTAATTCGGACCGCATAAAACTCTCTTAAATTTACATAATAACTATTACAGCATTGAGAGGCTTCATATAAAATTTTGTAATTTTTGGACTCATTTGCTATATGTAAAACCTCATAAAAAATCAAAATTATATGAAGTTTTTAACAACATTCGCCACGGATAAAATTTCCCAAAAATTGCATTGTGGGTAATGTTGTGTTGAGATGTTGTACATATATTTTCGTAATTTTTAGCCCATTTAGTATATTTAACAATTCAAATAAACACTAAATGCAAAAGTAGGTAATTTGGCCGGCTAATTACCCGACCTAATTATTGCCTAATTATCTGCTTTTTTATTTAGTATTTATTTAAATTTTTTAAGTATATCAAATTAGCTTAAAAAATTAGGTAGTTTACATACAGCATCCGGACATAACTTTGCTCGTACTGTAATTTTTGCGAATTTTAACCATGACGAATATTATTCAAAAATTCATACAAGTTTGATAATTTTACGAGTTTTTACATATAGGAAACGAGCTCTAAAAATTACGAAATTTTATGTGAAACTTTCCGATGTTGTAGTAGTTATTATGCAAATTTTTGAAAATTTTATGCATTCCAAATTAGGCACATTTTTTCGGATTAACTTAACCATAGGAATTGTTTTGTTAAATTCTTGGGTAAGTTAATCCGAAGAAACGTGGTTAATTCAGACCGCATGAATTTTTTAAAAAATTATATAATAACTATTGCTATATTGGAACACTTCACATCAAATTTTGTAATTTTTAGAGCTTGTTTGTTATATGTAAAAACTCATAAAATATCAAAATTGTATGAATTTTTGAACAATAATCGCCATGGATAAAATTCCCCAAAAATTGCACTATGAGGAACGTTGTGTCAGGAGTTGTACATAAATTTTCATAATTTTTTGAGCTAATTAGCCAGCCTAATTACCTGCGACCTGATGGTTGGGCGACAGGGGCCTGCCGCCCTCTCCGCTAACGGCAAAAAATGATATTTTTGTCAATATGTCTCGTATACTGTTATTTTTATAAATGCGGTGTGAAATAGTGTCAAAACTAACTTTGATTCATCGCTACACGTAAGAGTTACAGCAGTACGTACTAGGAGCCTTTTTCTTCACCGAGCAAACCACAAGTGTGCATTTCCTCTGCTATCGTTACAATCAAGAGATTGTTTTGAGGAAAAGGGAAACATTGGGAGCATACTTGTTAGAAATTGGCCCATTTAATTATGGCATATTTTCTTAATTCCAAAGCATGCATGGTTTAGTACCATATTGCTAAGGAAAGGTGAGTAAGACCAATTTATAAGGTGGAGTTCTCACCACTCCTTGAATCTGGATAGAGATGGTATGTAAAGGGTTCTGTCTAGTCACACACACGCCAAGACGCACGCCACACAGATACGCCAGATTTTCGCGTGAAAATCAGTGGGTAAATGGCTGCTTTAATCATGTCAGTTATCAGTCTGCCTATTTATATGCATGGAGACGTCCAGAGTATATGCTAAAAACTCATTGCCTCCATTTCAGTTACCAGTGGGTAAATGTGTCAGTTACCAGTGGGTAAATGGCTGCTTTAATCATGTCAGTTATCAGTCTGTCTATTTATATGCATGGAGACGTCCAGAGTATATGCTAAAAACTCATTGCCTCCATTTCCTTCTTCTTTATGATTCTGTGCTCGAGTACTGTGCCGTCTGAACCTCGTCGACCTTTCTTCCCAACGTGCATCTGGAAGGAGGGAGAGCGGTTATCTCGAAACCGTTGCCGCAGAGAGTACCTGCACGGGGCGGCAATAAGTTTTCTAGGCAGCGCATCTACGCGACCGCTCACTGCACTGCGACATCTACATTCTGCATTGCGTCAAGCCTGCGCGGCTTCCTGTTCTTCATCAGGCTAACTAGTAAGTCGTTGGCGCGCACGTATGACTTTGTTAATATATTTTTCTTGAGTATATTCTGAAGTATGTTGAGTAGCCTGCTGTCAGTAGTAAGTATTGCATCACTAGTTTATTGTATATGTCTCCTAGTAAAATTTGGAATTAAAATATTGTCCACATTTTCAACAATACTTACACCCATTTTGTTTGCAAAATTGAAAGGGTTAGGATTTCTGGATCGCTGAATAAGCATATATATGCAAACTCATCAAGCCATATATGTACTCCGATTTAATAGTGCACTGCTGTAACACCTGCATGCCATCTAACTTACTGATCAATGTACGCGAGGTCCCATGTTTTATCTCCACGGGCCAGCCGGGCTGGGTTTCTCGACACGAACCTGCAGTTCATGACACTGAAGAAAATATCTCCCTCCCGAAGGCAACCGGGCAGGCTAGGCCGGCCTGTTAAACGATATGCTGTAGGATGTGCCGCTGCACACTGTTGCCCGTCCGGCAATCACGGCACACTGTTGTCGTCCGGATTGTCACCCTGTAATCCCGGTAACAAACAGCCACATTGATGTAGATAAATTATTTCCGTAGATAGAGTATGTTCCTTCTATGTAACCCTCGGATTGTATACTACTTATACACTATGTATCAATGAAATAAATCATTGCGGATTGCTTCTCACGCTTTCACGATCGACGGGCAGGCAACAACTCAAACCGGATAGGAGTGATTAGGAAGAGGCTGTTATTTTGGGCTGCGGTTTATGTCTTTTGCCTACGACTTATTAGTATAATGAATAGTGATTGCCGAGAGAAGCTAAAGGCCAAAACCACTGAAAAACCTAAAAGAAAAGGGCCAATAGCAGGTGGCAATGCGTAGCTAGATAGCACATGTTGTTGGGGCCGGTTCCTGCCTGCCGGCCGAGGCAAGGGCATTTGCCAAAAGCCGCCCCTAAGGGCGCAGCGGTGGGTGGTCTCACGTGTTTGGGATGTCTGTTCACCGCCTCATTCGGCTATCACCACACCACGCCACCGGCGACCAAGGCGAGAAGAGCTGCACGGGTGGGCCTCTACGTACGCATGTTACCCCCTCCTCTCTCCCCTTCTTCCCTCGCAACGAAAGCCCACGCACTGCTCGGCTACGACTAGAGGTGGGAGACGAGCCATGTTTTTCTGGGCCAGCCCGAGGCCCTACCGGCCCATCAATGCCCGAGCACGGCACGAATGGTGGGTTAGATCGGGCCTGGAAAGACAGCCCGTCAGGCGGCACGGCACAGCCTAGTGAATCGTGTCGTGCTTGGGCCGGGCCGGCACAGGGAGCACAGCAGGCATAAGCAACACGGTGGGCATGCCAGCGTCGGTGGCCGGGCCGCCTCGGCCTCTACCTCGCCTCCCCCTCCTGTCGCCATCCCATATCCACTACTCTCACGATCATTCCCACAACACAGCCCACCATAGAGCAGAGAGGAGGGGGAGTAGAGGGGAAGGACTGAAGTATACCGAAGCCCGAACGAGTGGACGACAGCCACAAGAGGAGGAGCTGGGTAGTCGGAGCTGATGGCGGCAGCCGGAAGCTTATCTCGCTATGCATCCCTGCACTGCCCACGAGCGCATTGACAGAGGGGGTGGGGGTCGCGACGCTGCCTTCGCTGGTGCTGGCGTCGGCACCTTTGCCTGCTCCACAGCCGGAGACTCCATGCCACCACCTCCATCCCAGCAGCTGCCTCCCAAAAGGTTCCACTGCTGGTGTAGGTGATGATGCCCAGTCAGCCTCGGCCTCCCGCGGGCCCGCCTCAGCCTCGGTGACGTTGGTCGTGGGGAAGATGGCAGGGGCCGAGGAAGGATGAGGCGGCCAAGGAAGGAGAGAGAGGTGGCCGGGGGTCGGGAGGTAGTCGAGGGGTTGAGGGAGGCGGTTGGGAAGGAGAGGAGGCGGTCGGTGGTCGGGGAGGTGAGGGCGACCGGGAGGAGGAGGGGCCTGGGAGGAGGGGCTGGGGAGGAGGAGGCGGCAGGGAGATGGGAGGCGGCGGGGTGAGGAGGGACGACCGTGGGAGGATGGGGTCGCCGAGGAGGTGGGGTCGTCGGGGAGGAGGGAGGCAGCGGGGGAAGAAGGGAGGTGCCAGGGAAGAGGCGATCACCGAGGGAGGACCTAGAGGAGGGAGGCGGCCGAGGAGGCGTGGCCAGGGGTGTGGCCAGGGCTGTAGAGGCATGAATTTTGAGGTGGGGGTGGATCGGTGGGGGAGGAGTAGATAGTAGTACTAGCAGTAGACTAGCAGACAGCTGAGTGTAGCTAAGAGGTGATTGAGACAACGGCCAGAAATAACATTCAGACTGAAGAAGCAACATTCGGGAATCAGGAGTAACGTTCAGAAGAGCAACATTCGAGAGTTGATGCCTATAAATTCACTTGGTTTATCTCATTTCTTCACAAGCTATCCAATATCTCATTTCTTCAACATCCCTCTTCACGTTCCATTTCTTCAACATCCCTCTACACTCTCAATTTATTCACCATCCATCCACTATGCTACCAAGGAGTCAGAGTACCAAGGAGCTCCCGAGCGGTATGCAGAGGAGTCAAAGCACGAAAAGGGCAGCGGGACGACTTAGTGTAAGCTCCCATCATCACTCCCCTAGTCCTCCTCTGGCTTCGACTTCCGTTGATGCTCATTAGCTCTTACCAAGAATGGGAGACTATGGCATGAATGACCATCGTATGGATGGTGCAAAGGGCTACGAAGAGTACCAGGGCGGTCCGGAGCCAATGGGGACTCCAGAGTTCCCTCGCCAGCCTGCGGACGACAACATTGATGGGTCTTGTCGAAGGTTGAATTGTTGGAAACATATGACCTGGAGCCAATAAATCCGAGACGGCGAAACGGTAGAGATCGCAACTTGTAATTATTGCAATGCTAAATTAACTGCTCGTACAGCTGTAGGGACAGGGCACTTGAACAGGCACTACAAAGAATGCTTATGCAAGATGGTGGCACAGAGCAGAGGGGGAGGAGGAGGAGTACAAACGCAACTAAACTTCGAGACTGATAACTTTGTAAGTACTTGAGTATTCAACCCGCTTTTCTACCCGTGAGAAAATTGCTAGATATATTGTTTCAGAAGATCAACCGATTGGGATGTGTGAAAGTCGCATGTTCGAAAAAATGATTTAGCGCGGCTTTGGCCCACAGTACCAATATGTTAGTAGGAGAACTACTACATTCGATATTTTACGGATGTATCAAAAGGAACTAGCAGAGCTGAAAGAACTATTCCTATAATTTTAGTTTTTCTTTGCTATAACCTCGGACATTTGGACATCGTCACACCAGAGAAGTGTCTGCCTTAGTATTGTAGCCCATTATTTATACGATAATTATAAACTAAGCAAGAGAGTCATAGGATTTAAGGTAATTAATGGATCACACACAGGAGAGGCTATTGCCGAGCGTATACTACACGTACTTGATGATGTTAAGATATATAATAAAAATATTTCAATAACTCTTGATAAAATTCCAATAAAATTATTTCAATAACTCTTGGAAAACGCCATGGCTATAAACATCCTCACCCTAAAGCTGCAAACATATATTGTTGGTATGTCCTCCACCAAAGATGTGTGTGCCACATCTTGAACCTTGTTGTTCAATACGGTATGCAAGCAATTGGTGCATATTTGAACAATATCTGTGATGTTATTCATTATCTCATAAGTTCCCTACAAGTGGTAGCCAGGTTCGCGGAGTACTACGTATCCAATGGAAAAGAGCCAATAAAATTTGATCTTCACATGAAGTTAAGGTGGAACTCGACATACATCATGTTAAAAAAGTTACAAGGGTACGAACATGTTATGTCCTATTTTGTCAATGCTAACTCTCAAAATAACGAAGTGATAGTTACTAATTCAGATTGGCAGATTGCTAGTTATTTTTGAGAGTTTTAGGACCTTTTATAAAGCAACAAAAGTTCTATCTGGTGTTTATTATCCTACCTCTTGCTTAGTTATAGAATTTATTTGATTAATTACGGATAAGATTGCCAAATCTAGGGAGAATCCCCTTTTAGGCCATGCTCTCGTAGCAATGGAGGAAAAATTTATTAAATATTTTGGTTCTATTTCACACTAGTATTGCTTTGCTATCATTTTTATCCTACGAAAAAGTTAGCAAATTTATAGGTTGGTATGAAGAGAATAGGCGAATGCCCTGGCCTTAATTATTCGGAAGTTTTTGCACATATCAAAGAGGAGCTTTTTCGTATTTTTCGTATGTAGCATGACAAGTTTGGTAGCAGCGCAAGATCGGAGGCCTCACAGCAGACGTAACAAGGAAAGACAAGCTTGACATTACACTTATGGAAGAAGCTAAAGGGCAAGTCTACTTCGTCCTCTCAGCCTCAGGCGGCCTCCAAGTGGAATTATGTCTCGGAGCTGAACCACTACTCGGAGCTGAACCACTACTCGGAGCATGATTTTGCAAATATTAATCCTGATCTTACCGGCGGATGCAAGATAGATTTACTTGAGTGGTGGAAGAACAACGAGCGGATATTTCCTATGCTGTTGTATTTCGCACGAGATGTTCTCCTAGTGCCAGTGTCCACCGTCTCTTCAGAAGCGACGTTCAGCACGGTAGGGAGAATAATCGAAGAAAGGAGATCATCCCAGATGGTAGAGGCAATCACATGCGCCAAAGACTGGGAATTAGCTAAAGAGCGGCAACAGTATCAACTGGAGGATCCTGAAATCGTGTAGATGTACGCTAACCTCGAATGCATGAACGACATAGACATTGATGAGTAGATACTATGTATACATGTTGTTATAGTTAGTAACGAGGTAGTAACTGTACTCTTTTCCTTACTCGGGGAACCCTATATTGTAGCTGTACTTTTTTCCTTACTCGAGGAACCCCATTCTGGAGCGTAAGGTTTTTAACGAGGTAGTAACATTGCATTTTTAAAATATCAAGGAAATTATACTTTCCTCGAAAATATTTAGGTCATTGCGTACCCATGTTTTTATACAACTAATTTAATTTTAACTAGTTTTTAACGAGGCGGATACAAGAGAAATGAAGATGGCGACCGCCGCCACCATCGTCGCCGCCGTCTTTATGGACTGGTACGACACGAATGCCGGCACGATGGACTTTGGGGCATGCTTAGACCTAGCTAGAGAACATACATGCCAATCCGATATAGCACAATGAAATGATTAGATCGAGCCGACATGATACAAAATGACCCGAATCACAATAAATTTGAACCGTATCAGTACGACCCGACCTAACTTCTAGCTCCAGCTCTAGCTACGACGACTAATGTGGGGCGCGCGCGACAGCCCGCACTAACCTTGCCCGGTTTGCATGCCCCGTCCCACTTAAATAACTCGTAATAATTCTGTGCACCGAAATATCTGCTCCTGATCGATCGATCCACCACATTCTCCGAATTAACTAACGAATCACAGTACCTCTGGGTTGATTAGAATATCACAGGCCGTGGCATTGACTATCTGATCGCGCACGCACAGTTAAACAGCCGGCCATGTAGGTGCAGCAGATGCGCGCGAGTGTCCGTAGACGAGCTGAAGGAAACGTGGTGCAATATGCTCCAGCATGCTAGCAAAATTACGCCATGCAGCCTGCAGGCATGCGTGCAACAGCAAGCAGCAACGCTTTTCTAGGCAGCATGCATGCACCTCCCGCTGGTGGCCAAGGCACGAGTTGTGCTACCGAGGCCGGCGTACATGACACAGACCCATGCTGTACCCGACGCTGATGATGGCAGTAGTATAATGTTCGTTCCATCTGGATCGCCAACGCCTGCGTGTCTGGGATCACGAGGACGGCAGGACCAACGCGATACTGTAGTAGTACTGTAAGCCCAAGCACCCCGTCAGAATTCAGAACTCTCTCTCTAGCCTCTAGCTCGTACTACGTACTAGTATTCTCCTGCATCATTCCCCCTCTCTATCTCGGGTCTCTCTGTTGCCACCTCCCATGTGAGCGATCGACCGCCTCCGCGCGTCACCGGGCGCCCTGCTGCCCCCACCGATCGCGCACGACGTGCGCCAGTTTTTTCTACTCCTCCACTTGTCCCCTGGCAGCGAGCGCCCACATGCACGCACTGTGACCGCAAGCTAAGCTAGGGGCTAGTCCAAGCCCAAGCTGACCGCAAGCTAAGCTTCGCATTTTCACGGCCGGTTAATTTAACCCGGGCGAGTCTTCTTATGGAGTGCCGATATGTCAGGTGTGGCTTGCGTACGGTAGCCAGCCAGTCAGCCTGGCTTGTTCCGTGCTGGACTTCTGAGCTCTTACTTCTGCCAGTCAGTTTGAGTTACGTACGCCGAGGTAAAATGAAGCTTTTCAACTGCTTATCCGGGAATGCAAGGAGGGGTGGTACTGATGCGAGGTACAGCAGTGATGAACCCAACCATGCCAACAGCAACAAAAGGCCGGAATTAAGAGCCGAAAAAGAACCGAAAGAAGGAATTAAGAGCCACGCGTTACAAAATGCTAATAAGATAGAGAAGTGATCGAACTCCCTAGGATTAATTTCTAGAGAAATGCTATAGAACATTCGAATATTTTTGAAGGCAAAAACAGTCAGATGATCTAGAGACGTTGGATCTCTATCTAACGGACCCAGTTATATAAGCACCCCCTCCAAAAAAAATCTCATATAAGCACCCCCTCCAAAAAACGATCTGGAGCGTTAGATCACTATCCAACGTCCTAAAATCTGACTATTTTTACCTCCAAAAACAGTCGAATGTTGTATAGACACTCCCTAATTTCTAACGGCGATCTTAAAGCTGGGAAGCTGGAGAAGATCGTAAGCAAAATTGACACGGAAATTTCCAAGAGCTGAACAAAAGCACACAACCAAGCAAAGGGAAGCGAAAAAGAACTGGGAAAACGAACTAAAAAAAGATTAGTACTTCCTCCGATTATTTTTGGTTCTTGTGTTTTAGCTGCATTAATTATTCCTGGGCTAATTGATCAATTCTAGCACACGACTCATCTAGATGAGCTACCGGAAGTCTGTCCCTAAGCGGTCGTGGATCAAGAAGTCCTCGCCGCCCACGATGGGCGACGCCGACGGCCCGTCGAACAGCAGGGAGCTCTGCAAGTGCACTAGGCTACCCACGCTGCCTGCGCCGCCGGCGGCCACGTGCAGCTGGTGCTGCGGGGGATGCTGCTGCATCTCCTTCTGGCGGCGCAGCTCCAGCACCTTGCGGTGGGAGTTGGAGTGCTTCGACACCATGAAGGTGGGGCTCGCCGCCGGCCGGTACTCCGGCACCAGCCGCCCCGACTTGTACCGCACCCCGCATGCGTTGCACAACGTCTTGGGCCCCATGGGCCCCGTCCTCCACTGCGGTGTCTTGTCCGTCTCGCAGTGCAGGCAGCGCCCCCCTTCTCCGGCCGCCGCCGACCCACCTGAGGGCGCGGACGCGCTCGAAGGATGCGCCTGCAGTGGCGCGTCCTTCTTCTTGGCCGGCTTCGATGGCTTCTTGACAGGGAACGCCTGGGCCGAGATGCCCGACCCCGCTGGCGAGATGGCCATGGACGCCGGGGACAGCGGCGAGGCCGGTGGCGGCGGGAGCACAAGCAGGCGGGACGACCAGTTGCCTGGCACAGCGCGGGAGCGTTTGCTACGGGCTTTGGCAGGGACGGGGGCCTCCGGGAGAAAGATGCTTGGTTGTGCCGCTGAGGCGGCCGTAGCCGCAGGGGCCGATGGAGCAGGCGGTACGCTCGCCGAGGAGAAGCCGCCTGACGGGATACCGGAGATGAGCTGCTGCTTCTGGAGGTCCTCGCTGGCGAAGGCGTCGACGCCCTCGCCCATGTAGTTGGACAGCCATTCCAGCTCCGCCAATTGGTCGTACTGCGGAAAATTCACAGCAAGTTTAGCAATTGCTCGTGTGTTCAGCTAAACTTTGGAGAATTATCGCGTATATATGGAAGTGTGGAGTGTTGAGTTTGAATTTTGAAAGCTGCTATTTTTGGGATTGCTAGTAGTACTGTTTACTCGGTGAGTTTCCTATTTCGGTTGCCCCGCGTGAACAACTGAATTGGAGTTAGAGAATTCTGGAGGATAAATTTCGAGTGCTTTAATGGGAATTGTTATGGAATCTTGCAACAGCACTCCTAAAAAGTTTTTAAAAAAGGGTGCCTTACACGCATTTCCAATTCTATTTTCCAAAACAAAAATATAAATAAGAATGAATTCGTTCAATTCAGCAAACGAAGGAAAGAAGAATCCAGACGAATTTACGCAGGAAGTAATGAAAATGATTGACACCTCGAGGTGGTAAATTGAGGGTACGTAGACGAGGGAAGAAGCAGAAGAACGAAGAATTTACCGGCTCGCACAGCTCGCCCGAGAGGTCGCCGTCGGCTAGGCCGGAGAAGGAGTTGCTGCAGCTGTCCAGGGCCGTGACGGTCGACGAGTCGACCGACGCGTTCCCGAAACCACCATCCTCCTTGCCACCTCCTCCTCCGGCGAGGGTGGCGGCGCCGGCGCCGGCATTCTCCCCCTCCCCTTCCTCGTCGTCGTCGTACGGCAGCACGAGGAGGTCGTCCACGACGAACTGATCCCCTCCCGCCGCGCCCTTCTTATCGCGGCCCGAGCCGCCGGCGTAGTAGGCATACAAGTTGTACTCGGCCGTCGCCTCCATCCCCGGCTCGGTCTCTAGCCTCCGCCGCGCGCTGCACGCACACTGCACGCGGTATATAGAATTCTGTCTTCGCCTGTGCGTTACTCGGCGCTTTTGTCTGTGTGTTCGTTCGTTTCTACGCGTGCGCGAGGAGAGGGAGAGCGAGACGGTAGTATGCGTGAGAACAAACCCGGCTGACGAGGCGGGTGGATTTTGTGAGGCGCTGTCACGTGGAAGCGGCGGGTAATTTCGCTAGCTCAGGATTCGAATACTTCACTAATTTTCCTGCACGGAATGGGTTTTCCCTGCGGGATATATTGATGAACCGTTTGGAGCAGAGAAACAATGCAGAAATTTCGTTGGATTTCCACATGAAATAGTTTAATTCCAGCAATAACGAAAAGAATACTCCCACCTGGTAAACAGGTTAGAACCGTTCATGTGGAATTCCTATGCTTGAAAGGAGGCCTAAGGTGTCTGAACTGAAGGAATTAATTGCTCGTCATATAAATTCTCTTTTCTTTGGAATGAACTAGTGTTGTTCTTCTGTGTCTTTCTCCAAATGTATATTCCCACAAGGCATTCAAACACCTCACTCCTTAATTAAGGATTCCAATTTCTTCTAAGGAATCCTGATCAAATAAAGGCCTTATAAGCGAAGGCACCTTTCTCTGTATGGAGAAAGGAAGAAGATGCTGCTTCGGCTTCCGTTTCTAGCTCTGCTTGAGCTGCTTCGTCTGCTGCCATTTTATGCAGCAGGGACGGTTTTCGATCAACATGTGTGAGCAAGGGTCGAAATGATACAATCATGCACAGTGCGATCGAGTTTTATGGTCACCATCGCGCTGTGGAGATGAAATCATGGCACAATGAACATTTTTCCTTTCGAAGAATTCATCGCAATCATTCTCTGAAGAAGAAAACACCTTCTACCATCACATTGATAGCAGACAAGTACTTATCGCAATTTTTTTTGCTATGAACATGTGGTGAATTAGTATCACTACAACAGATGAAAGATTGCGCAACAGCCCAAAACTGTCGCCAAAATATTGGACTGTCGGATATGTAGTTCACTGACAGGTCACTGTCGACAATTACCTGTCGGAGTAGCTATGTGGTGATGGCCCTAGTTTACTGACATGCCTGTAGCAGATAGCGGTAGATATCGAGCCGGCTCGGCTCATGAAGGTTCGTTAGGGAGGAGGCTCAGCTCGGCTCGTTGAAAAACTCGAGCTCGGCTCGTTAGGCTCGTTAGGTGGAATATGCAAATTGATTTTTCTGAAAAGCTAGAGCTTGACTCGTTAGGCTTGTTTTGACTTTTGAGTGTTAACCTTTCTTTTTATGTTTCATATTTGTTTTTCTAAATGATAAATTCTATGGTTTCCTTTTCATAGGTGAAATTAACAGAGAAAAGAGTAACGTGTACTTTAATAATACCTCTCAGTGACGAAAGAGGTGCAAAAATTGGCATGCATATATACATACATACTACTACTGTCGTACTGAGTCGTTCATGTCATGATGGACCGGAGACGCTATCGAGCTGGGCCGACCGAGTCTACCGAGCCTAACGAACGGCTTGCGAGCCAACTCAGCTCGACTCGTTAATGGACCGAGCTAAAACCCTGGCTCGGCTCGGCTCATTTGTGCCACGAGCTAAACCGAGCTGAACCGAGCCTTTAACAAATCGAGCTAGCTCATGAGTCTCGAGCTTTTCTGCCACCCCTAGTAGGAGAACCCGTTTTCCGACAGTGCTACACTATCGGTGAAGCATCCTGTTGGTTGGCTGTGCAATCTACGCTGCGACCAAGCTAACCGATAAGGCTGTTGGCGATCATTATTCTTTTACCAATAGTGCTGTCGCTAAACAACGTCAGAAACATTCCATTTTTAATTCAATGGCTATATATGGTGCACATACTTTTTGAAACGGCGCTCACTTTTACCGGACTTATTAAACACCATCCGTAAATTTAATCAAGAATTAATTAAGTAACAAATGACACAATACAACTAATTCAATTACAAGAATGACCTAACAATGGGAAGAAACCTCATGACCTCTAACAATGGTAAGAAACCTCACAGCATAAGAATATCAATAGAGCATAGAGTGACAGGATCAAAGCCCAGTACAACGGCATTGGTTACATCAGCATAATAATTAAAACTCAAGGATACAACGTTTATCATCGTATATCATATATTCTCGAATGCATACAATACTCATTTAGTTACAATTTTGTTTGATAAAGTAAGTCGTAAGTGTCGTGAGGAGCGAGTCGACGCCGAGGACCTGTGTTGATAAAATAAACCAAAAATCTGGGAAATAACTAACCAAAGAGAAAATAAGAGAGGAAGTAGAAGATTGCCGTTAGAACTTATTCGGTTTAGAATACCGAACCATAGTACTCATCGAGATACCAGTATCATCGGCACTTCTCGCTGTAGTGGGTTTCATCATTCGGCAAAAACCACACCAACATCCACTTAAATTTCATCACATCGTAACCATATCTCCATGTACAACGAAATCAGAGGGGAGAGCGGGTAAGACCAAATCATTCAGGAGAGGGAGAGAAAACACGTTCCATTTTCCTCGCCGAGCCACCAGAGCAAAGAACAGGAGAAGAACTCACCTCACCTCACAACCCCCATTCAACCTCCCCTTCCAAATCCCATCAAATTGGCGGCGAGAGCAAGAGAGAACCAAGAGATTGACGCCACCCAAGAGGCATCGGGGAGGGAGGAGGAGGAGGAGCTAGAGGAGTTAAGGACGATCCAAGGAAGAATGAGTGAACCACATTCTCGGTGGCCCTAGAGCAAGGAACCAGTTGGGACCGATGAAGACAGAGGAGGAGGAGGTCAGCCACCAAGAGAGCACGTGGAAGAGGACCACCACCGCCAACCGACCCTTGACCCAACCAAATCAAGTAACATAACCAACAAGACTTGTCACTTTCACCCCTTCCCAAATCTCACTGAAAAAACACCACATTATGGATGATCTCAGTAACTGAGTGTAACATCCCAAAATTTGGGTTTTTGTAAAAAATAATTTTAAATTAATTATTTTAAAGCATTTGGTTTAAAAGACCACTAATCACGATCGCCATGAACAGATTAGTCAACCACTGACCTAGCATGAGTACTCGAGGTACTCGAAGATCACAAGAATTAAAGCACTCGTACCGACCATGAAATCTGCGAGTACCAACTGTGAAGCCTACGGCAACCGATCGCAAAGCCTTTGATTACCGATCATGAAGTCTATGATAACCAATTGAAAAGCCTGAGACAATGACAGTCGACTGCAAAGTCTACGACTATCGATTAGTAAAGTCTACGACTATTGAGTACCGACCAGTAAAGTCTATGACTATCGACCGGTTACTGTAGCTACGACCATAGACAAAGCACTGTAGCTATGACCAGAGTCATAGGCACTCAGAGGGAGGAGAAGAACGATACGAGAGTGCCTAGGGGCTTGGGAAAGGGAAAGGAGGTGAGGGAGCAGTGTTGTGGAGGTCTCGAGAGTGTAGGAAGGGGGATTTTATAGGGCTGAGAAGGGAACGTCATTTGGATTCGTCGTAGGAGACCACAGTAGTGGAAAGGCAAGGGGGAAGAAAAAGGAAATAGAGGGCGCGAAAGGAAGGAATTGGCCGGTGCTCGCGACAGAGGAAAAAAATGGAAGAAGGACACAGAAAGTTTCCATCGAGCAGATGGCAAGGAGGGAAGGGCAGGGGTCTGGTTGAAATTAGTGGTGGTGGCGCACATGAGGAAGAAGGAAAGGGAGAGGAAGGTCTAACGAGTAAGCCCGGGTGGCAGTTAGAGGGAGGCGAAGTTGGCCGGGTCGTGGGCCGGGGTGGCACAGAAAGAAGGAAAAGTGGTCTGGGTTGGAAAAAAAGGAGGTGGGTCGTGAGAGAGAATGGGCCAGACGAAAAGGATTTCGTCTCGAAGGAGTTGTGAAGATTTAAATGCATGTTTTATTTTTAGAAAACTCAAATAAGCTTAAAAATAGCAAATAAACTCCAAAACTAAAAAAAATCAAAGAAATTCTTGAGCCTATTTTGGACTTAGGAAAATTATTTCCAACATAAAGTTGGTTTTTAATTTACACATAAAATATTTTAAATTTTAGGAAAAGAGAAAAAACCTTTTTAAAATGCGAAAAATTAGGGAAAAAGTTATGAAACTCAGGAAATGAAAAATAACATTTATTTTTTTTACTTTAATTAAATTAATTCTATTTATTAATTTTTTGAAATAAAATTAGGGCTATCACAATTAAGTAGGCGACGACCATGGGTTGGTTTGAGGTGGGTATGGTTTGGGAGGGGTGACCCGAGGAGAGTTTATATAGTATTGAGATTGATGGGTTGAAATCCGTTAGATATTGATCCAATGGTCCAAAGGGTAAGAAGGATTTAGAGGTATTCTCACCACCTGGTTACCACAAGCAATCCCATCATATTCCATCCTTCCAGTCAAACACCAACTTGTACCAACCTGGATTGTTTTGTCCTTCTAACCAAACAAAACCCGAGACCATTCCACCCCTAACCAAATACCTTACTCGGATCATCCCATCTATGACATCCAAAAAAAGTAGATCATCCTATATAATCTCACTTCATCTCCTCAACCAAACACACTAAAATCCCACCAAAGCACTCTCTCCTCTAGTATATATCAAGGTTTAGTCTAAAGAATACAGAATTTAGGAACATAGAATGTTGGGAGTGTATGTCCAACTTCCAAGTGAGGTCTAGAGGCCCGCATTTCTATGGCACATCATTTTGCATAATGAAACGTCAAACGTGAGTATCAAATAAATATCAATTTGATTTTTTTTCTATAAAAAGGTGAATAATAGTCAAATTGTAACTTCTTGGTACTTCAAGTCTTCAACCAAGCAATTTTTGGTGTTTAAACACCTCCGGAAGAAAAAAAAAGGAACAGTTGTGATCATCTATACACGAACATCACGGCACCAGATTTCTCTTCCCGAAAAAAATTGTGGTAGCAGCTCGGCTTTGCAACTTTTATCAAGTTTTGCTTGGATTGAAGGCAAAGGGGCCTGCCTGCAAGGGAAAAAGCGTGCGATGTGGGGAGCTGAGCAGGAAGCCATTGCCAGTTGCTTGCATTCGAGGCTTGTGATGTCTGTCTCTTTCTTTTCTTTTTCTTTTTCTCTTTTGCATGCAATATTTTTCTCCTTTTTTTTTTTACTTTTCCTTTCCTTTTTTTTGCAGCTGCTCTGTTCGGGGTGGATACCAGGATGGGCCAAAATATTTTATGTGCAATCCACGCTCCCGGCCCCTCGGCCCAGTTACGAGTAGGTCCACTCGGCAGGTGACAGCGGGGCGGTGTCAGAGCGGCATGTGAGGTGGTCTCGGGCAGGCCGCACGGGCGGGGCCTACGCGGGGAGCGGTGGTCAATGCCACCTGGCAAGCTTCGGTTGCGTCTTTTGACCACGCAGGCAGCCAGCCCAGCGTCGCCTTCCGCGTTGCTTCACCCGCACGTGCCAATGTGCTACACTGCATGGATGGGTCTGGTCACGTGAATGCGTGATACCATAGGTGCGTTCTCGTGTGGGCCACGGTTAGTTGATAGCTTTTAATTTATTATAAGTATTTATGTGAATAAATTATACGACAATAAATTGTTTTAATAAGATTAGTTTAGCAAACTGTTTTAAAAAAGACGACAAAACCGTCCCACAAAACCTTAGCGTTCACTTGCCTTTAATTTTATTTGCAATCACTAAAACAACAACTTAAATCTATCTCTCTATTTTTCCTCCCTTCTCTGCTGGCTACAACACATATATGTCTCGCTTCAAACGGTTTCAGATTCTGGTTCCTGGCTTCTTAGTTTCGTCTTTTATTTGGATTTTTAGTTTTGTTTTTTTATTATTTTCCTCTTATTTCTTTTACATTATTCGTGATGATTTTTTTGTTTGTTGTATTTAATTACTTAGAAAAATTCATAGTCGTTATAGTGTATTTTCGTCGCTACAGTGTAAAAAAATCAGAAGCCACGGTTTATAAGCAAGTTGAAGCAGGACCACAAAAGATAGATGAGCAAATAAAACTTAATGCTCGAGTTCTTTGTGGTTTATGGCTTATGATTTCTCTTAAACAAATAAATGAAATGGTTTTTCTATTGTTGTTTCGAAGTGGTTTATCGGACTGTTTTCTTGAAACGGCTTTCGACATTCAGTTCAATCACACAAGCGTTTACGCTAGAGCCAAAAATTAAAAGCTGTAGCTAAAAAACCACCTATTTTGCATTCATGTACCGTCCACTTTTGTAAAATTTATATCTATGAATCTAATCCCTTGAAATCGATAGAAAAATTGAACTAAAATCCCTACCAGCCGCAAAGGATTTGGCTACAACCCCAACCATCCAAAGAAACTCCGCCATTAGTGCAATCCATGTAAGTCGTACATGACAGATAACCCGAGGGGAATCATGGATATGACTTGTGAGCAAACAATGCTGATAAATAATACTTCACAGTATATGTTGTGGGTTTTTTTTTAGCTATGACTTATAATTTTTAGTTTAATTTTTTGAATTTTGGCTGTTCGCGAGAAACAATACGTAGAGAGAAACAGTCGTATATGATTTTTGCTGGTATAGTTAAACTCAGTACAATGTCTACTATAATTTATTTGTAGATACCGTCTTAAAAAAACGTATCATTTATCAGTTAGTTCTTGTAGCAATGCAAAGCCAAAACCTAAGCAAAGTGCCCCGAACAAACAGATTGTCTTTTTAAGACGGAGTTTACAAGTTAGTTGTAGTATACACTATAGCGATTTTATTTATATCGATCAAAACCGCACGTGAGTTTATATTACTTCATACTTTCTTTCATAAATAACCAAAAAACCATAAACCTAAGAGCTATACGCCGGAGTCAAAAAGGACATGCCTTTGTTCTTTGAAGCACTGGCTCATTGGTTAATCCCGCTGTCGTTGTTCTTGCATTTCAGATATATAGACATTTTATGGTCTCCTTTTTTGGGATTTTGACTTCTCCAAAATCTAAAATAAATGAACATCATCTTAAAACATATTTTCTAAACAACTTTTTAATGTCAAAATTGTGTACATCGTCTATGTTAGTGTCTCTACTTTCGACTATCGTCTCGAAAACCACATATAAAAGTATAAACTGAAACTAAAAGCTATAAACCGTAATACAAAAGAATAGGAACATATACCGAAAGAACATGGCCATGCGGTTGATCAATGTGCACCACCAAAGAAAAAGGCGTGACTAGCTAATAATACCACAAATTACCAATAGAATCCAGAGATGGTCGACAGTTTCAAGCTCTGTGTTTCTGTTCATCACACGGTACTTATTTAATCGCCAAGCTAGGGTGCCTGTCCTAAACGAGCGAGAGACCCTACTAGCTAGAATAATTGCATGTGTGTGTTGTCGATAAATATCGCCGAACGTTTCGAGATGCCTCCACGCCGCACGTATTGGTGCTCCACATGGCGGCTGTCGTCTCTTGGTGATCATGTGCATATAGATAGCTAGATACATACGTGCAAAGTGATACACATCACATACATGCATGTTCTGGCCATTGTAAAATAGATGGCAACATTGTAATGAAATCGAAGATATATAGGAGTGCCAAAATTTGTTCGCACGCCCCAAACAAAGATTATTTTTTTTGGGAGAAAATGATCGATACGACGTTGTTGACAGTTTTATAGGGCTTTTTATTTCAGAAAGGTTATGGTATTTTTTTTTGTTCTTTGTGGAATGCCGACCTCTTTTTATTTTTGCAATGTACACGACCTACGTGTATATGCGTTTGGATCTAGATAAGGGCCTAATAAATAAACAATCTGAAGTCTAGAACACTTTCCTGGTCCAAATGCATGTGGCGGTGACTGCTGAGAGACACTGGTTTGTCGTGCATGTGGACTACAATTAAAAGGCGAACGATGCCATATTCTCGCGACCCCAAGGGAAATTACTGTGTACATGTTTTTTATTCTTCTTCTATTTTTATTTTTCTTCTTTATATTATACGTGAAGATATAATTATATTTTTATTTTCTTTAATTAAGTATATCAAAAAAGCTAATAGCTATTACAGTGTTATTTCAATCAAAATTTACAGCTAAAAACTAAAAAGGCACCGCACGTTTAAACAGGATTAGTCGACCTAGAACGGAGCCAACCAACGTCTTATATGTAGGTTGTACTCTTAACGGCCCTCAATAATTCTTTCGTAAATTTGGGCTATTAGTTATGATCCAGCCCATACATGGATCCGTGGCACAAAGTCCAAACGCTGGAAACTCGATGGGCTGCAAATTCCAGCTCGCGGCACGGGCAGATAGATGGTCTGCCACCACCGCTTTCATCTGCCGCAGGACGGAAACGAAACCCCCGCCCCGAGGCAAGACTCGCGCTCTCACGGTCTCACCGGCTCGCCGCCCACCACGAGCGGGATTCTCTGACTTAGAAGAGTAAGTCACAGCGTGACTTAGGGTCTGTTCTTTTCGGCTGCGGCTTATAGTTTTTGGCTGAAATTTTTGAATTTTGGCTATTTACGGTACAGATTACGGAGAGACAGATACTCACTTGTGATTTTGGTAGGTACAGATGTTGAGCTTTTAACGTGTAGATCGTTTAACCTGTAGACACCGTCTTGAGAAAATACTTCATTTGAAAGTTAGATCAGAAGAAAAGCCAAAAGTCACGGCCGGAGGAAAAGAACATGCCCTTAGCTCTTCTAAGCCATCTGATGCCTAAACGAACGGTTCAGATTTTTGTTTTTTTAGTTTTAATTTTTGGATATCTAATTTTTAGTTTTTTATTTTCATCTTTTTTTAGATTTTTTTCTTTTTTATATTTCTTTATATTATCTATGTTAAAATAATCTATTTTTAAAAATTTATTTTAAAAATAGGTTATTTTAACACAGATAATATAAAGAAATCTAAAAAAATCTAAAAAAAGATGAAAATAAAAAACTAAAAATTAGAAATCAAAAAATCAAAACTAAAAACAAATAAAATCTGGACCGTTCGTTTGAGATCGGATGGCTTAGAGGAGCTAAGTCACGCGCTGTGACTTAGCTCCTCTAAGTCAGAGAATACGCGCCGCCGCCCACCACGGCCGCCTCCTACTCCTACTCGCCAGGCAGTCCCCCTTCTTCCGAGATCTAGCCTCTCCCATCCCTCCCCACCGCCCCTCCCGCTTCACCTCCACCCTCGCCCCCTCCTCGACGCCACCGCCACCCCTCTTCACCCTCGACGATTCTACGCCGACGACCTCCTCCCCTTCGCCGCCTCCCCATCTCCCCGCGCGTCCGCAGCCAGCTGCTCACCCTCGTGGGACCGCTCCCGCGGCAAGGCCTCCGCCTCGGTCTCCCCGATGGACGGCGTCACGGAGCCGGTCCGTAAGGAGGTCCTGGCTCTGCACCCGCCGTCGCCGCTTCATCCTCCTCGTGCAGCGACCGCGGAGGTGCGCCCTCTGGCGACTCCGCCGCATGCGCCGTCCAGGACGGCCTCAGCGGCGAGTGGCACAGAAGTAGATGGGGGAGGAGTGGGTCACCGTGTTCGGGTAACGGAGTGATGCTGCTTAGTTTTGTGCTGGACTAGCTAGTAGTCTATTTATGTTCGTGACTTCATGCATGTTCCTGTTTGAAAAATCAGCAGTGACAAAAGCCATGGACTTGATTTTTGCCATTTGATGTGTAGAGCTGATGATTTCTACAATCTTCTGTCATTCTTGCTTGTGAGGCTTAGACCTTAACTCGAGCTTGGCTCGGACTCAACTTAAGGTTCTATCAAGCTCGAGTCTAAAAAATCAAGCTCGCTCGAGCTCAGATAGTTTATAGCCCATTTCGCAGGGCACGCCGCCTCTGCCTGCAGCTACGTGACAGCATAGGCACGGCTCGTAATAGCGCATATTGTTCTGGTGACCGGTCGCTTGTCGAACCTGAAAAAATAAGACTACAAAGATAGCGACGAGCCATGCTGAGTATGTCATAAGATGCCGCGCACGTTGCACAAATCAATAACTAATTCTAATGTTGGCAGAATAGAGAGCGAAAGCACCGGGAGTTTAATGGTGTACGCGAGGAATGTCCCAACTGCCGCCGCTAGGAATCCATGTACAGTTCCATCTATCATTGCCACGTGCTGTAGCAGCAGCATGCATCCCAATCTCCATTTGTGAGCATACTAAGCACCATTTTGGATTTGGCTTCGAGAGCCAGTGAGCTACTCCTGTACACTGGGAGTTTGCCATGTGGAGCAGGCGACGTATACACAGCACGGCCCAAGCCTGCAACAACACTGAGTAGGAGATGTCATGTAGGTCCACTCAAAAAAAGAAAAGAAAAGAAAGGAGATGTCATGTAGGAAGTAATGAACTGTTAGGCAGAGAGCAGAATTTGACATGGCTGGGCTGAGTCTGGCACTCAGAGTAGAACGCCAAGCCCAGCTACCTGCAAGCAAATCGAACAGTATTAAGGCCCTCGTTTCGTGTACATGGCTCAATTTTACTACGAAAATTTTCTTCCTTCGGCTTTGGCAGAGAGAACGGAATGCCCAAGCACAGCTGCTTCGTTCGTGCGTGCGTTTGATTAATCTTAGGTCCTGTTCTTTTCAGCTTCTAAAAGCTGCTTTTCGGCTTTTCTACAGTAATTATCTTCTAAAAAAAGTATTTTTTAAGATAAAATCTACTAGTTAATTGTAGTACATACTTTACTGACTTCATTTATATCAGCAAAAACCGTATGTGAATTTCTGTTACTCTGTAATCTCTCATGCAAACAGCCTAAAAGTCATAAGCCGTAGCCAAAAGCCACAAGCCAAAAGCTACAGTAAAAAAACAGACCCTTATTTGGATGCTTTGCTTCGTGCATGTGGACACCATCCGCACTCACCGTACGAAATGTGATAATGAAAACTGAAGAGTTGACCATCAACACATAGCGATCCGATCATAGTGCAGTCAATTGATTGCTCCTTCGGCGAGAGTTGGGTTGTTTGAACAGAGGATAGAAAAAACTCCTTAACATGTGTTGACTCCTGTCCATGCAAAAAGACACGAATAATAGATATCTTTGATTTGAGAAGGTACTACATATTGAATAGCACTACGAACTCGACATTGCCATGGGCGGATTTAGGCCCACAGCAAGGTGGGCTATAGTTCAGGATATGAAAAAGTAATAAGTATAAAGCCTAGGTATTTTTAGCCTAGCCCGAGGTATTGTTTGGACGTTTAGCTCAGATAGGGTTAGCCGGCCCACTCGTTGCCCCATGCAACTCCAATGCAAACCCTACCTCTTCTGCCTCCTCAGACCTCAGTCCTCTCGTGCTCCTCTCCTCAGCACCTCTATCCAGTCCCAAGTCCCGACGCCGATGGCGGCTCTCCCCTCTCTCCCGGTGGCACTCCTCTCCTTGTGTCGCCCCTCCTGTCCCGACGACCCAGGCAATAGTGCTCCCCCTCTCCCGAGCCCCGACAACTCCCCCCTCTCTCTCTCCCATCCTGGCAGCAATGCTCTCCACTCTCCCGGCGATAGCGCTCCCCTCCCTCCTAGCGGCTCTCCCCTTGGCTCTCTCACGGCGGCGGCACTCCCCTCCTTATGCAATTTGAACAATTAGGTTGCTCCTTTGCACCACGATGGGGATTTCTAGAGTCCTTCATGCACAACATTATTGCGTGCGGCTCGCAGTTTGACATATCTCAGTTGGATGACTTCGACCCTTACTGGACCCAGCCTACTTTATCTTAACCTACTAGACCACCGCCGGCCACTGAGCAGATATAACGGTCTCCATACCTCCTCTGACCCAAGACGCAACCTCTGGACCGACTGACTTACCCAACGGGACATGCTTGTGTGCGACAGAAGACAAGGCCACGTACGGAGAGGCAGATGCGGTGAGAAGATAGCAGTGGCTCAGATGGGTGAGCCATATCGCATCCAGTGTGATGTATTTTTTATACTATTGAAAGTTTAATTGTACAAGATTCGTATGTATAAAATTGTAAAAAAATCGTGAAATATTCGTAAATTTGTTATTATATTAACCCGAATAAATGTGGTAAATTGGGACCACATAAATTCCCAAAAAATTACACAATAACTATGACTATGTCGGAAGGCTTCACATAAAATTTCGTAATATTTAGAGCTCGTTTTCTATATGTAAAAACTCGTAAAAATATCGAAATTATATAAATTTTTGAGGAACATTCAAAATGGATAAAATTACCCAAAAATTACAATACGAGGTACGTTGTGTCGGGAGGTTGTAAATATATTTTTGTAATTTTTGGAGCTCATTTGATATATTTAAAAATTTAAATAAATACTAAATAAAAAAATTAGGGCAGGTAATTAAGCCGGCTAACCGCCCCGTCATCACACGGCAGGCTTGCCTGCCGCCCCCATCGAGCGGTAGGCTGCCTACTAATGAGGGGCCGGTAGACGCCTACCGCCGGTGGTATCACCGCGTGTCGTCTCACCGGCGCTGCCGCCTGTCCACCGAATGGCAAAAGTAGAATTTTTGTAAATACGATCGATATACTGGTATTTTTATAAATACGATACGTAACAGTGCCAAATCTGCCTTTTATCTCTGGTTTCACTTCCGCGTGTATGACATCTGCCTATACATCACTACGTGTAGACCTTTTTCTTCTTTTTTTCACTAGTCCCCTGTAGCTACATCCACGTCTGCCACTCGATACGCCGGCCCAGGTGCAAGCAACAGTGCCGAATCAAAGACGTTGACTCCGACGTAATGAGTGTGCACCAATGATCCCTCGATCGTTACTTCCTGGGCACCCAGCAACAGTGCAAACCGTATGGCAGCCCGTACGGGAACTTGGCCCGCGCGATCTCCTCGAACGTCGAGCCGTCCAGCACCAGCGCGTAGCCCGACCCGTCCTTGGCGCTCACCATGGATATCGCCACGCCTATCAAAAAGTTTCGCAACGCGATGCCAGTCAGTCACAAACCTAAGCAAGTTCAAGACGAGCAATACGTATCCGCGGGCGATAGTACCGACCGTCGTCTTCCTCCACGGCGCCGGGGCGTGGCACGAAGAAGGGCTCCGACGGCACGGCGCCCTCCTCGTACCAGTTCTTGGCCGTCTTCTCCACCAGATCGACCTTGGTGAGCGTGTTGGGGAAGTTACACGGCCGGCGCGCGCCGCAGGCGTAGGCGTAGCGGTACTTCTTGCCGAGGTGGGCGGGGTTGATGCTGCACATGTCCATGCCCCGGCCGTGCTCCTCCGCGTCCAGCGCCGGCTCCAGCTCGCCGAACGGGCTGCCGTCCAGAGGTATCCTGAACCGGCCCACCCTGCACGGACATTATCGATCAGCCCATGCAAGCACTACTAATTCATCGTGCGTCAAGATAGGAAAATACAGGAAGCCCTCCGTACGTTATGTACGTACCTGGCATCGGGGAGGACGTCCTGGCCGGCGAAGGACCGGAGGTTGTGGAGGCGGAGCTTGTCTAGGATGGAGGTGTTGGCGTTGTGCTCGCAGCAGTCGGCGATGATCGCCGTCACCCGCCCCTCCTCGTCCGTCTCCTCGTACGCGTTGATGAAGTGGAACGTCACGAACGGCGGCACCTCCACGCTCGCCACCTTGGTTGTCCCAACAAACAGAGAGTGAAAGCCCCACTCAGAATCACCACCCAGAAACGCAATTGGCACGAATTAGCTTAGCTGGTACGACGGGTTACAACGGCAACTTACAATCTTGCCGCTGGCCTTGCACATGACGTGCATGTAGCTCCCGGACTCGAGGTGCCACTCGAACTTGTACAGCGGCGTGGGCTCCGCACGGAGGAGGTTCCTGGCGCAGTACCGGAGCGGCATCTCCGGCACGACGACGTAGTGCTCGGTGATGGGGAACGAGTGCACCCACCCGGGCGCCGGCCCACCGCGGCAGTCCACCCTACCGACGAACTGCCTCTCGTTGCTCCCGGCGTCCATCCTCGCCACCACGTAGCCGGGCCGGATCAGATCGGGGATCAGCGTCCAGAACTCGGTCTCGGTCACGATAGGGTGCGCCGAGTGGATCAGGCCGCCCAGCTTGTCCGTGTACTGGAACTTGCCGACGGTGTCAAGCGTGTCCGGGTCGATCACGATGGAGCCCTTGACGGTCTCCGTCAGGCAGAGCACGCGGCCGTCCCCGAGCCTGACGACGCCGGTGTTGGAGTTGTCGGTGAGCGAGGAGCCCGAGAAGAGGCTCGCCAGCTGGCCGACGAAGGACATGAAGCTGTCCGGCTTGGGCACCTCCGAGAACTCGCGGTAGCACACCTTGCCGTGCGCGCGCGCCGCCTTGTACGCCTCCGACTCGATCTGCCGGTGCGCGCCCACCGCGCGCCCCCCGCGGAACGAGACGCGCACGAGCGTCGCGTAGCCGTCGAACAGGTGTCGGAAGCCGTAGTCGCCGAGGTTCCATAGGCCCGGGCCGTTCCTCAGGTACGTGCCATCCTGCAGCAAGTCGCATAGATTCGATCAATTGTTGCGCCGCAACGAACAAATCCATCAAAGTTTACGGACAGATTGATCTAATCATGAGCTTATCGTACAGGACTGCATAGTTAATTAGCTGGACGATTGCATCGTAGCTTAGTGAGCTGAACTAGCAAAGCAATAACCATATTATACTTCACGTACACGTCACTCCCCTGTTTTAATCCCTCCAAGTCACTGTCGAAATGGCACGCACAGTCGAATGGATTCCTCAGAAAAAAGAAATTGGCACGAACAGTGATCTCATCACTTGGAGTTAGGGGACAACAAGGTTTTTGCCTTCTTTTTTTTTTTCTCAAAGTCGCGGGGAGCTACAAAACTACAATCACAAGACAGCGACGCCATTGTCGCCGCAGAGAGGTGTGAGCAGAGAATCTATTCTTGGTATATATACATGTTGTGTTCTCCGCAAGCATCGTGAGTGCCGAGATGCCATTTCCTTTTCGCTAGGCCTTACATAGGGCAAGTTAGTGTCGCCCTCTTGTTCGTCGATCGCGACTAAAGATGTGCGTGAAGTGCTTCCCCAACTGCCGTTACAGTGAAAAATAACAGTTTCCAACTTGCCATGTGATATGCCTGGCCGTGTTAGATACTAATCATACTATGCAACAGGCTATGTACGTGTCCAACGCTGGCACAAACTTTTTGGTTACATATGTATTGGAGTACGGTATGTGTGCTTTAGTTTGCCTCTGTGAGTATACATATTTGGTGTTGCCGACACTAATTAAGATGCTATATACGATGAAAATGGTTAGGTTAATGAAAAGAATTTGTTACACAGTGTGACCTGGTTTAAAAGTATCACTGATTGTTCCTTTCCTCTTATTCTGTTTTTTTTTTTTTTTTTTTTGGGGTGGAAGATATGGATGCTTTTAGCAACTCGGTATATATAGATGATCTCAAAAAGTAACATTGTTTTGTAGATATAGTGGACAACCTTTGAATCAAAGTAACGGAAAAGATTCACATTCTTGGAGGGAAATGCACGGCTAACCTTTGCTTGGACCACCGGCAGAATATTATAAAATGTTGAGATTATGGTTAGTCAGTTCAAGAATCTTTAATAGGAGAAGATAACGCAAAGTACTCAAATTAAGGCGTAGATAGAAGGATTTGTGCAAGTAAGAGCTATCATCACCCACCAGCCACAGAGGCAGCTCTCCCTCCACCTCCAGCGCCCCTCCCACCTCTCCTGCCGGATGCTCTTCCAGGCCACGAGCTCGCCGGCGCCGCCGCGGCCCCACGGCGGCGCGGGGCGTCGACGGGCGGGCCGGCGGGCGACGACCGGCGGCGCCTCCGTCACGGCGCGGGCCGCGAGAGGCTGCGCCACGGGCCGCTTGCCCCTGGCTGGCCAGGCGGCCCGGCGGCACACCGGCCGGACGGCCCGCGGCGCCAGACAGCGCCGCGAAAGCGCAGAGCGACGACGCCATAGTGGGAGACATGGCGATCGAGCTCGGCCCTGAGATGCTAGAAAGCAAGCTCTAGGATTAATTTAACGGTGTACGACTGTACGTGGTTGCTACGAGAGTGGTGTAGCACACAAAGCTAGCTAACGAAGCAGCGCAGGTGTACTACTACTAAGATTTGGTTTGGAATGGGATCGTACCCTGGTCAAGGCTATATATATAGGCCGAGGAGATCGAGGGGCCTGGGTGTGCTAGCAGTGCGGACGTAATCAGGTTGGAATCTTGCTGGGTCTAAGTTCTTGGGTGCAAAAGCGAATAAGCAGTCATCTTTTTTATTTATAATTTATAACTTTATTTAAATAAGTAAATAGAACGATTTATTTGTTATCATTTAAAATGATTTATTCAAATAGCTAACAATTTATTAGTATTTGATTCACTCATATAAACACTTATATTAAAATAAAAAAACGTTGAAAACTAGAAAACATCATCCGCAGATGAGAATAGTAGGGCCTACCTATCTACGCATGAGGCCATGAGTGAGTGCTGCGGTCGCAGTCAGGGCATCCACAGTGTGCAAAAACAAGAGGTCTTAAGCCACCTTAAGGTCGACCTTATACATTACAGGGGTGACCTTAAGCAGGCCATAAGCAAAAAAACCTTAAGACCAGGCCTCAAGCTAAAGACCTGGTCATAAGCATTAAAATACATTTTTTCTTTATCTGACAAGTGGGACCATCTTAAGACCTAGTGGGTTATATACATTACAGCATTGGTCTTAAGGTTTAGATGGGACCCACCTTAAGACCTCTTGGGTTATATACACTATGGATGCCCTCAGGGATGGAAAACCGTTGCTTTCTGCAGGCCAAGATGGCGCATCGCATGCAGTTGCCAAGAGTACATGGCTTTGCGTGCTGAACCGGAAATATTTAGGCGGTACGTGCGTGATTTTTTTTGTAAATAATCTATTTTTTAATCAAAATTATAGAAATATAACTGTGAATTTTTTTTACATGTGTGACCTCCAGTTGTCGAATCGTCGGGTGACTGAACCTGTCGCCCAACGATTGCACGACACAGAGGCTATCTGTAGGCTATTGGACGACATAATTGTAGTCGTCGAGCGGTCAGGTGACTGGGACCAGTCGCTCAATCATTGGGCGGCTGCAAGTTTCAGTCTCCCAACGTTCGGTGACTGGACGCTTATTCCATCGCTGACACCGAAAGGAGAAGGGAAAGAAAAAAGAGAAAAGGAGAGAAGAAAAAGAGGAGAGGAGAGGAAAGGGAGAGAAAGAATGAGAGGTTTCGCTATTTGTGCAAGATAAAATTTTTATATATTGTAGTCAATATTTTTTGTATGAAGTAAATGGTTCGTTTAGTGTGTAATTAGGATCCGTAGAAAATTATAGCTACATAAAAGAATAGTACAACTTTCGTATGAAGTAAATAGTCATAGGAAATGTAATCAACATAGTTATAAAAAATTAGCATCCGTAGAAACTTATAGTTGTAGAAAATTTAGTGAATATAGTTGTAGAAAATTAGTGTCTGTAGAGAATTATAGTTGTAGAAAATTAGCATGTAGCAAATTAGAATCTGTAGAAAAATGTAGTTGTACAAAATATAGTGAATATTACGTACGAAATAAGCACAAGTAGAAAATTGTAGTTGTTCAAAATTTAGTCAATACTTCTGTACAAAATAAATAGTTCACTTTGTGGGAAACATTATTAGGTAACATTTATGATAAATTACGAATGAATGTAATGTCATTCGAACATTGAAAATTCACGTGTACCGTTAGAACTGGTACGTTGGCATTTAAATCAGTATGTCATGTAAATTGTCGAAACCCATTAGGAATTATTTACAGTAGGAGAGAGCTCGAGTAGCAAGAGAAGAGCATCGCCGGTGCGCGTGGGAGTCAATAGGGAGTTGATGCTTATTGGGTCGGAGGAAAGGGAGCGGTGTCGGTGCAAATGAGGATGGGTTACGCTATGAGGATAGTGTAGTTGGTCATGATAGACGAACAGTCATAGGAATGTAAATTACAGTACAACAGTACTTCTATAATTTGTGATGCGAATTCACTAGTTGGAACATTGAAAATATTTGTAGGTAGACATCAGTAATACCAATACCCACTACATTGAAAGTGTATTACGGTGTGGGCACCGTTCATGAAGGTCCAAACGGTATTGACTTGAGCAGTTTTGCGCAAGCCACTCTAGTACACCGAACGGCAAGAATGCTCGAATAACAGATGTGATGCTCTAACTCAGCTGCAGCTTCTCCTTAAACCCTGAGGTGTGCAGTGTCATCATACGAGGGCTTTGGAGCTTGTCTCCTACGGATATTAGATAGGAGTTGAGAACATTGATGCACACTATTGCGTGTAAGGGGTTTATGCAAGGCTATCGGCGTCGTGGATACGAGTGCGTGCTGCTTGTGTAACCATGCCCAATAGAAGTTGTACATTGCCATGCCGACAACTATCATCTGGGTGGTGCGAGCAGCTCAGGCGCCCAGCATATTGGTCAAGAAGAGGACCTGGAGGATGGTGTCATAGTGGTTGCGGAGGAAGTTGCTCATGACTAGGCCGATACGGTACATGGACGAGAGGAAGAAGTGACACGGCATGGTGACCCTATAGGACAGGCTGATGAAGGGGAGCATATGGAGTACATAGTGCATCAAATGGAGAGCGATGACCGGTTAGCCTAGGCTGAAGAGGAAGCTGTACAGGAGGACGACGAGGATAGTTCCGATGAGGACGAAGCTCTCATCCTGCAGGAATACAACCGGTTTGATGGTGAGGGTGTTGCTGCGCATGACGAGCACGACTCATTGTGGGAGTATCATGACACAAAGGTCCGGTTGCATTCAATGTTTACTGACAAGACATCGTTGCAGGATTCCATCAAGCTGTGGGCCCTGTCCATGTAGTGAACTTTTCGGGTCGTGAAATCTAGTCAGGAGCAATACACCGTGAAGTGCGAGTAGGCCAGTTGTCCTTGGAGGGTGCACGCACGTAGACCAAAATGTGAGACTCATTGGATTATCTCAAAGGTGGAGCCGCACTCCTGCATTCTCAACAGTGTTTTGGCAAGGCATCATAACTTAACGTCCGCCTTTATAGTTAATTTGATGTACGGAGAGATAGTGGAGAAGAAGAACATCGAGGCCACGCACATCATAGTGCCTATCGAGAAGAAATTTAAGTACAAGTTTAGCTACGTGAAGGCGTGACGTGCAAAGTACAAGGCTTTGGAAAAATAGTCCAGGTCTTTCGAGGCAGCATACGACAACCTTCCTCGTATGCTCTAGGTGCTGTTGGACAGGAACCCGAGCACGAACACTGCTATGAAGGACAAGCCATCTACAAGGTCGCCAGGTTTTGCGGTGTTGTAGAGGGCCTTCTTAGCCTTCGGTACGTGCATCGATGCATTCAAGCATATGCTTCCTGTGATCTCAGTTGACGGAACCTTTTTGATCGGCAAATATAAGGGCTAGATCCTTATGGCCATTGGCATTGACGACAAAAATCAAATTCTTCCCATGGCCATCGCATTCGTGGAAAATGAGAATTAGGACAGCTGGTTGTGGTTCCTTTGACATGTGAGGGTTGGAATTGTTGGTGCTCATCCTGGTGTGTGCGCAATCCATGATCACCACGCCGAAATAATGAAGGCCATAAGAGAACTTTAAGAAGACCCCGATGAGCTCTTCCCTTGACCGGATATAAGGAACTGATGGTGCATTCATCACCTTAGGGCCAACTTTTGTAAGCAGTTCCTGAAGCAACCGTTGATGAAGATGTTCAAGGCAAACTCAGTCCTTGCGAGGTGTCTGCTGCTACTGCAGCTGTGGTCGTTCGAGCATTTTAGCCTCAGACGACCCATGTTCGAGGACATCACTCCGTACGGGGTGTAGATGTACCTGGGAGACGACGTAGACTGGCCTATGATGGGTTTTCTCTGGTGCCGTAGATGGGTACGTAGTCTCGCTTGCAATTAATTCCTTCGTATGATGGATCATCCTATGTAACAACTAGTGTTCCTTGTAAGTATAGTTCACGCACGTATAGGTTACACCGGCGTATCTGCCCTTTGTGGAGCAGTTTGACCAGCTCATGGCTGACGACATTCGCTGGGAGCCCTACTCCCCTAAGGCATTGGATAGCCGCACTCCTGACGGACTGTCCTCGCTGTGTTGGCGCGACCGAGCTTTCTGGCTGACGCAGAGAAAGTTCATGTTTGACATCTTTGTGGACGACTACGCGGCGCATCGTGTCATGCGCCAATTCGGCCTACACCATGTCATTCCAGTACCAGTCGGTTGACCTATGCCTAACAACGTCCACACGTGAGTTACCACCGCAGATGTCTCTCCTTTTGCTGCTAATTCGTTTGACTACTTGTAACCAAATGTTACCTCTGGCAAGCACTCTAGGAAGGGAGTAAAATATTGTACGGACTGGACGGCGAAGATGGAGGCGTGGACAGCACAGTGGGAGGGTGCGTTGCAGGACTATGTGCAGGAGGCCACCCCCTATGATCGTAGCGCGTACGGCGAGTACCTTCGCTGGTTGCTCCACATACACGTACTAGGCTGATACATGTCATCGACCTGCCCCTAGCACACGTTGCAGCACCAACTGACACATACCTCACGTACCTCACACGGGATGTTCACGTCGCGGTACGTTACATCATATATTTAAATATTCACTTCTGGCAATCCCACTAATAGGTTTCACCCTTCCGTGTTCCCATGCAGGCGGACATCAGTGCTGTGATTTGGAGGGACTCTCGCACCACAAGAGGCAGGATCGCCAGTGGTGTGGAGTTAACACAAGAGGAGGTGGTCCAGGCTTTTCGTCGTCTATAGGCCTTGGGTGCATGTGTCATCGCCTGTTGTTGTGCACTAGGCTCCCGGAGGTTCGCACGCCCACGCCAGGTGCACACTCGATGCGTCCATCGGCGTCGTCCCGTCTGGCATCACACCATGTGGGAGGTTCTGCTTGGCCACATCCACCACGCCCTTACAAGGTCAGATGGTTGTCTACGGCACACTGACACCACCTCCGCCTGACAAGGCTGGGGATGTCAGCCTGAGCACAGCCCTGTACACCACCAGTGTAGTAGTTCGAGTGTCCTCTGGACTTCTCTGGCTTCCCCACGCTGGGCGCGTACGGAGTGTCGTATGTTCCTCCGGACGGCTTTGACCACGGCATGGCGCCAGCCGAGGGTACACCTTGTCTCTTTTTTGTTTTCTCTCATCCCTTTATTTGAGGAACTAACGATATTTACACTGCAGGTCTTGCACCCCCGAGGGATTTGGGGTCTTCCCGGGCCAGGAGGACACGAACCGGTACTTTGCGGATTAAGTCGACTAGGCGACGGGCTCGGGACCTCAGCCCATACCCCCAGAGGTTCTCTCCGGGTCACAGTTCAGTGGTGCACCAGTAGCCACACAGGCATCATTGCGGTCCACCCCTTCGGCTTTGGGACCTTGTGCACGCAGGTCTTCTGATCATCTCACCTTGTCACACCCGTCGCTGAGGAAGACGGCCAAGCGGGGCCGTACAGAAGGACGTGGACGCGAAGACAGAGGGGTAAGGGTAGCGACGGAGGCAAGGCTGGGGGTGTTGTTGGGCAGTCTAGTGCTGGCTGTAATTTTATTGTTCATGTAATACTTATATTTCTTACTTACTATGTAATGTTTGCAATACTTTTGCATTCTTAGTTGTACTCTTTTTTATGATGTCCGTTTGTTCGATCCGTCTCGACGCCTCTAGTTCAATGCACGCGATGCACCACTGGAACAGTGCACTCAATAAATGAAAATCACATAGAGTATTGCAGAGGGGGACGCCTTGGACATGGCTGGTCATCGTTGTAGTGACACACACATATACAGCTAGGGTTCACGCATCAGCATGTCAGATCATACAAACTTCCTATGTTGATGACCTCCTCGTTGCCCCTCTCGCGCTGCATCTGTTGGCATAGGTCATCGTTCTCCTCTTTGAGACTTCCTATCACGCCCCTAAGTCAAAGATTTTCTCCCATAACATATCCACGAACCTCAGAACGTACCGTTCATAGGGAGGATCAATCCAACGAATGAAGTCGTGTTTAGCCATCTGCTGGAAAGGAAGGTTAACATTTAAACCTATTAGCAGTAATACAAAATAGACTATTGTCTAATTGTACCCCCAGAGTGTGGGCATCAGAAGAAACGTCGCCCACCATCGAAATGGCCTTCCGTGACCTGCACGGCCGCGTCCTCCCTGTGTCTACATTTTAGCTACACCGGTTGAGCACGCCTATTTGGCATCAAGCGGTTGTTAGGGCCAAAGTCCTCCCTCGTTTTCAGCGGAATGTCTTTATTTGGTGACCCATGTTCGACTAGCCCCTCGGCATCTACCATAGTATACTACTCTAGGACGGAGAAGGTAGTTCTTCCTACTATCAAGGGGGTAGAGCGTGCATTTTATAGCTCATGGGGGGAGGCAGTGTGCTTTATGACAAACGGGTCATGTGTTACTTTTGTGTAGCTTTGCCCAGATGGGGCAGCTTTGTGCAGTGACAAGACCGGAGGGTGTAGCTTTGCGCAGTGCCAAGACCAGACATGGCAGCTTTGCACAATGACAAGACCAGACGGGACAGTTTTGTGTAGTTACAAGACCATACATGTCAGCTTTCCACAGTGACAAGACCAAAGGGTGTAGATTTGCGTAGTGAAAAGACCAGACAGGGCAGCTTTGCGCAATGACAAGACCAGATAGGACAGCTTTACGTAGTGACAAGACCAGACATACCAACTTTGCAAAGTGACAAGATCAAAGGGTATAGCTTTACGCAGTGGCAAGACTAGACGGGGTAGCTTTGCGCAGTGACAAGACCAAACGAGGCAGCTTTGAGCAGTGACAAGACTAGACATGCCAGCTTTGCACAGTAACGAGACCAAAGAGTGTGGCTTCGCGCAGTGACAAGACCAGATGGACCAGCTTTGTGCAGTAACAAGACCAAAGGGTGCGACTTTGCGCAATGACAAGACCAGACGGGGCAGCTTTGCACAGTGACAAGACCAGACGGGGTAGCTTTGTGTAGTGACGAGACCAAAGGGTACAACTTTGTGCAGTGAGAAGCCCAGACGGGGTAGCTTTTCGCTAGGAACTTTTTCGAAAGACAAGGCATCACTCTGCCTCACAGGCTACTCATATGAAAATAACCACACCATGCCAACCCTTTTGCCTTATAAAAGGAGGTGAAAGAGATCTAGAAGAGAACACTATACAACTAAACCCAAAACTACACCAGAGTTTGCTTCACTATGTCATGATGGACAAGAGGCAGAAGAAGCAATGTGACAAGATGATGAAGCAATGGGAGGAGACCTGCCAACTAGCAAGGTCTAATGCAGCCCGTGACGAACAAGCAAGGGCTGTGAAGGCCCGGACCGAACAAGCGAAGCGTGTTAGGAGGTCAGTTCCCCGCAATAATGCCCCCATAGTAGCAACCTCATCCCAAACGTTCCAACCAAATGTTCGCTGCAACACCCGCCCGAGGGAGAGACGCCGCCCCTCTGTTGGTGCAGGGATCTATGCAAGTTTTTCAAGTCTAAACAACGGCTCAGCCTGGGCATGCATTGTTGGGGTTGCGTAAACTACTCATGTGACTATCCCAACCATCGTCGGGACATGTGCAGCTATCGACAGCCGGTAAGGACCAGTTGCAGTGTGTTTCTCCTACTATTTCTCTTTTAAAGCACACACTAACAACATCTCCTGTCTATCCACAGTCCCCGGAACGCTATGTAGCTACTGCAAGTGGATTGACCTAGAGATCACCCACATGACCAGTGGCTCTCAACTTCGAGGAGTGGGATGTCAAAAGGGCTTGCGAGATCCGAGAGGAGGAGCGCCGCAACGACGAGCAAACAAAGCGTATACGTCGGGAGACGTAAACTCATCTCGAGGCATGCACGCGCGGGGAGCGCGAGGCTTGCGAGAGGGAGGGGAGAAAAAGAGGGAAATGGTGACCAAGGCCAAAGAGGCCACCGAGGAGTTGAACGCCGAGCTCGCAAGGAAAAGAAAATGGCTGCGGTCCATGCAATAGATCGGGGCATTCCGCACTAGTCCCCCGAAGGTTGAATTTATTTCCATCCCAAAAGGTGCATATGTATCTAGGAGTACTTTGATTTGTTGCATCGTGCATGATGCTCTTTCTTGTGCATGCCACCAAATCTTGTGCTCCATGTTACGTCCATCTTTGCTATGAAGTCTATTTTAATTCGCAAAGCACTTGTCCTCATCTTTCCCATTCAATTCTTCCGTGTAGCAAGACATCCAACAGCATGAAAAAATAAGTTCTGCTCTATGTATGAATTCCTGGTTACGTAATAATATCACTTACCTTCGTACTTACCAACGTTGCTATCCCAATCATTCTGAAATAAAATTCCACAAATTTTCTTGCACTACAATAACATACGACGATCGCAAACTGTTATTGTCAATCTAACAGATTTTCTACCATTCACAATCTACAAAAATCACAAATGGGTCAACGGACATTGTCTTCCATTTTTTTGGAAAAAAATATAACTCATACACAAAATTTGATAAATATTATCTATCTACAACAATTATCATTTACTCCATACGTGGTTGGGGCCCGGTTGCAAAAATGGGTGAGTTCCAGTTGCCCAACAGTCAAGCAACTAGAACTGTAGTCGCTCGATGGTTGAGCGACAGGTCCCATCCTGTCTGCTCGGTAATTGCAATTATGTCCCCAAACGACCCACGGATAGCCTACGTGTCGCGTGGCTATTAGGCGATAAGTTCTAGTCATCCAACAGTTCGGCGACTGGAGGTCATTCCTGTAAAAAAAATTTGTACGAGTATATTTCTATAATTTTGATTAAAATTTGGATTATTTAAAAAAATTCTACGTGCGTCGATAGTTACTGACGTTTTCAGAGGATTAGTCTCACTCGGCCGTTAGGTTCTCTCATTTTTAACCATTCGATGTCGACAAAAGGAATGTTTATTGCCACTCAAAACGGATCTTGCTTGCGTGGGAAATGAGATGAGGATCTACGATAAATCCACAAAATTTCAATGTTGGTGTTCCAGCTATAAAATAGTATAGATACAATAATGTCAGGGAGCATTTCTCCGAATCAGGCTAGTAAAACTGCTGATGTTTATTTGATGCTTATCAGTAAGAATATTAAAACAACTAAGGTGTTGATTGTTGGCTTGTTGCATCTCATAATTGCCTTTGTTTTCAACAGGGAGAAAAGAAGAGAAAAATCTTGTGAACATGGGGAGCGCCAACAGTCTAGAACATAGCAGATATTATATAATTGGTCCGATTGCAAAGGTGCTTGCAGATGCAAATGTTTATTTTGAGCGAGACCATTAGTTCAGAAGGAGACCGCGTGACGTGTCCCATCCCATGCACTGGTTTGGAGTGTTATTTATACACAGGGACATTGCCGAAATGCTTTGAAACAGTACGGCAAGCCAAACTTTCGACCTAACATATACGATGCCAGAAATAATGACAAAGGTTCAGCTAGGGAATATACTTCGTTCTTGCGTGGGCATCAACATCATGTTGCATCATGCCAGTTTGCTCACCAAATGCTGAACTTCTTCCACTAATTATCAGGGTCCTACTGCATGGCTAGCTACTCCTACTACTACAGAAAAGCTAATACTAGACGACCAATCACAGACGATTTGACAAAACCATACAGACGGTTTGACAAAACCGTCTGTGACCGACACTAACACAGACGGTTTTAATTTGAACATCGTCTGTGTTGGCGGCGTCGGAGAAAAGGAGTATCACAGATGATCTCAATCGATGAACCGTCTGTGATACTTTAGTATCACAGACGGTCTGTATTAATAACCGTCTGTGATAATCCCACTAAGTATTTATTGCGCTGCTCAGACTGCATCTGTCTTCATTTCGATCCAGATCTAGCCACTGCTGCGCACTCTTTCGCTCAGGAGGCAAGCTAGGTGATTTCAGACCAGTTAATTTGGTGGGAAGAGGCAGAGATTGAGCTTTGAAGATTCATTCATACTTTTCTGGTAGCTCTAGATATGGTTAGTAAGGAAATTTATTTTTTCTTTAATTGTATTACAATTTAGATATAAGTAATTGGTGAGTGTTATTGAAGATGGTTAATTTGCAAAATTGTTGGTTATATAATAGCTCTTGTGTTTATAATATGAATTGAGCTAGCAAATTAAGCCTCCATATAATACATGTGGCCGGTATATATGTAGTAATAATTAGTTAATCCTATATCATTGTTCATATATTTTCTCAAATGTTTCGGAGTCATCACGCATTAAATCGATTGCAATTTTCAAGTACTATGAGTATATACATCATGACTTTGAAACATTTGAGAAAAGAAATCTAGCAAGTTATCGCAAATTCTTGAAAGATAAATAGAGAAACCAAATACATGTTCATGATCAATCTTCAGCTTCAGCTTTCATATTTTTTTATTCTTGATTGTAGCTAGTTCTAGAGAGAGCTCCAGGAACTCCCACTAACTAGAATTATCTTTCTTCCATAAGTGATAGTTTTTGTTGTCCAAATCTGATTGGGGATTTGCTTCCAAATTTCGCAACGTGACATCAAAATAGCAAGGAATCGAAATTTCCAAGGTTAATTATTGGATCCTATTGCTACTAGTATCGTATGATCTAGGTACCTAACACTGATATAGGTGAGTGGGGAGCATATATATATATATACAGGACACTAAAATGTGATACTATGGTGTTTGGGTATTAAGCCTCCTTGCTTTTGGATTGTTTTTAGATGCGTACAAGTGCAATGATAAGGCATCGATTTAGAAAGGAATTTATTGATTTAGCATATTATATCAATCATGGATGAAAAATCTTAATCATGAATGAAAATTCTCAATCATGAAGCCTGGATCATTCTTTGAAGGAACAAAAGTACGCTACACCACCATCGGTTTCTTGCAGTTTTATAAGAACCTATCGTTCAGCACTTTTGTTGAATAACATCAATGGTCTAGAATCAAAAGTGGCAGTAGTACAACTAGCGAAGGGCCCTACAATGAGAATTAGACACATTTTCTTTTTTTTAAAAAAAAAATAGAGACATTGATGCGTGCCTTAGGATGGAATATGCTCATTTTCCTGTCATCCGTCAAACATGCTCCTTTAGAGTACAAGGGTTATGCATCCTTAAGTCTTGGTATAGGCCATGTGTACTATAGATTTATTTTATACTGGGTTAAAAGGGACCAAAAAATAAACATAACTTATATATGCAAAGAAGAAGGCAACTTACATATATGCATTAATTTTACTTCAAATTTACCTATTTTCTTTCTTTGAGAGTGAGGATACTAATATTGCACCACACATAGTAAAGCTAGCAATACTAAAGTATATATGATCGCAACTTTTCATTTCGACTGAAGAAATATTTCGTTTTAATTCCATAGTGAGTCGGTTATACCATAGTTCTATGCATGCATATTGATGCCAGATACCGAATTGGCATCATTGGTCAATTGTCATATCCAATGTTAAAGCACTTTGATGTATTTTATTCAACTCGCTACAAGTCCAATAATTGTATGGTTTACATTAATTGTACACGTGTATATTACACAATCTGTGACATGTAGAACCGATCGATGAATGTGACTGAAGACTAGGGTATATATCTCATGCTGAAGACATTGTCTTTGGTTCACCGCCTATAGGATCGAAACGCAACAAAAGAGAAGGGTGAATAGTGCCATCCAAATTTTCTCCCTAAATATTCTTGATCTTCTCAAATAACTATAGAGTTACTGATAATTGAATTTACAGTCAAAAAACCCAAATCAAATTGATAAAGAAATCAACCTCAGTGAAAACCCAATCCCTAGAGGTCTAACCTCCATAAAAAGAGTGGTCTAGCCTCTCTCTTGGCGGTCTGACCTCTCTTTGAGTGGTCTGACCGTCGTGAGCAGTAAAACAGTAAAATCAGGCAAGTAAACAATAATTTCAATATAGTTGCGAAACTTCAAACCTACGAAACTTTTGATCCGATGATTCAAAAGTTGTAAAACTTTGTACACACCTTGCTCAAGATCTCATAAACCTATGCCATTCATAGATCATAGAAATCCATATCAAAGTTTTGACCTTTTTAAGATTGAAGCAAGATTGCACCAAAAACAAACAAATTACGAAAATGGTGGATACTACTTGCTCGTGGGTAAGAGATGGCCAATATGGCTTTAGATGTATTCTCACATATCACAGTAAGTAAAAGTGCCAAAGAAGTCAAGCAAAAAACCTTCAGATCATGAAATCACTTGGAGTGGTCAAAAACATACAAAATCGGTTTTCTTCATGAACTTGCTACCAAAGTGCCTAGATGGGTAGAGATCAATTCTCAGAGGTTATCTCCATCTCTTATATATCCTTGGCACAGCAAGATCAAGAAGGGGTGAGAGGAGAGAGAAAACCAGCCAAATCAAAAGCAAATCAATCAACATTGAAGGACAGAGAGCACATCACAAGTACTTAACTCTCAAACCCTCACCCTAACACATGAACATTTGAGAGAAGGTTAAATGGTTAACCACAAGTCTCCATCCCAACACTTAAATAGTGGGCTAGCCAGCCACATCTAATTCTTAGTGGATACTATTTACTTAGCACAATGGAGAAACCCAATAACCACCACGCACGAGTTTTAACTCAATCACTATACTTATGTATGTTTTTCAAAGCGTATAAGCCTGAATCCGCTAAGTCCTAAGCTTTGATCCATCTTGATCATACCAGTTTCTCCATGATCTAAATCGCCTTCACAAGCGCTACTCATGAGCCGCAGTTTTCTTCAAAAATTGTTTTCGGTATTTTAGTTAAACTACCAAAATACCCTTATTTGACTCGGTCATCACCTTTTATTACAAGCAATCGCCATGCTTGCCGCATGTAGGTGCACATCTAGCTTGCCACGCGTTGACAAGTCTATCCCGTTCTAGTTCCACCGGGCTACGCCTCACTTGGACCGACCAAGCCACATGTGCAACACCGTTGTTCGAACTTCCCTTTAACATTTCTCGCCTTTCTCGATCGTTCTGGGCCTCGGCTCATCCATGAGTGTAGCACCGATCCTCACCATTGACCGTGGTTGATTCCAAGCAACCTTGCATATCCAAAGACAAAATTATTATTTTTAAGCATAAGTTCTTCACAACTTGATCCACGTTAGCAGTAACATGTCTCATGCAATATATATCCCCTGAGCTTGGTCATCAAAATCCATTCCGTGACTCAAAAACCAAAGAACAAAAAAGTTGCTAAAATATTGCTCTCTGGCCGGTATGACCGGGTGTCCACACCGATCAGACCGGTTTCTGGCCTAAGTGCACCAACAATTCTATTCTAGGTCAAGGTTTGCAATTCTAGGTATACAAGCAATCAATTTAATTCTGTGAATGTAAATTGCTTGAATATAAATTGAGTACAAGAAAGCAAAACACAATTGATATTTGATGTTTTACCGTGGTGTTCGAATACTTGCTGGTCTCCCCTAGTCCACGTTGAGGTAAGCCCGAACTAATCGGACCGACTCCACGAATTAAGCCTTCCACCCCAATTTCACTAGTGGTAGCTCTTTCCCGCTCCGGGTAGGTGATCTCCAACCTTCACACTTCGCCGGGTCTTTTCACAACCTTCTTGAGAAGATCATCGCGCACGATACCTCCAACGCCGTCTAGGAGTCGGCAAAATCCAAGAGTAACAAGTCAAGTCCCTCATTTGACTCTCACCACATGCAACGAATGCACTAGCTCGCTTGGACACAAAGTCCACCTCTAGAGGAAACACATGCACTCTAGAATCTCTCTCCCTTCTCACAAAGTGCAACACATGCACAATTGAGTGGAGACCCTCACTCTAGCTCAAGAGTTCAGAAACAAGTTAAGCAGCAACATCTCCAATCGGCCATAAGGGGGTATTTATACCCCACACCAAAAAACTAGCCGTTGAAGCCAACATCCTGAAAAAATCAGGACGACCGGAAGTACCGCAGGCCAAGGGCCGATACTTCCAGTCCAGCTCTGACGACACAGTAACGGCTATGTCAGAGCTCTGAACTAGCCGTTACATAGTCGACGCGGAACTACCGACGGCCAAACCCCGATACTTCCGATCTTCGATAGAACCGCAAAGTCTACGCGGTACTTTCGCTCGAGCTGAGCTCAGAAGTTGGCGCTCTTTGGAAAAAGGGTTCCGTAGGAGAGTCCGGAGCTTTTGATGTCTGGTAGTACTACATAATACATGTCGGTACGTCCGCTCCCCGGTAGTACCGTTCACACAGAGCCGGTACTTCCGCAGGCCGGACCAGCTGCTCACACAAAGCCGCTCGGACTTCTCACATTCGGTAGTACCGCAACACATACCGGTACTTCCGATGTCTGGTAGTACCGCTCACACAGAGTCAGTACTTCCGACTTACGGTAGTACCGCTACACACACAGCGGTAGTTCCGATTTTCCTGAGAAGTGTAGATATCTCAACAGTCTTTGCAAAACACATTTGCAAACTACGATATCATGCACACAAGGATCACAACATGATTTTCAACAAGTTGCAAAACACATTCATGCACTTTTGAAATCATGACAAAAAGATTAAATATGAGTTTCAACCATTGGCAAAATATATTTGCAAATATAAGCCTCATATCACAAAGAATAGAAACATGGACTTCAAGCACTTGCAAAACATATTCGCAATGCATAGTCCCATGTTGCAAAGATTCAACATATGAGTTTTAACCATTTGCAAAACACATTCGCAAATGCAAGCCTCATGTCAAGATGAGCTAGACGAGGTGAGGTTGAGCCATCAACACATGATGAGACTTAAACTACTAGACAAGACCCCTCTTAATAGTACGACAATCTAAACTAGTAATCCGGTCTTCCAACCAAACACCAAGACCGGTAAAAGACTAGAAACACATCCTTAGCCCTAGCTAGTTCATACATTTGCCTCGGATCATCGTCTTGATATGCATCACCTCATGATGCATCCTTCTCATCAACTCCATCAACACATGATGATCTTCACTTGATCAGCACATGATCATTTTGGACATGCATCAACTCATGATGCATCTTCTTCTTGATGGCCTTCAACACACGACGTCATCTTCTTCTTGATAGCTTTTAACTCATGAAGCTATCTTCTTAATAGCCTTCAACACATGAAGCTATTTTCTTCTCGCATCTTGACTTGATGATCTTTAACACATGAAGTCATCCCAATTCATCCTCATTTGTGGAATCTAACATATTCATCCAACTCATAAAAACTATTAGTTCACAAAATAATTGTCATCAATTACCAAACTTCACCATTAACACATGATTGAGGGACTAGATTCAACAATATTCTCCTTTTGGTAATTAATGACAGTCTCAATAAATAATGAGATATAAATTGATTTATGAGTATACAACTTGTACATAACAATGTATATACTCTAAGATAAACTTTAAATAAAGCTTACTTATCCGGTTGTCATTAATCGTCTAACCATTAACACATAATGGATGAGCTAGTTGACAACCCGATTTCACACGAGTATATATGAACTACACAAGCTATATATACTCAAGAATGTATTTCAAAGTAAAGATCTCAAATATGCATATTAAAAGAAGCATGGATCAATACTTATGAAACTCCAAAACATAGAGAAATCCCTCTAAATGTGTGCATACAAGTGTATATAATGAAAACATATGCACATATTCATTTTGAATAATTAGTGGAGTTCAATCTATATTTTGGATCCAAGGAATGCATTAATATGTAAGAAAATGATTTCGAATGCATACCTCTTTGATTTCACATTTCCATCCAAATGAGACTAAACTATAGTATACTTAAACAAACATATTAGTCTCATATAAACATTTGTCATTATCACCAACACAATATAAAATTATTTATCATTAACAACAACACATTATAAAAGTATTTGTCATTAACACCAAAACCAACTTAATTGGAACTTGATCTTTCAATGGTGCCTTTAACAATGCGTGAGATGAGCCCTAATTACACTGAATTGAATGAGAATGAATCATCTAATTGCTTTCGAATTGATTGATCTCTATCATCTCTCATCCAACCTTCAATACCAATGAAGAGACGCCAATTATCCACGGAAGAAGACACCTTGTGGAACTAACATGTGTAGATGGGGAGGTAGTTATTGTAAAAGACAGGATGTTTGATCATCAGTTGTTGTCAGTGGGATACGAACGAGGGAAATGATACTCAGGCCAAAACATCATGCTATTTGGAATGGATAAGTCACGTGTTCTATCCACTACATGAAAGGAATATCCTAGAATCGGATCTATTTACTAGTTCATAGACTCTCCGAGCGGTCATCCGATGGGGAAACACGCACAGTGTTTTCTCTGACTAGGGTACTTGAGGAGCAACCCTTTGAGTTTTACAACCATACAGGACCTTTGGCTTTAATTAAATATTTAAAGCCATTTAGGGACTTATTCAATCCTCATCAGCTAGCCTCTGAACTTTAAATGAATTTATAATCTAAATTTCTTCCAATTGAATTTAATAGGGAAACTACTCCTTTAAACAGCAATAGTAAAGAAGCAGTCCGTATTCACTTTAAAGTTGAAAAACTAATCAATAAACTGAAAGATTTTGTGTCCGTAGGGCTTCAGATCAGGTAACTCCTATTTGCAGTTGGAGAGAAACCCTTATAAAACCCTTAGCATGCCACCTTGGGGTTTCATGCTTTTAAAGAAAACTTTCATCTTTTTCTTTGCCTTATCACTTTTCACTCGTAGCCTCAAATCCTTTTGATCCCCTTTCGATCTTCCACTACTTAGCCAAAATGTCGGATCTAATGATCAATTGGCCAGTGTTGAAACTCATCGAAGAAACTTAAGGCCATAGAAAAGGAAGGGGTGCTTCCTGAGAAGGTTCTGGTCCCATGGATGTCAGCGTTGGAGATAAATTTTCGAGCGGGAATGAAGGTGAGATTTTGATTTTCTGGGTGTACATGGAGTGCGGGATTCGATTATCGGTGTACCCGTTCCTCTCTGATGTCTTGGAGTGCTACCAAATAGAGTTGGTAAACGTCGCCCCTAATTTGATTGCTAATATGAGCATCTTTGTCTACCTCCGCGAAGCATATTTGGGGATTCCACCGAGCTTGGCACTCCTCAGATATTTCTACAGGACGACAAAACCGAGGAAATTGGTAGCATAACCTGGAGGCTGCGCTTTGCATCTCTACAATGGGAAGGCCGAAGAATACATCCCAATGTATTCCAAGTCGTCGTGGTCATCGCGGAAAAACTTGTGGTTCTACATGGCACTTAGCAATGATGACAACCTTTCCTTCACCGGCCGGGTTGCGGTTGAGAATCCAAAGTGGAGGTCCTCCTTGAAGAAGGAGGGAAAGGTAGGGCGATGGGTTGATGCCATCGCTCACCTTAAGGAGAGAGGTCTTACTTTATGGCACGTGGTGAAGGATTTCACTATGCGTCGGATAAGTCCTCTGAGGTCGTGTGACCACACCATGCTTTGGTACAAGGGCACGAATGACTCAACTAGGGATTATTCAGAACGTAAGTCTCAAAAATTCTGACAAGTCGAGTTTTATTTTTGTTTTGGTTGAATCTTTTTTACCTTAAGATTTCCCTGATTCCATAGTCCTATCTGCTACTAAAGTGAGGGAGAAGATCAAGATGATATGTACGGGGGAGCGTAGCCAGAAGGCAGAGGTGCCATCGATCCTAGCTGTTACCTCTCTAGAAGAGAGGATTGAAAGACTTAAGGTAAAAACGATAACCTTTTTTCTCGATTATATATTTTTTAATCGGTGTGCTCTCTTGTCCTCCTGATGGAGTGGTTGTGAAACATTCATCCTTAAGTAGCAATATAATCAAATTTGCTCATCTCTTATGAAGTGTTTTTGTCTTGATTGATTTGTTCTTGTTCTTGTTGGTTCTTTGCATCTTCTCTTCCCTTCTTGATCTTCTACATTCCAAGGGCGTGTACGTGATGGAGATGACTTATGTAGATTAAATCCCATCCATCTAAGCACCGTGCTTTGCAAGATTTTGATGTTGCCATTCTTGCTTGATTGGGAGCCTTTCTTGCTGATTCATGATCTGATGGTTTTTTGTTTCAATTCTTTAGGTGGTCTTACTTGCTATGATATGTGGGAACTCATCGAGAGTTATCTTGACTGTTCCTAACCCATAAGCAAGTTGGTTCTCATGTTTTTGAGATTTGCCCGGTTTTGATGCAGTGTTACATGTTTTGATAAAAGATTGGAATTTTGGTGAAGATCCATGTAATCCTTGGATGGAATATGTTATTGAGATTATTAGAAATGTGTGTGCAAAGTTTGACATTATTTGATCATGGATTTTGATGTTTGCACCAAAAGTGGTATTGGCTCAGGCAGATTTCCTATTCTGAGAACAGGAGAGCGGCCAAACCGCTCCTAGTCCTGATCAAATTGGTTAGGTGCTGAAATTGTGAATTCTCACTATTTTGGGTTGTTGTTTGAATTAGGTTGTCAAATATGATCTTCATAGCTCTCTGTCTATTGGAGTGAAAGATTTATGCATACTTGGAGCAAGAATTTAAGAAGGCACCATCCAATCCCCCTACAGTATTGCATTTTTCATTGTATTGACTGTGATAAGGTATATTAGGTGTACCACCTTTTTTATTAATTGGTCATTTGGATTTGGGGGAAGAATGGAAACGAACCCATCACTTAGGGAAGAAATGAACTCACAACTAACTAGTGAAATCAACAAATTGCAATTTTCTCGAAGCATTGGCCGGTGGATGCCACCAAGCATGCATATATATATATATATATATATATATATATATATATATATATATATATATATATATATATATATATATATATCTAGTGTTAATGGGTATTTGGGTGCTAAGGTGCTAATGTTGTCCAGATCGTTAGATCGCCAACAACGGACGGATCCATGAGGGTGGAAGCACCAAATCACTTATGTCTTTTCGCAAAACCCCCCGCCTTCCCCTTATTTTTTTTTCAAAACCCGCCTCCTAGTCTTCTTCTCCGCGCGATCCAACTACCCATTCGCACCAGGCACCAGACGCCGCCCTCCATCTCCATGTGCGCTTAGGGTTAGGGTATAGCCCGCAGCACCACCGCCCCGAGCTGGCCACCTCCCCGAGCTCCGACACCTCCGGTCTCCTCCCCGCGCTTCTTTCCGACCCGGCCTCCTCCCCGCGCCGTTTCGCCTTCGAGTCGGCGGGTTCCTCTCCCGGCGATCATCCGGCGACGTCTCCGGTCTCCCCTGCGAGCACCGTCGTCCCGGCCTCCTCCCCGAGCTCCTCCCCGAGCTTCTTCCCCAAGCGCCGCCGCCCTCCGACCCGCCGCCTTCCCCTCAATTTTTTTCCAAAACCCGCACCGTTTCGCCTTCGCGTCGGCGGGTTCCTCTCCCAGGCGATCATTCGGCGACGTCTCCGGTCTCCCCCTGCGCTCGCCGTCGTCCCGACCTCCTCCCCGACCAATTTTTGTGGTGGAACTGAGATTCTGAATATTTCCCGGGCGATCAGCATTTTACCTTTTACTGTACTGAATTTGCGATTGTATTGTATTGTGTTGATGTATCAGTGAAACCTGAGAAACCTTGTATGTGAATTCTGGTTGTTTGTTGTTTGTATGTGAGAAAGCTTTGTGAATTCTGATTGAATTGAATTGTGTATGCTCTTGTGTTGAATTCTGTTTGTTTGTTGAGAATGTGCATTGAACCTGAGAAAAGTGCATTGAGGTTTTACATTGAACCTAGGAATAGTGTGTGTAGAACCTGAGAAACCTGAGAACAAGAGAATGTGCATTGAGAAACCTATCAAGTGGACAATGAGCAGCTTTTGTCTTGTGATGCCTGGGATTGAATGAAAATGGCTACTGTTTTTGTGGATTGATGAACCACTGGGAGAGTATATGAAAGCAGCATTTGTCTGGGATTGAATGGAAATGAACAATATGCTCCTGCATCACAAGACAATATGCAGCATACTTTTGGCATATTCTCCCAGTGGAAATGCTGCATATTATTGCAAATATGAAAGCAGGAATTTGATTCATTCTCTCATGTTTGCCGGTTTATAAATAGGATATTACAGTGGCAGGGCTGGGTCCTATTCTTTTCTTCTTATTTGCTCCAAGAATGTGATTTTTCATTATGAAAGACTTGGTAATAATAAATTTATTTTCCCACATCGAAAGTGTAAACTGAAATCAAGTGTGGGAACATCCTAAATTTGGACAGAACTTTGCACATACAAATTCATTTCAGTTTTCAGGCTTTGCACAGAAAGGATTCTCAGGTTTCTCTGTTTTCAGGCTTTGCACAGAAAGGATTCTCAGGTTTCTCACACACCACTGATCAATTTTGACTAATCAAAACAATCTCAAGCTCCAGAACTGATCAATTGCAAATTCATTCAACAAATTCAATTATGCACACCATAATACATTATACTTTCAGAAGAGCATTATACATTCAGAAGAGCAAACCCTAAACCCACCAGATCCACTGATACATTCTCCGGCCTGATACATTCAGAACAAATAATTGGAATCGACAATTGAAAAATTGGAGTAACAAACAATTGGAAACACCACAGAAGTTTGATTCGGGGGGCGCTGGCGCTCAGGGAGGAGGCCGGCTCGGACAACGTCGGTGCTAGGGGAGCAGATCAGGTCGGAGGGCGGCGGCGGCGCTCGGGGAGGAGGCCAGCTCGGAGGTCGCCAACGCTCAGGGGCACACCGGGTCGGAGAGCGGCGGCGCTTGGGGCGGTGCGGGAGGAGGCCGGGTCTGGGCGTCGATGCTTGGGGAGGAGGTCGGCTCGGACGGCATCGGAGCTCGGGGAGGTGGTGGTGCTGCCGACGGCGGGAGGCCGCCCCTTTCGCCTAACCCTAGCATGGTGGTGAAAGCAGTGCAGGTTTCGGAAAAAAATTGAGGGAAGGCGGCGCCTGGGCGGCGACGCTGGGGAAGAAGCTCGGGAGGAGGCGAGACGACGGCGCCGCAGGGAGACCGGAGACGTCGTCGGATGATCGCCGGAGAGGAACCCGCCGACTCAAGGCGAAACAGCGCGGGAGGAGGCCGGGTCGGAAGAAGCGGGAGGAGGCCGAGGGCGCGGAGCTCGGGAGGTGGCCAGCTCGGGCGGTGGTGTGCTGGGCTATACCCTAACCCTAAGCGCACATGGAGATGGAGGGCGCGCGGTGCTCAGTGCGAATGGGTAGTTGGATCGCGGAGAAGAAGACTAGGAGGCGGGTTTCGGAAAAAATGAGGGAAGGCGGGGTTTTGCGAAAAGACATAAGTGATTTGGTGCTTCCACCCTCAAGGATCCGTCCGTTGTTGGCGATCTAACGATCTGGACAACATTAGCACCTTAGCACCCAAATACCCATTAGCACTAGATATGTTCCCATATATATATATATATATATATATATATATATATATATATATATATATATATATATATATATATATATATATATATATATATATATATATATATATATAGATCAGCATCGGCACCACAACACAATTGACAGCTTGGTCTAATAGAATTTGCTTTGGAAGGAATCTACGCAATGCATATGGATTCTTTACCGCCCAAAGTGGGAGGAGCTAAGCTAAGCCCCCAAATAGGTGGGGAAAAGCGAGGCCGAGGCCACTTTTGAATGGTTTCGTCGACCACGGCAATCATGCTGTTTAATTCTGCCCGCCGGCCGGCCCGAAGGATCGTGAAATCGATCTTTCTCAGTATCACTTTTCTCTCGGCTCGTGACACTGATTTGCAATGATGTGAAGTATCATTTTATTTGTTTGACGCATCGGAATCCAATGAGAAGAGCCCACAAAAATATTCTTGTGTAATTGGTCACTCGATCTTTAATTTGGCAAATCAACAATTCACAAAGTGACCAGAAGTCTCGTCTGTAGTGTGTGAAAACTTCTCTCCCTTTTTCTTTCTTGCAGTAGAGAAGATTAGAGAGGACGTTCATGCATAGGAGATCATTCTCCAATTGACGGTGGAAGGCGCTGAGGCCTCCAATTGACGGTGGAAGGCGTTGAGGCCTCCACAGGACCACAATCCACTGATGGTCGAAGCATGTTGCACAATCTGCAGGAAGTTAAAATACACTTGTTTTTTTTGTGAGGCAACCGTAAAGACTGTCTTATGTAGCATGCAGGTAGGAAGCTACGTCTATGTTATAACGATTTTTTAATAATCATTTTTATTTAGAATGACAAAAATATACATGCATTTTTTTTTGCATTTTTGGCCTCGTGTCACCCAACAGTTGGATAATGTTGACTAGTCGTCAAACCGTTAGACGACTGTGCCCCACCCCCCGCGTGGCCGGCACCTCCTCATTCGGTCGAGAGCAAAAAATAAGAAAGAAAGGGGAGAAAGGGAGAAGAGAGAGAGAAGAGAGAAAGAGATGAAAGAAAAGAAAGAGGAAGGGAGGAGGAAGACGAGGAGGAGGGGAGGAGGAGAGGGAGGGGAAGAGAGGAGGAGGAATTTGCGCATCGACGACGGTGAGTTTTCTGTATTTTTTATATAATTATTTTTAAAACATGATAGGATAGCAATTGAAATCATTAAATTTTTAGTTTAAAAACTAACAGTAATTTAGTTGATAATAATTGTATTACCGTTTAGATCACTTTGTTGTGCATTTGAAGGTGCAGTTAATTTTATCAATCGCTTATAAATTATAGAAACCCCGTAATTAGTATTCTTAATAGGCATCGAAAGATTTAAAACTGTTCATGACGATTAGAATAGGACGCGTTGATTTAAGATTACGTATAGCGACTAAAATAGTATGAGACAATTTAAATAGCATTTGAGTTGTAAAAATTCAGAAATGACTAAAATAAAATTTTGTCAGTTGCTTATAAATTGTACAAACCCCATAATTAGTATTCTTAATAGGCATCGAAAAATTTAAAACTGTTCGTGATTATTAGAATAGGACGTGTCGTTTAAAATAGTACGCAATGATTTAAATAGCATTTGAGTTTAAACATTCACAGATAACTAAAATAAAAATTTGTCAGTCACTTATAAATTGTACAAACCCCGTAATTTGTATTCTTAATAGGCATTAAAAGATTTAAAACTGTTTGTGATGATTAGAATAGGACGTGCCGATTTAAAATAGTACGTGACAATTTAAGATTACGCGTAGCGACTAAAATTGTACGCGGCGATTTAAATAGCATTTGAGTTGTAAAAATTCACAAATGACTAAAATAAAATTTTGTCAGTCACTTATAAATTATACAAACCCTGTAATTAGTATTCTTAATAGGCATCAAAAGATTCAAAAGATTACCTTCCTACTTACGAATTGTTGCTATCTCAATCGTTTTCATAAAATTCGTCTAAAATTTCTCGTACTACAATAACGTACGACGATCAAAAAATATTATTGCGACTCTAACATGTTTCAAACCATTCACAATGTACGGAAATTACAAATGCATCAAACGACATTGTCTATCCTCTTATTTAAAAAACTTACAAACGAGATTTCTTAAATATATTACCTACAAAAAATTTCATTTACTCCCCCATAATTATTTCCATCGGAATAATATAATAATTACATCATTATTTAAAATCGCCCAACCGTTCGGCGACTAAGGGCAAAGTCGTCTAACGGTTGGGCGATTAGCGGTTGGATGACATGAGGCTAAAAGTGCAAAAAATTGTAGATATATTTTTGTAATTCGGAATAAAAAAATAATTATTTAAAAAATTCATGTTATAGCTTGCACAGCTGCGCACAACTTATCGCATTTGCAATCTGTAGTGATATAGACTTAATTATTACTTGAGCTGCTCTGATCATGTTATAGAAGAGAGTTGCTCTGATCGGTTGGAAAGTGAAGAATGATGAGAAATTGAGGAAATAGAGCGGTAGGAGGAGAATGAACGTACAACTATCAACTTGTTCTTTTGTAATAGCAATGATACTTGGAGACTTTTTACGGTGCTTGGATGGTACTGATCGAGGTACCTCCCCTTAAATAAATATCAACCATTGATTTACGAAGGTGTAACTTAGCGATAGGATTTTTTTAAAAAACATATATAACTTAGTAATTCTTGATTGGTCTAACCCTGCCTCCTCGCCATCGTTTTCTCTAAACTACCCAGGCTTTCCACTGTGATCTACCGCGCCGGCGCGTCTCCATTTGTCCTCCTCCAACCCATCGGCACTTCTATCCTCCCCTTCCCCTCCATCAGTCCCTTATCAGCCCAACTTCTCGTCAATTGAAGTTCAGAATCGAGATACATGGAAAAGCGCTCCTAACACAACAATCATATATCTTTGGAAAACTATATAATTTGCATTCATTTACTTATTTTGACATTAAATTATCTCCCCTGGAAGTCAAACAATGACGACGACTCAATCATATGGTTGCCTCGACTTGTAGTTTTCATATGCAACAAAAAAAGATAAGCACTAGGTTTGTACTATAGCACAAGCTTCCAATATTATCAAGATCGAACAGTTTCCAGCATGACATCCATCTGAATTTTCGAAAGATGGTGATGCTCGGCGTGGATCCCCATGTTATAAGCATATAATATAGACAATATAAGCTGCATACGGATAATTAAGAGAAGCGCAAGCATGCACGGAAGTTTGTGTTGATCACTCGTTAGCAAGCACAATTGGAGTTTTCCGATTAAGTCTAGAGCAGCATCATCTTTTGAGGACTTGTTCTCTTTGTTCCTCACCAAGAGCGAACTTAATTTATGCGCTTGTAGTTTCCTGCGTAAATTTAACTCGTTTAGCTGTATATAGCTATCCTGAACAGTACTGTAATTTCATCTGACGACAGCCAGCAGCACGATATTGACACATATGTTGCTTGTACATCGACCTCGATCGATCAATTTCTGCTCGCAATCAGCAACTAAACGACTAGCAGCACACCACGCAAGGGCTGCGCTTCCTTTCCTTTCATGACACCAAGGGTTGCCGCCCTTTTCAGCAACAGCTAGCAGCAAGTAGCTAGCATCCAAGAACACAGTCAAAAGACATCATCTATGCATCGATCGCCGGTGCGGAGATGGACACATCGGGCAATATGGCAGGCGATTGCATGCAGAATAGGGCGGAATATTCCGACATGCACGCGCAGGCCTTGCTAGAAACATATATAAATTGGGTAGCAATTTGGCAATCATCCATATTAAATTATTAATTAACAAGCCAGCAGATAGATATAGAGAGCGCGCGCGCGGAAACGACAATGCGCGCACGCAGCACAATGTGCGCTTGGCGATCGATCGAGATTCGAGAATGTGCAGGGCAGACGTCTTGTACTGGCATTGGGGGTCAGCTTGTACGCGCCTTGATTCCTACACCCAGCCTTGTCGCTTCGCCCACTGCCATGCCGGAGTCCAAACCGGAAGCTAGTGCTAGGGGTGCAAACGGGTCGGGTTAATCCCGACCGATTCGGCACCGAATTCGATTGGTATCGAATCCGAAGAAAAAATATGGGTTAGGATATGGTAACAACAATATCCGTTCGAATCCGATACGTCTTCAAATTTGATTTCATGTTAGTGCTACTATTTGACGTCTCATTTTCTTTTGCAATGATAAAATAAAATCTTCCACATCAGCTATTAAGTAGTAACATCAAGTTCTTGACAGTACGTCATTCTACTCCATTTGTTGTACTGCATGCATTCCTTACAAACAAGTAGGGGTGCAAACGGCTCGGGTTAATCCCGACCGATCCGGCACCGAATCCGATTGGTACCGAATCCGAAGAAAAAATATGGATTAGGATATGGTAACAACAATATCCGTCCGAATCCGATCCGTTTGCACCCCTAGGTGCAAGGCCGGGTGCGGTTTGGCCCGTTGGCCCCACACGACCTGTCTATAAATTTTGGTACCAAAGTATATTGGGTCGGTCTAAAATTTTAAGAGATTCAATAGGTGTTAGGACCACATCTACGCTAGGGTCGACCTGGACCCATTGGCTACACGGGTAGCACGGTCGTAACTCGTGAGCCCTACCTGCACGGTCGGATCCTATCCTCTAGCCGTGCCACTCCTCCACAACCGTTGGTGCGAGCCTATTCCCATAGTGGGTGAGGGCAAGGTCGCGCTCAAGCTCCAGCCCGTGGCGCACCTATGAGGAGTCGGACGCTGGTGAGGAGGAGCAACACGGCCTACAATCGCTGGTGGCGAGGTTGTGACACCTGGCTCTTAGTCTTAGAGTCTTCGGACCATAGGCACTCCTCTAGCTCAGCGTCATGCCAATGGGCCACGTGCAACCTAGCCTCCTTTCCATGCAGCTATCGCGCCACCGACGCCCACTCCGGGTGTAGCCTATCACTGCTACTTGCACACATAGAAGTTGTGGTGCATTGCTGCTATGCCAGGGGCAATAGGTGATTTGATGGTTTGCAGTCGCAAGATAAAAAGGTAGGCTCATGTGCGGTGGTCAAGTCTCCGCTGGTGAGGCCATCTTCTGCAACAAGGTCTTTGTAAGGATTGTGAACTATATGACAACTCTAGGCATCTCTTATTACGGTGAATTGGTGATGTTTCGCGCCCATGTTATTAGAGCAGATCTAAGGTATTCGATTGTTTTTTTTATTGGATTGATTTTTGTGTGTTAATGGGACATGAAAAAAATTCCTTGTGAGTTTGTCGCACAATTGGTAGCTCATCAATCTTTTGTTTAAATGTAATATATTTTTAGAACTGTAGAGCATGATTATCTCAACCAAGTCTACTTTATTTTGTCCAATACTCCAATGATATAATCAGCCATTTAATCTCTTTCTTTCTTCTTCTTCGGCTTGTGGCTTGCGCTCTCTCTCTCTCTCTCTTGTTGAAATTAGTAGATTCAGTAATCCCAATACTTCGGCAAGTAGAGAGTACGAGACTAGTTGCAAAATCTTCAAATAGGCCATACCTGGACCACATGCTCACTATCGAAGTGGGCCGATCCACACGACTCAATGGTTCTGACCTATTCCCACCAACAAAGGTTCGGGCTAATCTAAGATCCTAAAATTTCATCGTGGGCCATGAGAGTTAGGTAGTGGCTTAGCCTGGACTGGCCCTTCGCATCCTTAGCTAGCGCCATGCTGCATGCATGATTTATGTGGGAGGATGACGACGACAAGCTACAAGAGATTGAACAAATCAGTGGGCTAATCACTAGGGGTGCAAACGGAGCGGATACGAACGGATATTGCTCATCCCGTATCCTTTTCTATATTTTTTTATTGGAGTCGGAGGCGGACACAGATAGTGTCGTATACGAATACAAATGCGGATATTCTCGGTCATAAATACAGAGCGAATACATGCCGCTCTGAATACAGTTAGTCTCGGTCACGAATATTTAGTCGGATATTGCACGAAAGCAAATTTCACATGATGTCATGGACAAATTAAGCAAAGTAAATTCTAACTAGCAAAGTAGCAAAGTAAATGGTAGAGGCTAGTTAAACAAGTAGTAGCTAACTAGCTAGCTACATGTCACATGGTTCAAAAGTACGAATTGCCTATAGCCAAGTAGTCAAGTACATCACTAGTTCATTTAAATTCATTACATTTACATCACATGATAAGTTCACAACGCAGATCTTGTCTAGCAAAAGCTAGCAGCGAGCCAGCGAGCCATCTCTAACTATGTTTCAGTGGAGCTCAGCCTCAGTCATTATCTCGTCCTACAATAAAATATCAATTGGAACCCAAAATTATTGAATGAAGAATAGAAACCCAAAATATGACAATTTTCTGAAGACATAACATCAAGGCCATTAACATGATGCAGTATACATGTCAGAGGATAGTCAATTTAATCAGTTGATAGCAAATGATAGCCAATTTAATCAGTTGACAGCAAAGACATAGCAAATCATCACTGGCTATATAAGTTCAAACAGTAAAATAGATAAAATAACTAGAATTTGTTTTTGTATTTTTATTTGTAGAATTATCAAACCTTCTCATTCACGAGTTAGTCATAAGAGAACATGAAACTTCCCTTGGTGTGTGTTCCACCATGACAATATGTCAAACTGTGCACCTTTACCCTTAGGATCAACCCACCGAATTGGTTTTTCTTGCATGTATATCTCAAGTTCATTTATAACACCATGTGTTATAGCGACATCCTCATACAAGAACTGTTCAATGTTATCAAGACCCAAGTCAGGATCACTAAGTGGTTGAGAAGGTCCTTGACCTTAGGGATCAGGCTTCGAATGTTTCAGATGTGTTGGACATATAAGCTTAGAATAATTTGATCACAACATCCATGAAGCGATTAACTTCATGGGCAGCCCTCTCATGATAAATCCTCCTTATGAAATATTCTACAAGCTTTTTCTTGTATCTAGGATCAAGAAAGCATGCCACAACGAGAGCTATGTTGGACTTGTCCCAATACTTATCATATTTGCCTTTCATAGCCTTTGCCATAGAAGAAATAATAACATCAGCACTTTCACACCAATCTGCAAGTGCTAACTTAATTTCACAAAATTTTCACCAAAACAAGTTTGCTGTTAGATATTGATTTCAAGGGAGAATGCTTATGTAGCTCTATCACAACTTCTCTAACACATTTATCATTGGATGATGTATTGTCTAGAGTAAGAGCAAATAACTTCTTCTCAATATTCTAAGACATGACACCCTTGATAAACTCAGTTACTATATTACTTCCTATATGATTCCCTTTGATATGAATGAATTTAACTATTCTTTTTTGCATTTGTTAATTATCATCAATTCAATGCACAGTGATGCACATATAACCTTTATTTTGATTAGATTTCCACATGTCCATAGTTGCAAAAAACCGACAAGAAAGAGGTTTTAGTTGGTCATATAACCTTTTTTTATTTTCAAACATTTCTAATACATCTTTCCTAGTGGTTGTGTGTGACTTGAATGAAAAATCAAGACGTAGAGACTTGATAAAATCAATGAAGTACTCATGCTCTACCATACAAAATAGATATTCGTGCAGAACCATTGCCACATAGAACTTCCTAAGGCTAACTTCAGCATCATACCTGAAAGTCTAAATAGTTGCACTATCTTCACCATTCTCAAATTGGAGTTGTTGCTGGCCTTGCTTTACGTCATGCTTTACCAAATAATTCCACAAGGCCTTCATGCTCCTTGAGGTCTCACATCGAGCTTTGTGAGGACATTTATTGCACTGCGCCCAAAGTTGTTTTTTTCTTTCCACCATTTTTTGTGTCAACAATCACCGTATATTTAATATAGTGGTATCAAACCTTCGAGGTACACTACTTCTGTTTCTTCTCAACAGGCTCAACCTCTCCGGTGCAAGTCGCTTCATCCACATCAACAACCACATGTTCTTCACCTCCCATGGCTGTGGTTGTCAATGCACCAGCGGCATTCGGTGGTGGTGGCGGTGGTGTTGGTACCTAATGGCCCGTACCAACTGCTGTGGAAGTGCCAGTAGTGGATGCTCCTGTGCTTACACAAATACTCGCACTTCCACTTGCAGCAGCCATCTTAAATTATTAGTATCCTGCAACCAAATTAGAAGAAGGTTAGTCCAGCTATGGGCTACATGTCCTAATTTATTTTTGTTTGCAAAAAATCAAAGTGATATGCTATTCTGAAGTTAGTTTGTGTTCCATATTACCGTGTGGCTAATTTTACACAGCAATCAATACTCATTTACTCAATACTCAATACTCAACACTAATCTATATTCAGATGGATAGAGGCAAGACAAATATGGTTGTGGCGATTCACACCGTGTCGGGACAATATGACAAGTCAACTAGACAATGGGATGCACACAGTCATAGACAACATCCTCTTTGCAGTATCATGTTGTACAATTTCATAGTTCAATAAGGTTGTCTCTTGTCTATTTTTATTTTGTTTCTTTTTTCACTCGCTTTCCCATCTAATCACTAAGTTCAGGAATGCAAACTACTCATGACTAGATCCTACCCAGTTAGTGAACGGAGGGGAAAAAGAAGACATTTCGAGGTGCTACAATCCCAAATTATCATGGTCAAACATTTCGAGAAGTACATAGGTTTCACTTATATAAGAATTTGTAATTTTGCACTGCAACAAAATCATGGTCAAATATTAGAAATGTGCTTGATGAAACACATCAGAGTGGCGTGGACCCTGGACATGAGCTTCCAGGTAATATTGCTAACATCAGTTTTTCCCCTGAACATCATGTTTTCAAAATTGACTAGTCACATTATCTAGACATGTCTAAGTCTTGAATTTGATTTTTTTTCTGAAAGGGCATGCTTGAATCTGAACTGGAGTAGTCATTTTTCATCATCCCTCTTTTCTCACCAAGTCAGCATATTCGAAAGTTGAATCTGAACTGGAGTAGTCATGATAGACAGTAGACCAAGCACGAACATAAACATCCAGATCTGTAAATCACTACACACTGGGTGGTACTTGATCTCCAATCAAGAAAAGAAGAATGGTTTGGTGTTCTAGATCTACTTTTACAACACATCTCATTTTTCCCCGTATTTTCCAAAGCACATGAGAAAACAGTTAAAGCACAAGACCATATAGTTCAGGATTCAGATCACAACACTGTCATAACCATTTGAGCAGGGCACCATCACTAAAGGAGGGGGAGTAGGGAGGGCAAAGGGGAAGGGTGGCCGGAGAACAAACCTTCGAGGGGCGGCGGAATCTGGGCTGGCCGAGAGGGATTCGGGGCGGTGGTGATAGGTGTTGTGGAGAGGAGGGCAGGGCGGAGAGCACGACGACGCAGGGGCGGGATTCGGGTGGGGTCGAGACGATGCAGAGAGGGGCTGAGATCCAATAGATGGAGAAAGATCCAGCGGCAGCGAATAAAGAGCCCGAGCAGAGGCGTAGGCCGAGGAGGGGCTGAGAGGATGGCGGGGACTAGGGCTACAGGAGGGAGGAGCTGAGAACAGCCATGGCGGGGTGAGAGGGGCGCGCGTGAGATAGAGGTGCAGCGTCTGGTACGCGTGCAAGAGAGATGGCCTGCGGGCCGGGTGTGTGACTTGCGTCGCTTGGTTGCTCCGCTTGCTAATCCGGATTGGGCCGATTGGCCATTGCTCGGCATTTATCGGATAGTTCTATCCAGAAAAATACTCGGATAGCTCTATATCCATCGGATAATGTCTTTTCCGAATCCGTTTTCGTATCCGACAAAAAATATTCAACTCTGTTTCCGTATCCGGTAAAACATTCAAATATCCGAGAATATGCTCCGAATTGTATCCGAATTAAAATGGACGGACTGTCGATCAAGATATATCCACTCCGTTTGCACCCCTACTAATCGCCTGGCATGTCGGCGGTGCCCGCTAGTAGTGCTTTTGTTGGACCAAAGGTGATGATCATCTGCGAGATTTGAAGGTGCGTCTGGTTGCCTGTATCAAGTGTGTACAGTTGCTTAAATGGAACTACTCCATCCGGGGGAATATTTAATCCTATGCCACTCTTATGAGTGGAGTGGCAAATGATTTGCCACCCTGGCCCACTGTCAGTGACTCAGGTGACCCCACATGTAAATGACAGCGAGAATTGGCTATTCTTAAAAGTGGCAAAAAATTGAATCTCCCCCATCCGGGTGGTAGGATACAAATTTAATGGATATTCTCTCTAGATGTTGAACTATCCTATTCACCAAAAACAATAGAGCTACATGGTATAGGACCATCCCTTTCTATTCTATCTCATCCCACCATCCAAACACGCCCTAATTAGGCTGGCTTTGCAGCAGGCCGCAGCTAAGTTCATTAGGTACATTCGTGTAGGACTAAAATTTGACATATCTACTTAGAACACCAACCAAACAGCACCGGAATCTTCAGTCAAAAGAGTGTTGCGCTCAAACACGTCGAAAACAGCACAGATTTGCTTACGGCCGGGCACCACCCACCTCGCCATTGGAGGCAGAGTGGCTGAGCACACGATAAAAAAACGGATCCAAATCGAGAGGCTGCGCTGCGCGTAAATGGGACGCGTAATCGGGGACCCTACCCCACGCGCGTCCGCTCTGATTGGCCGCCTTCGCTCGTCGGTGGGGCTTCAGACGTGCGCGATTGGCCCCTCGTCATGCGGAAGTGGGCCGGGTGACCATGTACGCCGTAGCAGAGCAGCGGCGCTGGCGCGCATGGCCCATCGTGCGACTGCTGGCTCCGACTTTTGGGCTTCTAAAAACTGTTTTCGATTTTTTTATAGTAATTAGCTTTTAAACAAAATATCCTTTTAAGATAAAGTCTACTAGTTAATTGTAGTATATACTGTACCGACTTTATTTATATCGGTAAAAATCATACGTGTGTTTCTGTTACTCTGTAATCTCTCACACGAATAGTCCAAAATCAACAAATCACAGTAAAAACCATAAACCTTAGCTAAAAAAGAATACATACGAACCGTCTCGAGAGGGCGTTGGACTGGGAAGACCTTGGTTGCTCCGTAGTACTAGTTGTTTTCAGGACAGGCCCTTTCTCGCGTCGAAATGATGGTTGGCAATGGCGTACTGGCACTAGCCTAGTCTCTAGGCGGACCGAGGAATGGGCAGAATCCGAGGCCATGTTCGGCCTAATAAAGCCTGTTCACAAGTGAACGCACATCTGTGAGGAGTGACGCCTTTTGGAGAATCTACCGAGGCCCAGCTGGCGGCCGCGCCTATACATCAAAGTGCGTACGTGCCAGTCTCTCTCATCGGTACTACTTAAGTTGACGTTTAGGGTGCTCGGCTAAAGCTTCTAGCTCTTTAATTTTATCTTTTTGTTTTTCTTATTTTTTCTATTCCTCTGTATTATTTATAGTGATATAATATTTTTTTAAATTTAATTACGCTAAATAACTAACAATAATTATAGTAAAAAAATCTCAACCGTATTTAAATAAAAAAAAGCCAAAAGCTTTAAACCCAACTCGAGCGGAGCAATTTCAAGTGATGTCACTGAATATCATGGAGTAGGCCGGATCCTATGATGAAAATGTAAAGCGGTAGAGAAGAGTAACGTAAAGCGGAGTTCTTTTCCCCCCTCAAAACAAGTGTAAGTCATGCTCCCAATATTAGATTCTTTGGTCCAGCGAAAGTGCGGGGCTTTGACTTGCGTACCATCTGCATGCGGAGATACCAACGGTGGAAAACCACATTGGCAGAAACTAATATACGATTTTGACCGATATAAATAAAATCGCTACAGTATATACTACAATCAACTTGTAGACCCCATCTTAAAAAGACACTCCGTTTAAAAGCTAATTACTGTATAAAAAATCGAAAAACAGTTTTTTATAAACCAAAAAGAATAAAAAGATGCCTTGCATTCGATGAATAAGACCAAATAACATTGACAACAACAGAACTCTTTAAAATACACGAAACTATAGCGCAAATTTGTGGTAGCACGAGGGGTGCCTGCCTGCCAGCCAGCCCCCTCTCCCTTTCGCCCCTGATCGTTGGGCGCGCACCTGTGCCGAGGAGAATCTGCCCAATTTGGCATCGAACCACGAATGCTACCCCCACTATCTGGTCCTGCATGCACGTACCCCAATAATCTCCTCTCCATTTTTTAGGAAGAAAGACAGCCACACAATTAATTCAGCAGAAAAGGCACGAAAGCATAATGCTGAGCATAAGGTCGCTTAGACGTTTAATTACTGCTACCAGTTTAAAAAAAGGGGCTGAGTCGATCTTGCGGTCCAAGGGTAAGTGGCAGTTCAATTATGCTGCTACTGGCGCCTGTAGCCGGCATAGCTAGTGCGTATGACGGAAGGCCATGTAAGATTGTCCAAATGTGCATGAGGGTGCGGCGGCGATGGCCGACAGCCGTGACCTTGGGCGGCCTTGCGGTCCGTAGATTTCCTTTTGGCATATGACGATGGCACGCTGTTTCGGTTAATCCTTGGAAACTGGATTCGCTAGGATCGAGGTTACCGGAAATGACACTCCGAAAAGACTAGACATGGAAGAGAAAATTTTGCGTATATTCATTCCAAGTTTTTTTTATAAAACTAGCTAAATACTCGTGATTTGCTATGAAAAAAGAAATTATATTATCCTAACGTGTCGAGTCAATATTGTTGAGATTGACCTATTTGATTCACGCCGTAGCTCCGCCTCCGCACTCGACCGTGTCGTGCCTCCACACCCTCGGTTCTACCGCGCATTCAGTAGAGCTCTTTTTTTTGTTAGAGAATTTGTGTGGTAATAAATTTTGTTTTTTTATAGATTGTTTTTTCTATTTTTGTTAGATATTTTTTAGATTGTTTTGTCCATTTTTATTAGAGATTTTTTTAGAAAATGTGCAAGAGGAATGGGAGGGGCAGATGAACCACCAATAACTCCCTCTTTTAAATAGTAAAGAAAAGAATATGCTTTTGCACTTATACTTCTTTGATTACTAGTTAGAGACCCGTGCGTTGCAACAGAGTCATAAAAATAATGAGACAGAACTTACTGCCTGGCCAACTTCACATATCAAACATTGGAGAGTAAGCGACAGAGAGAGAAGGGTGGCCAGAATGCGCGAGGTGATGGAAAAAGTGGAGGGGGTGGGTGGTTGTATCCTGAGAGAGAGAGAGGAGAAGAGAGACGAATGGTCTAGATCAAATCGGATGGCTGAGAAGAGAGGAGAGAGAATAGACCAACCACCAACTCACACTTTTATAATAGTAATGATAACACACGCGCACACACCATCATACACGCGCACAACACACGCGCACGTCTACAAATACGAAGACTGGTGATAAATCCGTGATCTCACAAAGTTCGTATTCGCGCACATCTAAAAATACGGAGACCAGTGATGAATCCGTGAGCTCACAAAATTTATATTAAGCGTACTCATATGTGCGTAAAGATGGCCATAAGGCTCAATGAATGGGTCGTACATCTACAACTCTACTATTCCACCAAGAGGTGATTCTCTGCTCATTCCAAGGTTCTGTTTTACCACTACTATAAAACAAACTATACTGGACGTCTCACCACAGACAGTTCATGTGGAGCCGTCTGTGCTTTAATTATTACAGACAGTTCATGTGGAGCCGTTTGTGATTTAATTATTACAGACGGTTGAACACATCGAAGCTTTGACAACAAGATTAGGGAGGTGAATGTTAGAACTAATCTTGTTATATTATATTATAATCGTGTGTCGTGTATTTTACAGTGGTCGTAGCCAGTAGTCGTAGCTAGTGGTCGTCGCTAGTGATCATAGCTAGTGGTCAAAAATATTGGTCGGAGCCAAGTGTACTTGTGTGTCGTGTACTGTACAGTAGTCGTAGCCAAGTGTACTCGTGTGTTGTGTATTGTACAATGGTCGGTAGTCGATGGTCGGAGCTGCCATGGTCGATGGTCGGTAGTCTGTTCTGCCATGGTTGATGGTCGGAGCTGCCGTGGTCGATGGTCTGAGCTGCCGTGGTCGATGGTCGGTGGTCGGAGCTACCGTGATCGATGGTTGGTAGTAGTAGCTACTGTAGTCGATAGTCGGAGGTCGATTACGACCATGTTGTGCGTGGTCATAACGACCGGGTTGCTGTGTGGTCGTTTACGACCGGTGTGTGGTCGTAACTACCAGCGCTGTTGTCATAAGCGCCGTGGTCATAGCTCATGCGTGTCTGTGGTCTTGGCGCCTGTGTTTGCAGTGGTTATAGCTGCAGTGTTGCGGTCGAAGCTAAGTTCAGATCAGAGAAGCGGTCGAGGAACAGCCGAGGTTGAAGTCAATGGTTGTGGTCGTGCATCCAGTCTCTGGAGCAGTCAGCGCACAGTTGGTGGTAACTATAACAGGTGTCAGCACGGGTCGTCGTGGATGACGCAGGCCAACCTTGGTCGGTGACTAGTCGCTGTAGCAGTCGTGGGGCGGCTGAGCAAAGCAGCATGGGCAGACGGCTGGTCTCTATAGCAGACGTTGGCGGCTCAGATGAGCGGCAGACCTGGGGCTCAAATGAGTGGCAGGGGCAGGAATCATAGTGAGTCGTAGTGGTCTGTATGGCTCAGTAGTCTATATATACCCTGTAATCTTTTATGAAGTAGTGAGAGTTTTGAGAACAAAGTGAATAGAAGTCGTAGAAGACGTATGTCGCCAGAGACGAAGAAGAAAAAGTTGTTCTGTGTTTCGCTCGTTCTTTCTCTGCTCTCCCTCTGCGCTTGATCGCCCCCTGGGTCCTGTCGGTCTCGAACAGCGGTGACCCCTTCCACAGCGATTGAATTGGATAGATAGTGTTTGAGTGTAGCATTGATAAACCTTGATTTCAACTCTTTTTTTATTCAACAAAGCAGGAGATATGCCGTTTTCTTTGAATAAGGTAGAAATGTAGAGGTTTTAAGTTAAGAGTTAAAAATAAAAGAAGAAACATCGGGGGAGAGCGAATGGACTGGGGATTGGCTGCGGGATTTTATTACAGAGGACTAGACGATAGAATTTGAAAAAGGTGTTTAGCACCGGCCTCAGACTTCTGCTCTGTGAAAATATCATATGGCTGGATTTTAGCAGCCTCAGTAGATGATGAATCGATTCGGCAATGAACTTCTGGTTTGTGCAATAACATTGTAGTTCAAGCTCGTGGTGTGCTTCCTTTTGAAGTTGAATTTTTGCTCCTTGTGAGTAATCCTTGACAAAAGAGTAGACACACAGCTCATGATGCTATTGCAAAGTGGTCGCATTGCCTTGAATGGAATCCAGCGTCGGCAGGCAAAGGTTTCAGCTGGTGATTCTGTTGCAGTTAGCAGGTTCAGAGTTCTGAAACCTACCACTAGAGCCCATACTTCTCATAGGTCTTTGTCTTGTTATTTATCTTGTTAATTCTGTGCCCAGTTTTGTTCCTCCTGATGATTTCAAGCTGTTTTTGCTCACACTAGAGCTAGCGTATGTCAGGGCAAAAGACAACCAAAATGAGGTAAGTTTGCCCTTTGAGTTGATTGCAATTGTAATATGTAAATGTTTGGTTGATGATTTATCATATGCATGAGCTTGGTTTTGCAGCTGGATGCTGTTTTGCTTGCCCTACAGTTGCGGAAGAGATTCCTTTATCAGGTAGGCCATATGTTTGCATGGAATATGCCACTCTCTCTCAATAGGCCTTGTTTCTTCCATGAGGCTAAACTTTCTGTATGTCACTGACAACATGTTTCATGTTGATAATTAGATTAAGTTTCTAGTTTAATTTGATAACATTGCTTTTACTTGTGTGTCTCAAACCAAAAGCATGATGTCCTTTGTAGGTCATGACTACAGGGCAAAAGGTGACATTTTTTTCTCGAAAACGCAGAAGATTTGCGTTTCATTCATTAAGAAGAAGGGAGGAACAGCAATGCCCTGGAGGCCAATCTAGGAATGAAAAGCAAACAATACAGTGAGTCAACGACTAACTAAGAACTTATCCTAGGCCGGGATTGAACCTTGCCTAGCGCTAATTGACATGCAGTTGACCCGTCTTAAACCGGTACAAACCAGGTATAGGTAGATTAAGTGCTGAATTGACATAATCTTTCGTAGGGCATTTGCTTCTCGAGTGTTTCGACCTCATGTTGTTACTAGGTAATTATCTAGCTAGGATACTGACACATTTTCCAGGCTTTGCAGAAAGGATTTGAACTCGTGGTGATTCGTGTTGGCCTATGTTTCTCAGGGACTATGTTTAAAACCTTGACGAGCTTTAGCACCACAAAAGAATTTGCAAGAGGAGGCCCAAACAGTCCAAAACCAGTAGTAGACCAGCCTTTTAGTAGCACACTAGAAAAGCCGAGTAGTCAACATGCCTTGTCTGCCCACCTCTTTTGAATGACCCCATCATATCAATTTTATTTCCCGGTAAAACCGAGGCTCTTCTTTTTTATTCCTAGCAGCTAGCATCTCCGGACTACCCGATCCATCAGTAGAACGAGAGTTTTCTGTTGTCACCACCAGTGATGACCAACTTTTGACTTTTTTTATGTTTAATAGTTATGAAGCGCTTCTATATGGCCTAGTTCCATCACTTACCGTTTTCTCATGAAGTTGTCACATATTAGTGTGTTCCTGATATGAGTGTGGCTTGTTGAAAATTAGGTTAAATGTGTAACATGACTAATGTCAGATGATCAGATCTCAGTTAAATAAGGCCCAACTATATATTAACATCTATTCTTTGAACCCAGATTGTAAATGGACCTGAAGTCTTGAGCAAATTTGTTGGAGAAACAGAGAAGAACGTGACAGATTTATTTGCTGATGCTGAGGATGAACAGAGGACTTGTGGTATGGTGTTTCATCAAGAAATTTCTTTCTTTGCCACTTTTTATACTTTCGTTGTCTCTTATGTTTTTTGACGAAACATTTTGCTCTTATGTTACTTCAATTTCGTTCCTTCTTTTCAATAAAGGCGATCAGAGTGAGCTTCATGTCATCGTCTTTGATGAATTTGATGCCATCTGCAAGGTAAAGTCCTTGCTCCCTTTGCCTTGCATCGTCGTGTTTTTGAGCTTTCTCAGGACATCTGAGGAAGAGATGTAGCTTTCCTGTCAGTGTGGATATCTTAGTGCTGTGTTGAAGTTTTGCCAGTTTTGATGGCAATAAGAAGCTTCATAGAATGCTACTAAAATTTTTGTGTGCATGTACTTAACACTTGAAATATGAATAGTTCTCCAAAATTCGTTGTGCTAACTGTGATGGCAAGTGATAAACATGCATCATTGGAGAAGATTTGTATAGACTATCTCATGCTGTTCTTCTGAAATCCATTGTGTTAAGTGAAAATCCATTCTCTTTTCCCCCATCGTTTCTAATACTTAATATCAGCTCTTTGTTTTCCTTTAGAATTTAGTTTGCACTTTTGTCCACCATAATGTTTCGTTCTTGTGCATGATGGAACCATGTGCAGTACTGTTTAGGTTTCTTTAAACTTATTAATTTGATTGTGCAGTCTAGAGGATCTACCAGGGATGGAACAGGTGTACATGACAGCATTGTAAATCAGTTACAAAGGTATATTTTCCTGTATCTTAGAGTTTGTGTACACTATAACTTAGAGTTTGTATACATGAATTTTCATTGTAAATGTAATTTATTTTGCTGGTATGTAACCAAACCGTTTACTTTTTAGATAGACGGCGTTGAGTCACTGAACAATGTGTTGCTTATTGGGATGACCAATAGGAAGGATTTACTTGATGAAGCTTTGTTGAGGTGAATTCTTACCATCTATGAGTGATTTTAACAGTTACTAGGCATTGACCTGGTCAATCTTTTGGCATGAACATTTAACAACAATAGACATGTTGGTCAGTGAGAGGCCAGGATCCAGATCTACCATCTTCTAACTTTGTCCAATGCCCTTTGGTACTTTGGGTGCAGACCCGGACGACTGGAAATCCATATTGAGATAAACCTACCTGACGAAAATGGTCATGTGCAAATTCTTCAAATCCACACAAATGAGATGAAAGAGAATTCTTTCCTTTCTCCCGATGTTAGGAAGCTGAAGATGGCCAGGAAGATGCTACTTTCTGTTTTTTCATCAGCTATGAATTTATGCAGTGACATCCATTGTCTATACAAGCAGGAAGCTGAAATTATTTAGGATATTGAATAATATGGAAGTAAATGTCCTGCCAAATTTATGTCTCCACATTAATTGTGCGCTTATATTTCTCTAGTAAAGTGATTATTTTTTGTGCGACCAGGCAAACAATGATGCATGGCAAAAATTTACGATTATTTTTATTTGTTATATATTCTAGGCTTGATTGTAAAATTTAACTGAGGTTTTATGTGATTTCTCACAGAGCTGTCTTTATGTAAAATCTACAGGTTGCGTCGCATTGTTGACTGTGGAAACGTTGCATAAGCACATCTAGCAAAGAGCTATGCTAGCCCTCTTGTTACTTGCCTCTTGGAAGGCCCTGCTGGAAGGTACATTCTCTAATACACATTAGCTTTTCGTTTGTTTGCATCTGCTGAAATCTCCTGGTAATCCAGTTGTGTTCTTACTTCTTACTAGTACCCCAACCAGTATCTGTTCTGGTGTCACTAACACAAGCTTTGGTGGAGCCCAGTAGAAGAAACCAAAGTTCAAAGAAAGCAACCCGCCTTACATCTAAAGTAGGGACGCATCCATTTAAATTTTGGGAGTGTCTATACAACATTTGACTATTTTTGAAGGTAAAAATAGTCAGATTTTAGAACGTTGGATGGTGATCCAACGTTCTAGATCTTTTTTTAGAGGGGGTGCTAATATGAGATATTTTTTTGGAGGGGGTGCTTATATAAGTGGATCCGTTGGATAGAGATCCAACGCTCCTAGATCATCTGACTATTTTTAGCTTGAAAAATAGTCGAATGTTGTATAGCATTTCTCTTAAATTTTTTAACCACCCAACCTCCTTTGTTGGTCTTCTTCCCTATGTCTACTAAATAATAAGTAGAAAGGAAAATTGGAGCCACGCCTCCAGCAACTTCATCTGGACCCTCTCCCTCTTCAGAACGCAGTCAGTTTTTCAGAATTTGTAAATCACTTGCACGTTTGCGAATCTGGTCCATGATCAGGTCTGTTAGGGATGTGGCCGAGTCTTAGGGGTTATTTGCTAGAGAGTCGGTCTGTTTTTGTTAGCCATCGAGTGTGTGTTTGCATGGTAAACTGAAGACGCTATTATGGTATTCTGGTCTTCTCAGTTTTTTACTGTAGCATGTCCAGAAAAGCAATAACACAGCATGTTCCTCCCTATTGGGCCGCACGAGCAGTGCTATATGCCGCGCCATATAAGGGGACTCCCTGGCTGCTTACCATACCACATTACCATGAGCGGAAGAACCGCAGCCGCCAGATTGCTCGTGTCCTACTCCAACTCTGCAGGACAGGCCGAACCATAACCGACTCAGAACTCGAGTTCTGATCCATAACCGGATTGTACGAACCATAACCGACTCGGAACTTGAGTTCTGATCCACCTCTTAGTTGGGCAGATAAGTACTTAACCCTCGGCCACCGATGTGCTCCGAAGCAAAATCATCTTTCCTCTCAGAGAAGGCCAATCCATCCACAATGACGCTGCCCCGAAGATCTCCAAGCTCGTCGGGCTTCCGACACGACGGCGGGGCTTCCTGCCACCACGGTGCCGATATCGTGCCATCGCAGCCAATACCGATGGAAGGTGTAACTACAATGACGACGGTCGATTCGCCGGATCCCGAGAAACCATATCGCAGCCATGACGACGCGCCGTCCATGATCGATGAGTCGCGCGATGCGAAGGAGCAGAGCGGCGGCGACCTCGTCGAGGAAGCCCTCCTGCCACCAAAGAAGAGGGCAACGAGAGATGCTAGTAGACACAGCAGCCACTCCGACGATTCGTCCGCTCCAATTAAGAAGAGACGGATCAACTATGTCGATACCGGGAGCAAGGAGAAGGAAATGAATAATAAGGTCGATGCCAGCAGCGGCGTGCCGCCGGCGCGGGGTAGCCCGTTCGACAAGGTACGTACAAGCATGGAGCTGCGCGACCGTCTCGATGAACTCGGCGCCACGGATCCGGAGTACGTCTGCGAGAAGATGCTCAGAAAGAGCGACGTGTGCCGCAACCAGAACCGCCTGCTCGTCTCCTGCAAGCGCAAGGAACTCGCCAATTGCCCGATCACCCGGCTCTTCACCGAGAAGGAGATGCGCCTCATCGAAGACAAGTGGCAGGGGCTAGAGGTGACGGTCTTCGACCTTCGTGGCGACAAGTACGCGTTTACGTGCAAATACCTCGACTCCAACGGCGGCTACCGGTTCATCAACCAGTGGGGCGAGTTCCTGGAGCGCAACAGCTTGAATCTACATGGCACTGATGGCAACGAATGGACTCGTCACGTGGACGTCGAGCTGTGGGCGTTCCGGTCGCGGAGGTTGCCCAAGTTGCCTCATGGCGAGGAGACCGGCCACCCTGACGGCTCCCTCGGGCTCATCCTGGTGCATTACGAGGGCGGAAGAAGAAACGTCGACGGCGGTGAGGAAAAATGGAAGCGTGCACTACCGGGAGAAGAAGCATCGGCGCCGGCGCCGGCGGTGAAAGAAGAGAAGCCTGCAGATGCGGGTGAGGAGCAGCGCGAGGCGGGGACACGTGGGATGACGAGGGAAGAGATGGCTGCGATGGTTGGGAAGGATACGGTGGATGCGGTGATTGGGATTCTCAAACTCACTAGATGCCAGGTGGCCGATAGAATCTTGCTTACATCATTATCTAGCGCCTCCACTAGTTCCAAATGTAATTAACTAGTCGTCCCACGTTGACCCCTTCAGATTCAAATCTAAGTAGTCCTACAATTTAGACGATCAAATTAAAAATGTATCGAGATAGAACATAAATTTGTACTACTTGCGAAATATCATTTTTAAGTTGTCAACGTGGTACCTTGGATCACGTTAACGCTCAGAATGTTCTTTTTTTTTAGAAATACATGGTCTAAGGCTTACATTTCTACATGTTTGAGTTGCCACAACTGAGACGGATTTATATGCACAAGTGCACAAATGCTCGTTAGCATATATAAAAGTTACATTTTTTAACGCCCTGTATAAGTGTGTGTTGATGCGGTTGAATGCGCAAATCTTTCTGCTCTCTGCCACGCGCGATCTGATCGTGCGTATGCGTACGACGCGGTGATGACTCATGATGAGTGATGGTGCAAACCATAGAGGTACGCTGCAATGCAATGGGAAACCACACGGCGCTATGGCAGGCCCGTTTTTGGACTCGGCAGGCCGTCTCCTCCATCATCTCGTCCTGAAAGCCGCGGCACGTGTGGTACTACGTGCCGTAGACGCGATCCTCCATGACCCAAACCACTGCCATCTGAGCCACCGTGATCACCTCAGATGGTTAAAAAGCAGCCAATTTTAAGGATGAGTCTTTCTGTAGCTCCTGTGCCATCCAAAACCCCCGAGAACTCCCTACCTTGCCGACGGCCGTTCGTTGCTCATCGGCCACTGCAAACCCCCAAAATGGGTACTCCTTAGTCCCAGGAGTCCATCCATGCCCTCGGTTTCCGCCGGAGTTAGCCGTAGCATCGGGAATCGCTGTCGCAAAATTGCTCTATTCGGCTGCTACAGGGCCTCGCGGGAGGAGGAAGATAAACAATACCAGTTCGGTGCTGTAGCACTAATCTGTTAAGGAACAGTACACAGACCCGGTGTTGTAGCATACGACCCGACAGTGAACAATGTTCAACCCGTAATGAACAGTACTTTGACCCGGTATTGAACAGTAAAATCCATTAATGAATAGTGCCCAGACCGACATGAATAGTAAAAGTCCACGATGAATAGTAAAATAGCCGTTCCTGTTATCTATACCCAAAAATACAAAATACATCCATTTCGATCGTTTTGAACCCATCTACCCATTCTTCAGTTCTGTTTTCTCATATTAGATATCGATTGCACTCAAAACCACTAAAACACATTTCCAAACCCTAATACGATCAAACTCTTATCGTTCGCTAAAACCCTAAAAACACATATGACTCTTATCGTTCCCTCTTGGAAGGCCCTGCTGGAAGGTACATTCTCTAATACACATTAGCTTTGCGTTTGTTTGCATCTGCTGAAATCTCATTTCATTTAATACTACTTGCTTTTCTTCCTTTCAGTGGTAAATCAGCTATGGCAGCTACTATTGGCATCGACAGTTGTAAGTTCCTTTGTTCCCGTTGCAGAGCTGGAGCCAAAATTTATTTAATACTGTCTATTTTTATTTCTTGTTCTATCTCAAAAACATGACTCTAAATTGATATTGTTCTTCACAGATATCAGCTGAGAATGATCGGTTTCAATGAAAGCAGCAAATGTGCACAAACATGCAAGGTTAAACAAACATTATACTATCATGTTTTCTTCCCACATCTAATCAGGAATATGTTGTTGTAAATATTGCGGTATAAGCATATTTTCTATTTTAATTCCAATAATAATTATGATAATAGTAATCAACCAAGCATGGCATAAGAATGACTTAAATAATATATTGATATAGAAATCAATCAAGTCATTGCAAAATGATTGAATACTCAATATGAACATCATATATGACATATTCAACATTAGCATATCATTCATAACATTAATGTATTTATATGCTAATCCTTTTGTAAACTTAACATATATGATCATCACATGTATGTAAACAGATTTAAAGTAATAACATGCTGCCTTCATACATAGCCAGAAGAACATGACTAAAATCAGCATATAACAAATTAATTGTTTTAGGATTGCTCTCAGAACAGAGTCGCACAAGATCTTAAACCTTGGCCTTCTCATGCAGTTGTCCATACTTTCTATATGTGATCTGATAGCAAAATCAAGACTTGAGCTCCAAATTTTTCTTACTGACAGAACCTAGCCCAGAAGAGTTCTATCCAGACTACAAGTTTTATATGTTCATATGCAAAGGTGAATAGCACAGTATGCTACCAGATTTCAGATCATACACAGTAAACAGTAACAGATACCAGAGATGTACTGAGTTTAATCTGAACCGAACAAAATAAAGCTATAGCAAACTTTACAAAATCATTTGCACAAGAACATATCTTCGTTACAATAGTCAACAAGCTATGGATCAGTCAGTGAGATTAACTATTAGAGCTCAAATCTAATTCTTCTATCAAGAACATACACAGTATAAGACTAATTCATCACAGAGCAATTAACCCTTTCCTTTGCGCATTCATTCACAGCATATCATAGAGATACCAGATGAAGCACAGGAAGGGTCTTAGTACTCACAGGGCGATGGTATTCGAAACCACCGTGAAGAAACCAAAAAAGGCAAGGCACGATGAAATCACTGACCCAGAAAATCTATCAACTCGCTATTGCAAGCAAGTAGATGATTCACGGAGATACAATGCCACACTTCTTCTTTTAGCCGAAAATCAAAGAAGAAGCCGAGGTTCGGGTATGCCGCACAAGACCACAGATTGCTCTGGCCGAGAGCAGTCACACACAGTAGGGAGATGCACCGCCGCCTTGTTCTTCCTCAGTTAGACCCCTCAATATCCCGGGATGCACAAACCCAGATTAGGGTTCGCACACGGGACCAACACAGGCCGTCAATCGGAGATGGCCCGAAAGCCGAATCTCCGCCAAACGAAGAACAAAGAGGAGGATCAAAACCCGAGAGGCAACTGGGGATCAAGAGGAGATGCGCCTACCGTCGGAGCTGCCGTGCCTTAAATAGAGAGGGCGAGGGTTAGTTGCGGGGTGGCGTGAGCGGCCGGCTCCGAGGAACCCGGGCCAGCCCACGCCTCCGCCGCAGCCCCTCCGCTCGCCACCTCTCCAAGCGCCGCCGAAATCGCCGGATCTGGGCGAAGAACGAAATAGCCGCACAAGACTCGCTCGGGTAGCGCAAGAGACGCACACGGGGAGGAGACGAAGTCTCCTCCTCTTTTCCTCAGCGCGCGGCTCACCGACAGGTGGGCCCGCCTTTCTCATATGGGAAATTCCCAAATTGCCCTCAGTGGCTAACATATGTACCTTGATTCTCATCCATCACTCTCTTGCGTCTCTATGTCGGCCCTGTTTAGATGAGGGGCTTGGGCGATGTAGTTCAAATTTAAACTAAAATCCCAGCCAAATCCTTCTCATCCAAACAAGCCTGTCGAATTGCTTGCTCAGGACATTAACAGGTTTTTGAGGATGCATACAAATCTCAGTTAAGCATCATAATTCTTGATGACATTGAAAGGTAAAGTTCATAAGCTCTAGAGCATGTCATGAAATTTGCTATGTTGGTTCCTTTTTGTTTTTATTTTGCTTCAGAGTTTCCTTTTTCTGTGAATTTTTTTAGGTTGCTGGTGTATGTTGCTATTGGACCACGCTTCTCAAATTTAATGATACGTGATCGTCCAATCTTTTCGATGTAGGATAAAACATTCACATGTAGCATCTTAAATCATAGTGATCCTCCGTTATTAATACTAGGACCGAACAGACAACAGAGGAGGGGGTGAATGGTGCCTTAAAAAATTTCCTTCTAAGTATCTAAACGACTTGGGTGGTCAACGACTAGTGAGAGTCTAAAACTTGAGTGGTCGAAACATGATGTTAGACAATGTGGATGGTCGTAAATAAAGAGATGACGAATAATTGACATTTGGTTTGTTCTGGATTTTACGTTGTTTGCTTTAGATTTTGCGTTTGTGAAAGACTTGGTCGTTTGCAGTTGAAGTCGTTGTCCTTAGTAGTCGTGCACAGTTTCGGGTGAGTTCAGATCACAGACACTACTCTACGACCACGGCAACAGACGCTATACGATCACGACATGGCTTTCAGTCAACAGACTTCAGACTACGACCATGACATCAGAATACAGACACTCTTACGACCACAAACGACTACGGCAGGAGTCTTTACGACTTGGTGATCGGAAGAAATTTTTACGACCACAGCATCAGAATACAGACACTCTTACGACCACAGACGACTACGGCAGGAGTCTTTACGACTTGGTAGTCGGTAGGAGTTTTTACGACCACGACATCAGAACACAGACACTTTTACGACCACGACATCAGCACACAGACAAGCTTACGATCACGTTCAGCTTACGACCACGACATGCTACGATCACGTTCAGGCTACGACCACGTTCAGGCTACGACCACGTTCAGCATACGACAACGGCAGGCTACGACCACGTTCAGGCTATGACCACGTCTGTCTTCGATCACGGCAGCACGACTTCGACCTTTCGACCACGGCAGTACGACTAGGTAATCGTAGCTACAGTACTCGATAGTCGTAGACTTTACTGGTCATTCCTAATAGTCGAAGGTTTTGCCGACTACCTTGATAGTCGAAGGCTTTGCGGTCAATGGTCTTAGGTTTTGCAAACTACTCTCATGGTCGTAGGTTTTGCAGACTACCTTCATGGTCGTAGGTTTTGCCTACTGTCTTCATGGTCATAGACTTGGCAGTTCTGTCGATACTCGTAGACTTTAGTGTCTGTTGATTTGTCTTCGGTAGTCGAAGGCTTTGCGATTGGTTACCGTTGGTGTCACGGTCGGTACTCGTAAGACTTTCTGGTCGATACGAGTGGCCGCAGTCACCGCTCGTGAGATAAGGCCCATGCCCAAGGGAGTGGGGCACCTCGGATGGGCTAAGTGGAGGTCCAAGTGGTAAGAAATTTGGTTACTGCACCAAAATTGAGTGGGGGCCTGCCCCCACTCGGCTTGCTTTCGGTCCGCCCATGACAGTCTATATATTTATATTATATGGTATGCAAAATGCCTTTTCATTTATTTATTTGTTGTAGGGCAAAATTTTACTTGTAATTGGAACAAGTGAGGTTGGCTTCTCTGTGACCTACCATGCTCCTAAACTTAAACAGGAGGATGCCAAAAAGGTAAGAAAACCATCAGCTGTGTTAAGTGCTTGCTACAGTGCAAGATAATCCAAGGATGTTTGCATTTGGTAACTAGGCCGGCATAATGCAATACTTTTGGAACGATCTTGGTCTCTTAAGCCTTAACAGCGATTGGATTTTATGATATAGAAGTTTTTATTTATTGGATCCCATTGGCCTTCCTGTACAGGTGTTACACCATCTCAACGTGTTCAAGGAAGGGGGTGTTGATGCGGCAGCTGAAGCATTGGATGATGTAAAATTTTCCCCATGTTATTTATCATATAAAAGCAAAAATTCGAAGGGAAAAGTTCTCTTACAGTTTGTTATGACGATGCAGATGCCACTTAAGAAGTTATATACACTTGTTGAGATGGCAGACAAGGACGAACTGGAGGAGGTGCAGAAGCAATTTATGCTGGAAAGGAGAAGATCGATATCGACCATTTCTTTAGCATCTTGGGTGATATTATCCGCTACTAAAAGCGTTTCATGCTCAAACATTCATCAGGCCCTTATTTACACCATTTTTTTCTTTGTACATCATTTTTCTCTTTTGCTTATCACTTTAATTATCAATATAGCGCCGTCAGTATAATCTTCTTGACCGCTCTCTTTTGAGTTTTGATGTTGTTTGATATGCCTATTAAACCTGTGTGTAAATTTGCCTTCACTGGAACGGAAGCACAGGTGACTCCCTACGTATTGCACAATGTAACTGAAGTATGAAGGTCGTATTTGTTGTAAATAATATGGTATAAGTATATATTTAGATTTAATTCCAGCATATTTAATAAAGACACAAGCATAATATAAAAGACATATTAACGACTTAGCCAACGCGTAAACATATAAACCTTTTAAGTCATTGAAAAAGAAGCATATACCCAACACATATATCATGTAAGAGTCTATAATCAGAATATACATATGAGAACAGCTTAATTCATTACTACTGAATGTTGATATCAACATAAACATAACATGTATGACCAAATTCAACATGTTATCAAGAGTTTGAATTTTATTAATTGCTCTCAGAAGGCTAGTTGCACAAGATCCATTCTTGGCTATCTTCGCCATGACAAAATGCAATCTTAATTATATATGTCCGTTTATACATTCGATCTTGAGCTTAAATCAGATATTGCTATTAAAAAGACTACCAGACCATGATTACAACTTGCTGAACATTAAATAAGATCACAATAATCAATATAACATTCACTGGACAGGAACAATATTGATTACCTCAGCGTAGGACAATGAGCAGCAAGTAATACACAAAGATATCAATGATCAAGGTATAGCAAATAGCAATCCAACAAGATCATATATAATTTCAGTTTTATATCATTTCATCACTGAGCAATCAGCCCACAAAATCTTCTTTGCAATTTTTCAACTAGTGATGACTCACAGATATACAAAGTAGATCACAAAATTGCAAAGAACCAACAGCAAGTATACTCACAACGGCGGTGATACTCGAAATCACCGTGATGAAGCCACGCACGGAGCGCTGTCCCAGAAAACCAAGCGTCTCGCTATGCTGCGCAAAGAGACGATGGTAATCGGAGATACAATGCCACACTCTAACCTCGGGTAGCCGAAGTACAAGTCGAAGATCGGGGTGGATACCGCACAAGACCGACGAGTGCTCCGACCAAGAGCACCTATGAATACCAAGAACAAGTCACGGATTCTCCTTCAAACACTCAGCACAAGACACAGCCGAATCAACCTCTAGAAATAAATCCCTGAACCTTTCCTCACGGCCAGATCCAAGGAAAAGGCACAAGAAAACCGCACGGGGAAGAACCCAAGAACGGCGATTCGGGCTACTCAGCCGACGGCGATGTGAAAGAACCCGACCAACGGCTCTCAAGGCTCAAGATCAGTGAACTACCGAGGGAGATGGGAGATCGGAGGGGAAGAAGTGAACTCACTGCTTTCGGTGATTCAATAGAGAAGGGGAAGGCTGCCTTTTAAAGGGAACCGGAGAGGGGGGCGACGGGCTGCAACCGAACAGCCAGCGTCGAAGCGGCCGGGTCGATGGCGCCTCCGTCGCCGCCGCCATCTCGCGAGACCCGAACGACTGTGAGACCCGGGCAGCTGAGCGCCACTTCAGCCATATACACACGCAGGGAGAAGGCATGAGGCCTTATCCCTTCATCTGTCCCATCCATAGGTAGGACCCTTCCTCTTCTCTTTATTTTCCTTTTACAAATTATAAAATTCTCAAAATGCCCCCAGGAGTACAACAGTATTAATATACCAGGCTTTACCTCAGCACATGCACGATGAGCAAAAGTTCTAGATGTGCTCCATTTCTATGTTGCACTTGCACATCTCTTTGTGCAGAAATACACTGCTTGGCTTCTTCTGCCACTCGACAATGACTCAACATGTCAAAGGTCAAGGGCACGTACAACACAGGTAGGAAATAGTGGGTTTGGTAGGCGGATCTGCGCTCTGCAGATGTCGGCGCCGAGCTCTGCAGAACCTTGCCTGGCAAAACGAACGAGGGCTTGCGACACACGAACAAATCTAACAACACAACAGCAAGCCTCTCGAGATGACACGCACTCTGTGTGCTTTCTACTCATTTTTTTGTACCGATTTCGCGTTTCATCGCTCGATTGAGATGACCAAACGAACGAATGAAGCAAACTGCCTTCTCCACACCCTGCAAGTGATCAATTGCACACACTCTTCAGGATCCTCTTGGCCTCTTCTTCCCCGTACCTCAGCGCGGCCAGCCGGCACGACTGCTCCTTGATCAACCTGTGCATCGACGGCCTCTCGCTGGGCACCATCGCGAAGCCGTCGTGGTACTCCTCCATGCCTTCGACGGTGAGCTGCCACACGAAGGCGCCGGCGCCGGCGCCGCCCCTCTTGGCCGACTCGTGGACGATGTCGTAGACGGCCTTGTAGAAGACGTCGCGGTGCGAGTGGTCGAAGCCCTCGGCCACGTGCGACAGCCCGAACTCGGTGACCAGGACGGGCTTCTTCAGCTCCGTGTCCCCGTCCTCGACGTGGGAGACGATCCACTGGGTCACGAACTTGAGCTTCTCTTCGAAATTGGCGTGCAACAGCCTGCACACGCGAACACGAACGATCGATTTCCTCTCTAATGGAACGTGAAATGCCGGTGTTTTTTTTTCCCAGATTCGAGAGCGTTGAAGATGTGTGGTGGTGATTACCAACTGTCAGGGTAAAGGTGGACGGAAGCGAAGTCGACGTCCGAAATCTTGTAGTTGCGGATGAAGTCCAGGCCGTAGTTGTTGGGGAACCAATTCCCCGGATTGACGCTCAGCTTGTTGCGCGGACTCGTCGGGCCGTAGAACCCCTCGGTGCCGACGGTCAGCAGATGCCTCTTGTCGATGGATTTCACGAACGCCGCCATCTCCTCGATCCAGCGCTGCTCAGCACAATTCACAACCATAAATATATGGTAAATCAACCAAACCGTAATAGCCAGGTAAATAATCACAAATACAAACACACGACCAGTTCACATGAAGAATTATACAACGTCAATTCACAATTTCACATGAAGAATTGAAGCGATGGTCATGGGCTCATGGACGCTGCAATGGCAAAGAAAGAATGCAGTAGGATCGACTGACCTGCAGTGTGTCACCAGATGGATCGGTGGTGCATCTGGGCTCGTTCATCAGCTCCCACGCGAAGATGGTAGGGTCGTCCTTGTACTGCACCCCGGTCAAGTGGTTCTTTCTCGTCAACAATGCCTGCCCCGCGCACAAAAGAAAAAAGCAACTTAAACTATTGCCACCGACACACTCGCTTCATCCATGGTGCCTTAACGAATTAACGAAACTAACCAACCTTGAGGTAGACTTTGAAGTAGTCGCGGATGGCGGGGTCGAAGAAGAAGGAGTCGTTGGAGGCGGTGAGGCCGACGCCCTCCTCCCACGCCCACCTCACGTACTGCGTCTTCCCGCCGTACGCCTCCAGGTTGTTGGCCAGGCTCAGCACCAACCGCACGCCGTGCCGCGCCGCCTCCGCGACCACCAGGTCCAGCGCCTTGAACACGCGCTCATCAAAGCGGCCGGGGGCGAGCTGGAGGGCGTTGTAGCCGCCGTCGTTGAAGGCCCAGGTGCGGCACACGGTGAGGCCCATCCCGGCTCCAGCGCGGAACATGCGGGACACGCGGTGGCGGGTGTCCGGCTCCACGGCCTGGTCCATGAGCCAGTACGAGTTCCACCCGTTCACGTAGAAAGGCCGGCCATCCAGGAATAGCCGCGCGCCACGCCGCTCCACGAAGGGCAGGGACGTGTCGCGAGAGGAGGAGGAGGAGCCGGAGGCCGGGAGGAGGGCGAGGTGGTGGAGGTCCACCTCGCCGAGGGAGAGGTAGACCAGCGCCACGCAGGAGGCCAGCCCGAGGATGTGGTAAAGGAGCAGGCCGTTGCCCGCCGCCATTGTTGCCGGTGGAATGTTCTTGGGGAGCTTGGAGTGCTACGGGAAGGCCATGTGGGATGGGAGAGCCTCTAGAAGGTGGAGTGGAGTGGGAGGAGGCAGCGGCAGTGAGTAGTGAACCTGAGAAGTAGGAGGGACTGGTGGTAGCTTAGCTTGGTGGTGGTCGAAGAAAATAACAGTTATTCTGTGAGGAGTGGAGTTGAAGAGTCAGGGGATCATTTTCTTTTAGCACCTTTCGTAAGTTATAATTGTGTTTTTTGCCCTTGGGAAACTTTGCCCGTCAGCCTCTCTTCTCTTGCATATGGAGTTATGGTCCTTGTGGACATGGTAGTATGCACGATGCCGTGTCACCGGTTACATGAGCCATAGCTAAGGTAGTGTTTAGTTGGAGGATAGGTAGTTTGCATGATGACGTGTCACCGGCTACATGAGCCATAGCTAAGATTGAGGTAGTGTTTGGCTCGGGGATAGGATGGAATGGAATGGGATACTCCTACTTTTTGAGGATGGAGGTTAGCTCCTATTCGGCACATATGTGCTCAATAGCAATTGTGTGCACATCATCGGCTTCCCTCCTCACCACCCTCACTCTGGTAAACTTGCTCGCACCGAAGGGGAAGAGTTCACTTGTGAAAGTTGCTTTGTCGATTTCAGATTGAGTCTAGTTGTTTTTGGCAACTGTGTATCCTGATTGCAAGCAGCACGATATATGTGTACTGTTTTCAAAATGAAACAAGTGGATTTTCATACTGCGTGTGTATGTAGGGCTTGTTTGGTCGTGCCCTCGAAAACGAAGCCTGGCCTAACCCCTCCTAACAGTGGAGCCAGGAAATTCTAGGAGCCTAGGCAAGTCCAACTGCATCCAATAACCTCAAACAAATTCATATACAAATCACACAAGCAAAATTGATAACCGCAATATATTTTTTACTAAAAGCATGGTCCAATACACACGTAAACATCTATGGATGAAAACAAAGAAAGATGTGACAAGTACCTTACTACAACACTACCAAAGCTTCCACGACTCGCCAACAAAAGTCCAACCACACACCCAAAGAGACTTGCAAGATAAAAATACGTTGATTAGTGCATCATATAACATAAAAAATATTAACATCGAAGTATTGAACTAGTGCATCGCATACCACTAATATGCTAATCACACTTACTACGAGGCAAATTCATTTTTCGAGTCTTCATGCCTTGGAACCATCAGGTATTGTAACACCATCAAGTGCTTTAAATATCTTCCATTCGGTGTAGCACACCAACTAGTAATTGAACCAATCATCTTTAATCATGTTGCGTAATTTAGACTTAATAATTTTCATTGTTGAAAAGTCTCTTTCAACAGATATCATTAACACTAACAATAACAACAATGTAATGCCCTAGGGTCCAAACACACTTAGGCCAAACCCCATTCTGGATAGACCACGTACACGTAGCAACCCGCTTGCACTTTCGTCCTCGCTCCGCGCAAAACGGTTAACCGGAGGTTGCTATCATTGGAAGTCTTAAGCTTATATGTTAGTGCTTCTTAAACTAAACTAGCAAGGTGAGACTGATCCACATCCTCATGTGCACACACACATAAGGGCCATCATAGGCCTAATTCTACATTGGCCAAGGTGTCACAAACACCGACTCAATGAGTTTGTAAACCAATGGAAAAACCATATGTTTTTCAATTTCAGCCATTTTTGTAGTCAAACTTGCAAGATCTTTACAAGTAGCAAAGGTAGCAGTCTTCTCATATGAATAATGTAAGTATCAAGTTGGTCTCTTATTATTGCACAATCACCATCAGAGAAATCTGCATCATAAATTTCAGCAAGTTGAGCAAGTTTGTTGATGTCAAACTTAGAGAAAGAGTTCTTTAGATCAAGACATGAGAAGCATACTAGTATCTCTATAGTTGCTTCACCAAACTGATGACTCATCTCAGCACAAATTTGGTCAATAATAACATAGAAAAGCTTAGCATGATAATGATAAAGGTTAGTGATAGTATACCCTTCACGCGCTCGAACGACCCCTAACCGGTATTTCTTTATTCATATTTGGCATCGGAATACCTTACCCTCGTAGCCTATAAATGGATGACTTGTTGCATGTGGCTACACGCGCCTCGACAGGCAGTGCCCTGCCCTGCCGTTGTGCTGCGTGTGCCTTCGCGGTCCACTAGCTCGCCGCTCTGCCCGAACGATGCCAATGCCTAGCGTTTAGGGTGGGTTGAGGAAGATTGGAAGAAGAGGAAGTATAAGGACCAAGAAGGAATCGATTAGGGATTTGGGGTTCATTCAGCTAGGGGAGGTGTAGGGTTTGTAATGGCCTAGGCCTTTGGCCTGTGGCCCATGTAATGGTTTAGTGTGATGGGAAACAACCAAAGATGAGCTTTCTCAAGAAGCACCATTGCCATGATGTTTGACGATGCCGTAGATCACCTGGGTTCCACTGCTCGGCGCTAGTGAGCCCAGGCAACTGCCTAGGCTGGCCAGGAGGTGGATCCACCTCTACCTCCTAAAGATCTGCCTATATGGTGTTTGGTTGGAGTCCAAAATCGAACGCCTAGGCTCCAACACTAGCAATCAACACCTAATCCTCTTGTAAAGCTTAAACATCAAAGTCGTTGTTCCTAGCCACTCCAGTGAGACCCTTACATGAAATTGCTCCGCCGTGGATCAAAGCCCTCGTGCAGTAGCGCCATGGCCGTTGCAGTTGCTCTCCCAACGTCCTCGCGTCAGATCCTACCACCCTTGAACCCTGATGGCCCATCATTGCACACCGCAGCCGCCGCCACCTGGAGCTCATCAAATCCCATCGCTCTTGGACCCTGCCACCACGTTGGATCTCGCTGGATCGCGCCGACATTGTGAGTTGTGACCTGGTCATGCATCGCCTCAGTTGCTCCTGTGACGAATCATTGGATCAGGAATCGAGCCATGTGGGTTGTGGTGGTTTAGGTTTTCATTACCAGTTTTAAATTTTTACCCAAGGGCTTGTACGACCGATTTTGCCAACAATCATAAAATTTTGAAAGATTTTAGTCAAAATTTCAAATCATAATTCAAATTCAAAAAATATTGCCCGATAATCGGCAATTATCGGTCGGTTATCGGTTGAATTTTGGTTGAATTCAAATTGGCCCAAATTAGTTGCAAATTGGCTTTAATTCAAATTTGGTCAAAATTATTTGGCCGGTACCCATTTTTAGCATGGGCACCGGTAAAACCGATAATTAGCCAATTTGGTAGTGGTTACCTCGGACGGAATGGTTTGTTGGGTTGTTGTTGCCTTCTAATTAAAGGTGTATTCTTTGTTTAACGCTTTCTTATTCACAAACCAACATTCTCTATGTGCATTATTATTCAGACCCTAGGTCTTCAACCAAACAACACAATCTCTGACGTGTCTAACCCGACAAAAATCATTTGATTTTTAGGTTACATTCAGCCAACACTTTTCTCAGGCACGGCGCCCAAACCTCCAACCAAACGTGCCCTAGTATCGTGTGGATCAAACTTATTACTAAGAAAAAAAAGACTTATTCCTGGTCGGTTGGGCTAAAAAGCTGTGACTTATAGCTGAAATTGCACTGTAGCGGCTGGAATTTCACTGTAACTGAAGGTGGCTTATTTGGCGTAATTAAATTTAAAATTTTTGAAAAATAGAAAAATATGATAGCTCATCACAGACAACGCAAACGAATACAGGAAAAAAGAACCGGCAAAAAAGCTAAAAAAGCTAAAAATTTAGAAAAAGACGAAATTTATAAATAGTAGAAAATAAACCAGAAATCAGAAGCTGAAACTAAACGAGCGGGTAGAGTTGTCTCCTAACGCTGAAAATGTTGTCTGAGAATCATACACGAGAACATTTTACTTGCGCAGAATTGCAAATCCCAGGTTACAAGAGGAGGATCATGCAAGAGAAAAGGTAAAGAGTAAAGACAAAGCAGGAGGGAGAGGAAATTGCGAGCTGCGACACCGCGAGGCCGACACCACACGATTCCCTTGGATCTCTGCACACTGCCCAAAGTCAGGTACAAGGACGCAGTGCCCACATGCTGAGCCACCCAGTTGCCACTTAACCAACCAACCACGAGAAAAATGGTCCTTCTCCCTAGGGACCATCACCGTAACAGAATATCAATGGACATGAAAGAAAGAAGGTGACAGATCTCAGAGAGTAAAGAGTACCTAGTACTTGCCAATGTCTCTAATAGCGTCCATCCAATTTAATTGCTCAACTATTGTAATTAAGTGCCAAATGACTCCAAACTCCAGTGTGCAAAGCTACGGAGGCAGCCCAGATTTTGGCTACTCTGGGACCATTCTGCTCGACAACATGCGATGCTTTGACATTTATAATTACGGGGATCAGTGGCTGGGCCCTGAGACAAGGAGGGAGATGAACTCGTTTGTTTGTTAAGTTTCTGCGATTCCATCGTTACTAACGTACTATTCGGGGCGGTGAATTTACTGCCGTGTGTTTTATTTCCAGCTTCGAGTACATGTTTGGCACCATTGCATCGGCAAGTACATCTTTGACCTCGTGTGTGATGTGGCCAGTAAATTATGCGTGGTATTCTGACGTGCAGTACACGGTGCACAAGCTAACAAATTCTCGGTAACGGCCATGTCTTTAGAAATAGAAATATCTGTATCTTTGGTAAAAATTCATGGGTTCAATTACAAATAGAAAGAGTATCACGTCTACTTACAAATATTTTAAAAATTAGCTTAATTAAAATAAGACCTAATAGTCAATTTTAATAGATTTAAGAACGTTCAAACCCAAAATTTACTTACAATCAAAAGATCTAAAGAAAATTTCCACAAAAATGCTTGAGTACGGTTGTAACCCCAATACAGAAACTTGTAACATCCTTTCTTCTGATCTCTGTGTTGGTGAAAAATAAAGCAAGATTGAGTACAACCAATCGTACTTAACAAGTCACATGAGAAAACACTATTTAATTATATGCAAGGATTTTTCAAGCAATAGTGATATAGTGGTTTTTATTAAAGTATTTATGGATACAGTTTTATTTGTAAACATTTTAAACACAAAAGAATAATAACTTCTTAATGAATTGATGTTCAAAACTTGATTACCAGACTTCAACATTTCCAAACAATTTTCAAATCTACTTATGCTTCGTTGTTGGGATCACCCATTAAACATAGCTTCATTTACCGGAAGCACGGCGTATTCGAATACCATTAATTTATGACTCTGTAAAGTTGCCCAACTTTACCACAAGATTCCTTAACCCTCATAACTGAGTTAAGAAAACAAGGTTGTTTCACTGCTCATCTCTTTATATAGCCTCTACCCAGTAGGTATTGTTTCCCAACAAACACGAGTGGCCCGTGGCCTCACCCGATTTGAAGCGGATTACTATTGTTAAGTATGGTTATCCCCCATACCAACTGTCCTTTTCAGTACGGTTAATCCCCTCCTGTACCAACTCTTCTTTTCAGTATGGTTAACCCTCTCCCATACCAACTCTTCTTTTCAGTATAGTTAACCCCCTCCCATACCAACTCTTCTTTTCTTTTCTTTTCTTTTCTTTTCTTTTTTTTTGTTATAGAGATTCTGCAAATGGCTACGGGTGTGGATGATATTGGGTTGGAATCAGAATATTATTTAGGTGGTTTAGAGCTTTATCGGAGTTTAGGATGGAGGAATGTAGTTAGGAATGGTGTAGACGGGCTCAAGACGATCAAAACGAGTATATAAATGTTTTTAGAGTTTTAGTGAATAGTAATGGTTAAAACGGTCCTAGACATTGGTTTGGAATGGTGTTTGAGATGATTAGGATTTTACTGGTAGCTAATTTGGCCAAACAAAGCTAAAAATGGGTTTTGTGGGGTCAAAACAGTTAAAATGAGTATAAATATGCCTTTGGGTTTCGGGTGAACAGTACTAGGGTTTTACTATTCGCTTCAGGTTGGGTTACTATGCAAAACGGGTCTTATTGCTACAGTGATGAAAAGTAAATAGAACAGCCCGATCTGCTAATTGATTCGGCCTACTACTGTGTGGCCCAAAAATACGTATTGTTCACCTTCGTCTCCCCCACCGCGCCGGTATTGTAGCGCCAAAAGCAGAGGAAGAAAGGTGACGACGAATGGCAGGGTTACGGTGACTTGCAACGCAAACCAAGGCTATGGTTGGGTTCTTGGAACCTTTGGGAATTCATTTTGGGGTTCAGTCGCGGATAGAAATCAGGCGATCGCCGGCGGCGAGGTAGATTGTCTTCTGCACTTTTGAATGGCACAGGGGGTGATGGTGGGTTATGAGGACAATAGCATAAGCGTTTGAGTATCTCTGGGGTTAGAGAAGGCTCAAGGGAGTGACGGCTTGGGTTGGGGTTCATCAGGTTGGGCTGCCCACGGCGGCCTCCTAAGGCCGGGCGGCGTCACTAGTTGCCACTGCAGTAGAGGGCTCGGGAAGCTAGAGCGTTGCTTCGGGGGTGTCACTATGGGTACGAGGAGGCTACAGACTTAAGCAATTGGAATGTAATTGGCTAGATAACTGGAATTGAAACTTGGCTTACTTTGGGGCTTTCGGGTGGTCGCCAGCGAAACTCCAGTCGAGGGCTCAATTGGGGGTGTGGGTGACCTACCTGAGCACTGATGCATCTCACAGGAGGTGCTCAGGGTTTTAAATAGCACGAGGAAGGCGGTTCGGCACAAGAGCAGGGCTAAGGCAGCAATGGCGTGTGGCTAGGTCGGGAAGGCCCGGCAGGGCGCGGCGTGGCTGGCGGTGTAGATTTTTACACTTTCTTGAGCATAGCATTGCAGCGGTCAAAAGGGTATAGGGCATGTCAGGTCAGCTATGAGAGGGTGGGAGCAAAGAAAGAGCAAAGAGGTCGGTGAGGCGGTGGGGAGTGAGATGGCTGTGGTGTTCGTCCAAGTGAGGGTCATGGCATTAATGGGAGGGTGTATGGCGGCTTGTGCTGGCGGCAAAGAAATCTCGAGCGCTGGATTTTTGCAGCGCACGGTAGTCGGCCGTGAGAGCGGGGAGAACAAAGGTGGTGGTGAGCTTTGTCAGCGGTGGCTTTGACGTGCGGCCAGGGACATTTAAGGTGTCAGAGGCGGGATAGGTGAGGGAGTGCGATCTCTAACCAGGTGCAATGACGTGGCAGCGGTGGGAAGAGACGGGAAAGCGCGGCGGCGATAGGATCAGGACGGCAGCGATATTTTCGGATGGTGAACAGTGCGTGCGTATGGAGGGACGGAGAGGATGGCTTGGTAGTGAATTTACGGCGTGAATGGCTGAGATAGGTGAAGGATTAGGCTAGGGTTCACAAGAAATCAAAATCAAACAAGAACTAATTTTTTTTTGAATTTCAGTTTTGTTTCACTCTCCTCGTTGAGATCAAGATGATGTACTATAAAATATCGTTAGGTGATTTAAAACTATGTCAGGATAGGGCTAGGAGTAACAATTACTCTCGGCTGGTATAAGTTGTACTAAGTTCTTGTGTGGTCTTTTTCAGGTTCCTTGCCGAATGACCAATAATCTTCTAGAAGTAGCTTCCTCACAGTTCACAGTTTACGAGTGGGTGGACCACTGAAGCTCTGTGCGCGCGCGCGTGATATCTTGGTTGGGCAGGTAAGTGGTTCGTGTCTGAACGTTCGTTTCTTGAGATCCACTGTGAACGATTCACCACAAGTACGAAAATGTAGATCCAATCTGAGCTAGTAGCAAGATGGTTTTCCAAACCTATTGTGGGGCCTTCTGTAACGAACCATGTTTTCTAACTAATCTAATTGACATAATTAGTGTTAATGATAACGATTAAGCGGCCAAATTAACATTAGATATTAAATTCTCTAGTTCAATTATCGCCGAGAGAATTCAAATTAACGAATGCAATTAAATAAACCAACATATGGTATTGCCAACCAAAACTCAATTATTCATTATCAATAATACACAATTACAATAGATAGAACCAAACTACAAATGTGAATTCATCTCATACATATTCATTTGCGTCCGGATCAACAGAGAATAGAAATTACATTTGAGTTAATATACTTTCTCATCTGTACATCAATACTAATAGAAAGGCGAAGTTACATTTATGTAAATTCATACATTAGGATCCGTCATCGAACCAACACCACACCGCTATTTCTTTTGTGAGCGAATCAGGAATTAAGATACCGAAAAAAACCGAACAAAAGAACAAATAAAAAATAAGTGAATCAAGGAAAGGAGAGAGAGATTGCCGTCAGAGCTCTAGAGTTTAAGTTCAGGCGGGAAGTCCGTTCACGAAGATACCTGACCGTCCGGGGGCCAGTCAGCACCTCTCACAACCATAGGGTCATCACTGGCGTAAACAAACCTGAGTTATTCTCAAAAGATGTAGCCACCAGCATCCACACAGCAACAGAAAAGCCAGCAAGGCTCTTCTGGACACCACAGCCATAGAGGGGACAGCACGGCATCGAGAAAGTACAGCACAGCCACAAGCAAAATAGAACACGTAGCCAGCCAAGTAGAAGAGAAGAGAGAAGAAAACCCACGACACTAGCAAGCCATTTCTTTTCTTCCATTTCCATTCCCAAACCCTCAAACTCCACAGCCACAGAGCGCCAGCCACTACAAGATAGTTAGGGCAAGCCGACTACGAGCAAGAAGCTGGCAAGAAGCCAGACCGCAGGCCACAAGACTGTCAACCCTAGGAGGAGGTCACCACCAGTCGGTACACAAGCGACCAAGAAGCGACTGCCAAGCACAAGCCATCATTCCTTTTTGAAGCAACCCAATCATCAACTAGGTGGCAAGGAGTCGAAGGGGTTGATGTAGAGGGGAACCGGCGGCTCTAACCAAGAGGACGGCCACGGGAAAGAGCCAGCGGCAGTGAGACCGTAGGACGACCTGAGGACGACGGAGCTACGGGTCGGCGCGGCGCCATGGCCAGGGGCCTGAGGAGGGGCCAAGGCAAGCGCGGCACTGAGGACTGGCGGTGCAAGGAGAGAGGCGAGCCGAAGAACCAGGGTGGCACAGGAGAGGAGCCAAATTCAGCTTGGTGTGGGGAGAGGAGGAGCCAAGAGAGAGGGAGAGAAGTGAGGAATGAAGGAGCCATCTGGGTAAGAAAAGAGAAATGGAGGAAAAGAAAAGAAGAAAAAAAGAAAAAGGGAAGAAAAAGGAAAAATAAAATAAAATAAAATATTACAGGCTAGATTTTGCTAAATTTAGGAATACTCACTAAAAGATGTGCATTATAGAAATCTCGTCATATAAGAGTTTGTCGCAATTAAATAAATTAATTAAATGTCCTAAGAACTACGTAATTGAATCCCAGCCACATCAAAACCCTAGAAATTACACCGGAACACTTTAGTATAATTAGCTCAATTAATTATGCCATATAATCTCTTCGACGTCATAGATTAAACCCTAGTACTCGTATAACTTGCAGGCAAGGTACCGAGTCTTCAGAGAGAATTGTACCAGGGTAGCGTGGAGACTCGGAGCTTTATTTTAGACTCAGGAAAGCATTCCTTTGAGCAACTATTCAAAGTATATTCCATAAAATAAGTATTCCTATATTAATTCAGTATCACCTTGCATCAAAATAGTGAAAAGTATTTAAGTCAATGAAAGACTATAAGAAAGAAGATAAAAGAAATAGACAGCAATTGACGGAGCAGTTGGCCACTTGGATTAATTAAGAAGGTAGGCAGAGGTTGCCTTGGCAGGTAATAGAGGGGCATGTTGGGACCTCTGTATAATAATATAATATAAGGAGTTTCAAACTCCATCCGTGTGAACAGACCGTACTACAACGTATCAATCAACATTTCGTCTACAGACGAACAAAATTAGTAGTTCTATCAAGGTTATTATATTCTCCACATGGGTAAGTATTAATTAGGGGAGGAACCCATAAGAGCCGGACTAGCACCGAAGTGGGGATCCACAACCGCAAGAACCCAGAACTGGTAAGTAGGCCAGAAGTGGGGGATGCGGATCGCAAGAACCCAGGACTAGTCAGATACCAGAAGTGGGGTACGCGAAGGCGATATATTACGTAGTTGAGTGTTGGGTGAGGGTCAGAAACCGCCCCAGCCAACATCTATGTTGTTTTCAGTGGGTCTGGGTGAGGGTGGTACACCGCCCCAGGCTACTACTTGTGAGTAGCTGGGTGGAGATATAATATGCTAAGATAGATATAAAAGTTCTGTACTCTTATCTGGGCACCGCATATTAGGAAATGCGAGGATTCGCGAGCCATGAGCCATCAGGATCAGAGTGATGATGGGTAAAGTGATATAAGCTTGCGCAATACTATATAAATCATGAATTCATGACTATCTCCGGGAAAGGAAAATTACGGAAACTTGTGGGGGGGGGGGTTTGGTGTTCATACGAATGTTCAGTAGTTTTTCAAAGTAATGAATCTGAAATCTTTCACAACTTAAAACCATTATTTTCTATGAATCTGAGTTTGAGAATAAGCATAAAAATTAGATATGGCAATAGAGATAGAACAGGAGCATCCAGTGCATATTTGTTATATAAGCTTACTGAGTACTCTGTATTCACTTTTATTATTATTTCCTTTGTTTAGAGGATAGTCAGTTGGGTTCTGACGGAGATGAGACCTATACATAGGAGTCTTACTTCCAGTGGGAGGGAGGTTGTACAGAGATCGAGCCGTATGAGGGTCACACCGTATATGAGGACTGGGATGACTAGAGACCTAAAAGCAACTCGGACTCTACCATTAGGGTACTTGTACTATTAGTGTATTGTATTTGTATTCTCTCTCTTGTATAATTAGAATTCTGAACTAGACTATCTTTCCTGGTATTGCAATATCTTGGCTGAATAAGTTGTATGGAACTTTAGCCATGTGTGGCTATTTGGATGTATGTAAGATATCATCTCTAGTTATTGTTGTGCTGTAACAGTTTGATAGATTTATTATTTGTTAAAACGATATTCTATTAGTTAAAATGAATAATAATCTATTGGCTAGTACTATTACTCTATGTAATGATGTGGGTCGCCTCACCTTCTGTCTATAGATTCATTACTCTTGTACGCCCATTTCAGTTTTGAGTCATGAAACAAAAATTCTGTATCCATGACTCCATCTGTTGACCTAGTAAAAGCCGGCCTATGGTCTCTGTATGTGCTGTGCGTCAGCAGTGGCGCAGAAGATCCTAAGGTAACAACAGCCGATTAGCTAAATCATACCAAGAGCTAAAGCTACACTACTTAGGTAGGTAAGGTAACGGCTTTCAAAAACGATTTTTGTTATAGTATGTAACTTTTAAATAAAATATTTTTTTAAAGAGGAGTCTACAAATTAATTGTATTACACATTAAAAGTTTAACATCTGTATCAATCAAAATCGTAAGCGAGTATCTTTTTCTCCGTAATCTCTATCGCAAACAGCTAAAATTTAAAAATTTCAGCAAAAAATAATAAGCCACAGCTATATGCCATAAGTAAAAGCCGAAGACAATGAAATTTCAACCCTCTCGCTCAAATCAGAAAATTTAGATGCCAACTAATAATAACCTAGTAGAGCTAGCTAGAACTTCAGACGAACAGAAGAGGTCTGGGACCCACCAGGCTCTACTCAGAAGAGGTCTGGGACCCACCAGGCTCTACTGGTGTGGCTCGGACCAGCCACACCATGCCGTCACCAAACGTTCTAAACACTCGATCTGAAGTAGTACAGTAATACGACAGTAGTGGTACAAACAGAGGTCCTGTCGGTGCAGTTCACAGGCTAGGCCGACACAGCAGTGACTGGAAAGCTACCCAAGCCCCATCTCTCATCTCATCATCCGTACTTCCCGGACCATTCCCCACAATCCCAGGAGTGGCACGAAGAACATGTATGCAACTGGCCCTTGTCCCTTCCACCGACGAAATGCTTGACTTTGGCGGCATCGGTGGTGCGAGTGCGATCGCGGCCACCGGAGAGACTGTCGCGTCGTGTTTGTGCCTGTGTGGGTTCTCGCTTCTCGGCGCCGTCGCCGGGCTAGGAGGAAAAGGGCAGGGTGGAGCTATACTCCGAACAGAGTAGTCTAAGTTTAGGTAAATTTAGTTTAGTCTAGATAATATTTTTATAATTCAGCTCAGATAGTTTAAATCATTCCATCATTGAGCTCGGGGTGTAACTAAATTCTGACTCCGCTACTGGAAAAGGGGATCGCCCAGTCCCACACGCGGCCTACTACCTCTAAATCAAAGCTACTGTTTTTGTTTTGCGGGGGAAAGAAAACTGTCACACAGCGCGAGGTCTTGCTTACTGTCGCTCGGCAAGCGCTGTCAGGACCCGAAAAGATTTGGCCTGAACAAATTAGAGATACCGAAGCAAATTCGTGTAGGTAATTCACACAACCATCAATTTAGGGGGTAAGAAGGAAGAAATAGAATTGGATGAGACAGAATTTTGGAGAGAGGGAGGAGAACTATTTTGGACATGTTCTTTTTGGCCTTTTGTGGTTTTTGGTTTCGGTTTCTCCAGAAGCCGAAACAAATCGAGTCGCTTCTCTAAACAACTTTCCAAGTCTAAAACCGTGTGCGCCGTTCGCGTCGACGTCTCCGACATATGCCGCTATCTCAAAAAGCACAGACAAAAAACATCAACCATAGCCGAAAAGGGTGCGTCTAGTAATCAGCCGGATGTTTTCTTTCAAACAATCAGTAATCACCTAGATATTTTCTTTCAAACAATCATCTAAGTTTTGTGACTATTAGATTAAAATCCAAAAGCACTCATCATTTCGCCCTTACTATATAATCCCATCTAACCCTAACCCTATACCACCTCGCGCCGCCTCCCACCCCGCTAGGGGTGGGCATTCGGTTTATTCGTAAAAAAATATTTCAGTTTTTAAAAGTTGACAACCAAATTAAGTAAACTGAAATAGAAAACCGAACCTAATTAACCGAATTATTTCAGTTAACCGAAATATGCACAACGCTTTAACGTATAATAACATTGTTTAGTCTAGTTTTATCATACCGGATTTATTTTTGAGCAGGTGATATCTCTAGAAGCTACTAATGCTCAACCTTTTGAGATGTTGAAAAGTACATACAAAATTAAATGAGAATAGCTTTTGTTTACTAAAAATTCACATAAGGGAAAAATAATGTTTCAGTATTTCGGTTAATTCGGTTTTCGTGACTTAAAAACCGTACTGAAAATCGAATAGCATGAAAATATAAACTGCACTGAATACCATCATCGAATAAACCGTAATTTTTGATTTTTTCGGGTCGATTTGGTATTTCGATTTCAGTATAAAAATGCCCACCCAATACCTCGCGCCACTCCCTCCGTGCCGCCTTCTTGTCGTCGTCAGCGACAAACCCCTCTCACGGCCTCCTCCTCCTTTCTCGCTGAAGCAACTCCGCGCACCTCTCACCGTCCCTCCTCCATCACCCGTGGCCGACGGCACCCCCACTGCCTCGCCGCGCTAGCCCCTACCCCTCCTCGCCATGCCGCCCCCGCCTAACCTAATAGCTAGTACCCTCCGTCGCCATCCTCCGGCTCCGTCCACCACTCTCCTACCACACCCGTCACCCCCACCGCCGCTCACTACTGGGCCACTGCCCCCGACCTCCCTCTATGCCCAGGGAGAACGGTGAACCCTAGGCACGGGGGTCGGGATTCTCTCCTCGGGCTCGTCGGCGAGAAGGAAGAAGGGGTCACCGGAAAAGAAGGTGGAGATGGCGGCACACAAATCTTCGCGCACATCCACGGTGAGAAATTTGGATGATTGTTTAGAAGAAAACATTCAGGTGATATTTATTAAAACCCAAAAATTATTAGCCACAAGCCAAAAGAATAGGGCCTTACTCTACTCCTAGGGTTTTAACAAAGTAAAGTAGACATGAGATAATACTTCTTTGCTTCATGCCATGCTCATTGACTGAGAACTCTCTACTTCTTAAATCAAGGCTACTGTGACTGTGCACATATATCCAATCAACATCAAGGATAATATCATAACCCCTTAAGAGGCAACACTCTCATACCATATATAAATTTTTCTCCTTGTATTTCATATTGACAGCCTTGATAGATTGTATCACTCAATATCATTCCACCGTCAACAATAATAACCTTCACTGCTGGATGATTAATGATTTAGCACTTTGCAAACAGAGGACTCACAAATGTAGCACTGCTGCCACTACCCTGGTGTTAAATTACTGCCATTCAAGTTACTATAAGGATAATAAGAGTTTAAGACATAATGAGGCAATCCAGGTAGGTTATCAATTCCAGTTCCCTTCCCCTTTTGTTCATCTAAAACAACTTAGGAAACACTAAAATTTCCTGCTGGAACTCCAGATGTGTTCGATGTCACATTGGCAACGGGAGGTATGCTAACTCCGCAAGTATTGACATCAGTAACTGTTGCACCACTAGGTACCACTAAGGGAGTGGCAGATGGCTGGCCGAAGTTACATTGAAAGCTGGACTGCCAATCAGAAACCTCTCTGTTGGGTTGCATGGTCATGAAATTGGATATCATCTCGACCAACTTATCCATCTGAGCTCGCATAAATTTCTAGTCTTATTGGCTTTTCCTCAGGCCGGCAATACTCTTCTTCACTTCTTCTAGCCCAGCCAGTCATATGTGAGGCTTCACCTTCTTCAACCGATGCATATGCACAGGAATAGTCACAGTTAACTTCTTTGTTGCTGAATCTTTTTCAGGCTCATTTGTTGCAATATCTGGAGGCTACGGTAGGAGGGGATTTCTTAAGGCAACTAGTCTTTGTTGCAATAATTCTCTGTGGTATGCCTGTATAGCATAGTACAAATTGTATCAGTATAGAAACAAACAGAAATGGCATAGAATTATCGAAAAGGGAACTATAAATCTTGTTGACCGAAAAAAGATAGGCAACTAAATCAGCGAAGATTTTCATAGCTAGCTACAACGATCCATGTAGAATTTTGAAATTTTTTGTTGCAAATGGAACTAGGGGCCCCCTTTTCTAAATAAATAAACAAACCATGCTTTGTCCTTCCAATTACCTTTTTTACTTATAGTACATAGTACCATAAAAGGCATCACTACCCATATTCTCATAAAAATTGCAATAGTTAATGGCAAAAAAAGGAATGAAATGAGAAAGCACCTGAATAACAAATTAACTCTGGACCTAATTTTGTCCCTCACACTCCTACATTGCATGGATACCTTCCAAAATTCGATGTATCCATATCAGATACCATATCAAATACGGATACTCCATCGATACGCTTCGATACGTATCCTGCATGTATCCCCAAACTTTTGATTTTTCAAAAAAATAAAATAACTCCCCATACTTCTAGAATATTTCTGCAATACTTTCCTAATGCCTCTAAATGTAATAACAACTCATTCAATCCAGCACTTATCCATTCACTCCCCACACCCGATTCCTCTCCACACGCCCGACTCCTCTCCCCTGCCCCTGCCGTCGCCAGCACGCCAGCACCGCCCTGCACCACAGCCTCGACACCATCGCCGCTGCTCCCTTCCGTCCCTGGTCGCCCGATCCCCTTTCCTCTCCCACCTCACCTTCCTACCTAATCCCCATCCAAACCCTACAAGTCCAGGGCCACGTGAGGTAATGAGATGGGACGCAACGGAGGTGGGGGCAGTCCTAGAGCTGATCTGGGCCTCCACGATCGCCTCAACAACGTCATCCTCGCCATCTCCCACGCCCACTTCCACCCCGCGCTGCCACCACTGCCCCCTCCGCCGGTGTCGGAACGGGTTTTTGTTCGTGAAGGGGCGGCAGGGAGGAGGAGGAGGAGTTGAGGACGGTGGTAGCTCAGCGCTGGTTGCCGCGGCGGAGGAAATGGCCGAGGCAAGGAGCCTGCATGCCATCAAGACAATGCTCGATGACCTCAAGTTCTTGCCTGTGAGATTGCACCCCCTCCCCATCTAGGGTTTAACTTTGATTGGAACTTGGTGGTAGCATGAGTTAATTATGGTTAGTACCACACCTGAGTTGTTGCAATGAATGGAGAGCAGATCCTTGTGAGGTCGGGATGTGTTGCTCGCATGATTGGCGAATCCTGGTTTCCATAGCGCCCTGCTTGTATCTGACATGCAGTTAATCTTTTCCTTTCCTTGAAGAGGATTGGCTTCTGTTGTGGTCCGCGAGGCACTTCGTTTGATACTTTGATTGAATGTTTATTGCATCATGTTGTTCACATGGTAGACTGAGGTGCTGCTCAATGTTCATGTGTTACACTACATATTAGCAGGGTTGCAACTTGCAAATGTTCTGTGATGGATGCTGGGCCTTTGGTTGTTTAGTTTGTTATTTTGTGCGTAGATGATTTTGGCTCAAAAGTGGTTCTTCTCCTTCAGCTTGACTGCAAATGGTTGGTCTAGATTGGGAATGAAGGCATGTGCATGTCTGGCTTGAGTGGAGTGATTGGTTAGTGTTTAGTGGTTAGTGTTTGCTGCATGCATTTATGCTAATCACACATCACATCTTTCTGCCCGTAGTTTCCGATTAGTGTGATTAGAATGAAAAGATGCATGGAATGGGTAAAAGGAGCAATTTTTTGTTTAGTGATGCATGTAGAAAATATCTAGCATTTGGAAGATCGGCAAGTATTGAACATGGATGATGATGTATCATCTGATATTCTTAATTATGCCGAAATAGAATTGCAGCATAAATAGAAGTTGATAAGAGTGTCACATGAGTATGAAATGATCATGCTTTGGCCTAGCAGAGACTTGATTGGCTGCAAAATTGTATGAACAAAATGAGGAACCATTATGAATATGGGAAAATGGAAGAGCAAAGATGCCTTTTCAGCAATATCATAAATTAAAATTTAAAAGTCAGCATCACACAAATTGGAGAGGAGACTGTTTTCTTGTTCTACATTTATATATCAATTATCAAATGTGCAAAACAACTTATTTGCATGTATGTAAAGAGTGGTGTGACGTGATTCTCTCTTTGCAGGAGAACAAAGCAATTTGCTACATCAATATTTATGTATTATCAGTTTCTCAATTCCTTATAAGAATTCGTTAATTTCTATTTTTTATTACATATATAAACGTATCGCCGTATCGGTGTTTTTGGGAAAATGGCAAATCATGGTATCGATGTATCGCATATCCGTATCTATATCGAGGTATTCGGGCAACATAGCCTGAGTACTAAAGCTTAGCTGATCCCTAGAGGTGAACCTATCGACTTCATTAAACCAGAGGCATGTGAAGAGATTGGTGATGGTGTTGTGTTCTCTGATTATTACACAGCCATATGATGAGAATATTGCTAGGTTAACAGTTGAGCTGGGACAAGAGCTTACCACTTGTAATAGGAAGCTTAGCTGAAGAATAATGTGTTAACCCCTCCCTCCTATAATACAATGTGTTAACCCCTCCCACCTATAGTACTCTATTTGGTAATCAATTGAAGCATTGTCATACTTTCCACCAACCTTATTGGCCTCTGCTTCCTCAAAGACATAGAAGAAACTGTAATGCCTGGAAATAGCAAAAGTGACATTTTTCCTCCACAAGAATCTGTAACATGGTAAAAAGTGTGTAAGTTCAGAGGATAATATTTGAAAGATAATGAAAATGGGAGGAAAAAGAGAGATGATCTGTATTCAGTTTTGTTGTATAGATGCAGCATCTATGCCAACTAGTGCCTCTTCCTCACACGCTGCAACATATTCAAAAGTTCCTTGAGTTATGTACGATAAAAAAAAACAAGCATGGAGATAACTTCAGAATTACAGATAACTTCAGAATTGTCAGCCAAGATAGAAGCAGAAAAAGGTTTGTTCATCTTTTATATCTTCGCTCTATAGGTGCTTGGCAGTCCTGTAATACGAAAGGAGCTGTGTCTGGGCCTCACGGATGGCCTGCAATATCGGCGTCCTGGGCTTCAACACGACGTCTTCCAAGAAACCGTGCTCCATCTTGGTCTTTTTGAACGGGCCAATGGCAGAGCGTGGGATTCATCGCACTAGGATTGTTACGTTGTGAATTATTTTAATCAGTGTATATATATACGTGCTAAAGATCGTTTGATCAATTAAAAATTCAGCCTCCACGAAATATCTGGTGGGTGCGGTGGAGGGGGTTTAAAAAACTAGAGCTGGCTTTGGCTAGAGCCTAGCTAGAGACTGGTCTAAAATTTTTGAATTTTGGTTGTTTACGGTACAGATTACGGAGAGATAGATACTCACTTACGATTTTGAATGGTACAGATGTTGGACTTTTAACGTGTACATCGTTTGAGTTGTAGACCCCGTCTTGAGAAAATACTCCGTTTGAAAGTTAGATACTGTAGCAAAAACCAAAAGCCGTCAGCTTCGGAGGAAAAGAACATACCTTGATCAATTAAAAATTCAGTGTAGAAAAGGCTAGAGGTGCTCCTAAAATATATGATGGTTTTGCCTACCTAATCATCTTGAGCTTATCATGATACCAATTTTACCTACCAATATATGTTCCTTTCACGGTAATTATCAAATCAACACTGAGATTGTCCCTACTTCCATCAGGCTTTGCCACATCAAAAGGAACTTGGGGTGTATGTGCGCTTCAGATCATACACACACACACACACACTCCCTCCGACCCTCCACCGAGTGGAGCACGGTTGTTGGGCGACAAACCTCGTCGAATCATTGTCCTACTCACTCGAATTGTTTGAGAATGGTGTTTGTCGCTTTGTCGGCAATTCGATCAGCATTTGGTGGCGATACATCGGACGATCGAGCTCATCCGAAGGAGCAGGGAAAGGGGCTCCTCGTGTGCTGGCGTCGTTAGCCGGAGGGAGAGACACACCTTAACATCATCGACCCTACCGCTCGTGTCCCATTGGCCGTTGTTGTTTTGATTTGTGAAAATTGATCTCCATTTTTTGTTTGACTAGTTAGAGGCCCGATACGTTACAACGGAATCATAAAAATAATAAGACAGAATTTATTGCCTGACGAATTTTACACATCAAACATTCGAGAGCAAGCAGCAGAGAGAGAAGGGTGACCAGAATGCGCGAAGAGATAGGAAAAATGAAGAGGGTGGGCGGTTGTATCATGAGAGAGAGTAGAAAAGAGACAAATAATTCAGATCAAATCTAATGGTTAAGAAGAGAGAAATGAAGATGGATCAATCACTAACTCCTCCTTTTATAATAAAGATGATTCGTCGGCGGCGGAAGCACGGCTCCGGGTTCCAGGTTCCTCCCTTCCATTTCTGTACGTTTTGCCTAGAAACCATCGGAACTTCTCCAGGGCGCAAAAAAATCTGCGGAAAAAAATAGCGTAAACTCTCCAAGATTCTTATCGAAATCACACGCTCAGCGGAGATGAGCAGTGCATCATGGCGTTACTTATTTTGTCATGCATCGAGGGAACTTTATATCTTTTTTTTTACATGGAACTTTATACTATCTTTTGCTCATTCAGTTATCTTAATCGAGCGCCACCTGGCACAGCATGTGCTGGTCGATCATGTCAATGGCAACCATTGTTTAGTTGTGCAGGTTAGAATGGTTTGGTTCTGCACAGGTTGTACTACTACTGTATAGGATTTTGTAATCGAAACAGTGTCTTCTCTGTGCCTACCATTCTGACGTCTCGCCCATAGCAATTAGCAAACCACGGCTACCTTCAGGGCCAATAGGCATGTAATCCGTCTTTAGTAAATGAGGCGGCGGCAGGCGAGGGCCAATTTATTATAGTCGAAATATCTCCCGCACAGCAGGTTTTTGAGAACGTGTGTCACGAATACCAGATATATCGTGAATTAAAACGTGTTAATCAGATTCAGGAGTAAGAAAATATCTACTCGTCAGTCGTCATGTGATACTATTCACACGGCGTAAGATAATGTTAATCAAGGTGACTGACTCTCTGAACATGGCACGCATCATTTTCATATAGACTGCGATCGATGATGTATATGCAGTGTAATTCTGAATATAATGAAAGGTCTTAATCGCTGCAAATAGGGATGCGTTTTTCACGAGAGCGATCGCGGTAAGGAAATCGATCGAGCTGACGGATCAAATAGTGTACGTAAGCATAAAAGGATGCTTAAATTTTGACAATGAGAAAGGATCAAATAATGCTACCACTGAGAAAGCATGAACTACGTACGTAAGCATAAATGGATGCTTAAGTTCAGTAAAGAACAAGAAAGGCACTTGGATCGTCGGTCTTGAGACTTGTACCCGGATGGGTGAGACGTCTTGGCACCTCTTTACCCACTGAACTGCGCCTAAATTCTTGTCTTGATCTCGACCATTGCATTAGAACTAAGGAACTTGCATTCTAGATCCACATCTGGATTGAGAATTCACGCGTCGCCTAGATTTGCATGTGAGTATTGCACGCAAAAACAGTAGTAGTATATGAAACAAAACCGAAATTTCAAAGAAATTTGAAATCTTGTTTGATTTGATTTCTTGAGAACCTTGGCCTTATCTCAGCCATCCATGCCTTAATCTCCCTACTGCATTGCCCTTCAGTCATTTTCGTGCACGCATTGTTCATGCTAAAAAATATCGTCGCGCGCCCCTGAAATTTTTGCCGCCGCCCCCGGCCTCTCTGCTCCTACGTCTTCTCATTGCTTCCCGCGGTTGCCACACCGCTCTGACACCCTCTTAAATGCTCTCAGCCGCGTGTCAGAGCAGTCGCCGTCGTTCTTGCTTTTCCCACCACTGCCTCTGCTCTCCCCTGTCTCACGGCCGGCAACCCCGCGCTGCAAATTCGAGCACCCTGGAACCCACCTTTGCCAGCTCAAGACACCATATGCCTTTCCTTTATTGTCGTAAACCTCACCCCACCGCCTTGCCGACCACCATGTTCTCTCTACTCTCACTCACATTCCACCGCCTCGCCGACCTCCTTACTCTGTCTCTGCTCTCATTCTCCCACAGCCGCCGCCTGACACACCACATCACCTTTTGACCACCGCAATGCCACGCGCCAAGGCAGCCTATACCTCCCCTCTCCTAGCCGCGCTGCACCCTCCCGGACCTTCCCGACCTCTGCCACGCGCCGTCGCCACCTTAGCCTTGCCCCTGTGCCAAACCGTCATTCTCGCCCTATTTAATCCCCCGAGCACCTCCTGTGGGATGCATTGGCGTCCAAGGTGAGCCACTCACCCTCAATTGCTCCGACGACCAAAGCTCCGTCGCGATCACTAGAAAACCCGAAGTAAGCTCATATTTCCATTCCTTCTATTCACTACATCCTTTTTCAATTGCTTTGGTCTGCGGATTCCTCATGCCCGTAGAAATCTTACCGAAGCTTTGCCCTAACCTCTCCGAGCCCCTACTACCCTGGCGACTAGTACCACCGCTCAGCCATGGGACCCCACCGTGGACAGCTCAACACAGGCAATCCCGACCCAAGCGTCACTTCCCTGAGCTTTCTCTAACCCCAGAGATGCCCAAACCCTAACGCTACCGTCCCATTAACCCGTCCTTAAGCCATGTGCCATTCAAACGTCCCAAAGAGAGGAGACCTCGTCGCCGGTGAACGCCAACTCCCCAGCTGCCGCCGATCCCCAAAATGGAAAACCCTAGACACCAGGAACCCACCCATGGTCGCCAATTGTTGTTTCGACCACGAATTCCGCACCATTTGAAATTTCTTTAACCACTCCACCGCTCGAACTCTCCAACCGCTCCATCGCTTGACCTCTCTGACCGCTCCATCGCTTGACCTCTCTGATCGCTCCATCGCTTGAGATCTCTGACCACCATGTAATCGAGAGGAGCTTCGACTGCTCTGCTTCGAGTCCTGAGCAACACCACTCGAATGGCCCACTCGTACGCCATCCAATGTTCTTAACTCACTCGTACGTCGTCCGATGCTCTTAAGCCACTCGTACGCTGTCCGATGTTCTTAAGTCACTCGGATGTCGTTCAATGCTCTTAAACCGCTTGAATGTCATCTAATCTTTTAAACCACTCGAACGTCGTCCGATCTTTTAAGCCGCTAGGACGCCGCCCAGTTCTCAGCTCTGGTTTTCCATATTAGACATCGATAAAACCTAAAACCACTGAAAACATTGCTTCAAACCTTAAACCAACATGATCCAAGATTTTATTTCGTAGAGACCAATATAACCGTCCTAGCCATTTTAAGCCGTGAAGTCCATTCTCAATTTTATTTAGCCCAAATATGCTCCGATGAAACCCTAGCAACCCAAATATTGTTTTGAATCAAGCCCAACTCTATCCAAGTTAGTCTTCCTATCTCCTGCACCAAAGGACCATCTAATCCAAATATACCCTATTGACAACTTCAACCCATCTCCGCCATTTCAGTTTTATTTCGCCAAAAAAAATAAAACCTAAATCAAGCCAAGTCCGTTCACAAAAACCCATATCTCCCAAATATAGTTACCTCAATATTCCAAGCCTATCTACCTATTTCGATTCCACACAATTAAACCCAAAAGCTACTAAAACCCCAACCACCTAAACCCTGACCATCCAAACCTATTTTATTTCTGTCTTTTTGGATATGTATTTGTATTTTGTTCCCAGCACGGTTGTTAGGCGACAAACCTCGTCGAATCATTGTCCTACTCACTCGAATTGTTTGAGAATGGTGTTTATCGCTTTATCAGCAATTCGATCAGCATTTGGTGGTGATACATCGGGTGATCGAGCTCATCCGAAGGAGCAGGGAAAGGGGCTCCTCGTGCGCTGGCGTCGTTAGCCGGAGGGAGACACACACACACACACCTTAACATCGTCGACCCTACCGCTTGTGTCCCATTGATCGCTTGTATTAATAATTGTCTATGATAATTCACAAATGGTTATTCATACAAATCATCTGTGATGTCTGCAATATCACAGACGATTTGTTATAAGAACCGTCTGTGATGTCCATAATATCATAGACGATTTTTTACATGAACCATCTGTGATGTCCGTAACTTTTATAGATGGTTATTAACACGAATCGTCTGTGATGTTTCAATTATTACAAACGGTTCGTGTTAATAACCGTCTATGAAAATATCATAGACGGTTGCTAGTATAAATCGCATGTGATAGTTTAAGCATAGATGATTCCGTGTGAACCGTCTATGATGTAGCCATCCAGTATAGTCTTTTTTGTAGTAGTGCACTCGCAATAAGCTAATAACGGAGTCCCTTAGTGCTGAGGGTGCATAACTCCGGAGCAGGAGAAAATACCGAAACATGTATTGTAAAGGCCTTGTTATGATTACTTAGTCGCACGTCTACATAAACGTGTAATGGCCGACATAATGTGATAATCATATCTTGTGAGTAAAGTTATACACCTCTGCAGAGTGTTAATAATCTATTCGAATAGTCGTGTCCCGGTCATGGGCAACGTGTTGAAATACCACAGTGTGTAGTTTTCGCAAAATGGTTATTGGTATGGGAGTTTGGTAAAAGACATGGACTAAGGTCCATGGACCGGACATGTGAAATACCTGTGAGGAGAGTTGCTCCCATATAGTCAAATGTTTATAGACATTTTACTTGTTTATTTTATTTCAGTTGAAGTGGTTAAGTCATAGGTTTGAAATCTAATTATGATATAATATTGAAAATCTGGCTTTACGCAAAAGAAACATAAAACAATCCTCTGATTTAACCCTGCATATAGAAGAAAGCCCTATAAATATATTCTGCTATAGAGATTTGCTGAGTATTGTTGGTTGTACTCAATCTTACTATATTTCTACCACAATAGATATAAGAAGAAGAAAGAATACTTTAAGTTTTCGTGATAGAGTTACGACCGCACTCATGCGTTCTGTAGGAAGTTTCTTTGGTTCTTTTGAATGTAAGTTAAAAGTTTTGGACTTGGTTACCCTTATATTGTTAAAGTTGGCCGCTAGGTTGTATTTTAATCAAATTAATGTTTTTAAATGTTCGTGAGTAAATATGATATTTCTTTTATCTGTAACTGAACTTTTAAGTTGTTATGGTAGGTAACAATGTTCTTATTTTTAAAAATGGAGTCGTTTCAGTGTATTTCACAAGAACAGTAGTACACGGCGCATCTTGAATTCAAGATCCGCATTAGCCCACGGTGCCGTGGAGGTGCCACACGGATATACACGGATGCGAAGCATATCCGCGAGTGACAGCAGGGGAGGAGGTGCAATGACCGAGCCGTTTTGCAAGCGTCCGTTCCCGCCGCGGCGGCGCGGCGGCGTTGTCCCCAGCATCACCACGGGTGACCGCAGCGCGAGCCCAACCGGACTAATGAGGACAGCGTGGAGGGAGGGACCCAGCGTGGAATTATTGGAGACCCCGGACACGCGGGAGGCGCAGGGTTGCGGTTGCTGGATCGCCTTTGGCCTGGACTGTGTTGCATATGTATGTGCCCTTCGGTTGCTCGAAGCACCTCCACTTACAACACTGCTGTTTCTTGTTTTCTAGATTTTGCTCCTTGAAAGACCTGTATTTGTCATAGCCAGAGGATGCTGATAGCCTCGTAAACAATATTGTTCGTTGCAAAAAAAGAGAGAGAGTGAACATTAGTGTATGGTAACCGCTAATTATCATGTCTTGACGAATTAAGCGCACAAATTGATATTGTATAATAGTATATTGCCAGGTAGCAAATGTTATATACAACGTTGTTATAACCGTTACGACAAAAAGGAACATGGCTTAGCTAATTGTTTCCATAATATTTTCCGCTCTTAGCAGCATTATACTAGTATCTTTTAAAATTGGAGACGATGAAGTAGTTAATAGTTTAGTGTTGAATTATTGGTTTGGATCAGATATTTTCCTATGAAATATCGTTCATCGTACCCTATACATAAGCCTCTTTCTTCATGATGACATTGGCTACTCTAACCTATCATGAGCCAACCACGGAAAACAACGGGCAAGCGTTACAAATGAAACGGCTCCATGTCGCGCGCATAGAATCCGGCTGGGTACCTGACGTGGATCCGTGCTGTTCCGTTGTCCCAACTAGCAGGCGGGCCCCACCGCCCCGCCACCAATCGCCTCACCCTCACCACACCACCTGGGGCCCACCCCACCACTGCCCATTCGCCACGTCCCCCAACGCTTCCGGTTATATATAGCCTAAGGCCTAAGCCTCCCATGGTCGACGGAGTCGCAGAGCACCGTTGAGCTAACAGCTTTAAGCAGCAGAGCAAATTTAGTTTGCGGCGATCAAGGCGCCAAGAAGATCGAAACACCCAAAATATACACACGATGGTTATGGAAGAGGCGATGGACAGTGAGACGAGCTTATCGATCATGGTGTTGGGCTTCTTCGAGGAGGCCGAGAGGGAGAGATCATGGCCGGAGGACGACGACGACGACGAGGGGTCCAGCGGCAGTGGTGTCGCCGAGAGCAAGGCCTTCTGGCAGACCCAGCATTTGCAGCTCCATGTAAGTCCTCCCTCCATTCGCTTATCGATGTGCTTGCATGTTCATCAAGGGTAATTCTGTGAATTGCTGGTTGCTGCAATCTGTGGAGATATTATTAACGGGTGATCGGTAGCAAGACCACATCCACGCAGCACCGATGTGACCATGATATTTTGGATTGATCTTGTGTGTTTCTTGGTTGCCTTGGGCTACTAGCCTCGTAATATCTTCTGGTCCTGAGAGATGCAACATGCGTGGATGTGGATGTACAGGAGGCTTTGGCCAAGACCAGCCCGGCCGAGAGCAGAATACGGGCGGACACGGAGGAGGCCATCAAGAAGATGCGCGCCGCGGGCGCCGTCTGCTCCTGCGCGAGACGGGCGGCGGCCGGTGACTGCCGGAGCTGCATGCTCCGGCACGTCGCCGAGCGGCTGCACGACGCCGGGTACAACAGCGCCATCTGCAAGTCCAAGTGGACGCGCTCGCCGGACATCCCTTCAGGTAATTTGGTTGCTTTCAACAGTTAGTTTACAAGCTAAATTCAGACGGCATACAGAGCCGAGTTCCAAAAGAAAAGAGCACCGTTGGCCTGTATCTAGGACGTATGATGCCTTGTCGCACTAATTCGAGGGACTTGTACTCTTGTAGTCAATATTTGATCTTTCTGCACCTTTTCAAGTACAGACTGCAAGTGGGATGTTTAACTTTGCTCATGTGTCACGCATAAGGATTTTTCTTTTTGCTTGTTGAGAGTTGAATGACACAAGCATATTCGCCTACCCATGATAGAATTTCTATTTACATATAAACGGCTACCAAACACGATACTAACTTGTTAGTTCTATTGTCACATGCCTCACATGGACATGGTCACATTCTGCTCCAAAAAAAAAAAGGCGCTTCCAATGTGATAACACACAGCCAAGTAAATGTCAGGCACCCATCACTGTCTCTATTATTTCTGGGCTTACAAATAGATCCGAACGTGTGACGTGAACTTGCAACAGTCAAATCCAACTCGCCAAAATGCCAAGTCCACATCAACTCGCCCGACCAGAGGAATTACACCACGTTTGCGCGAAACACTCGAAAAAAACCTGCACGAGGACGAGATATTCCAAACCGAGTCCCGCTTTGTGATTCACAAGTTTGGCGCACCGGCCGGGCCCGTTCGATCGACACTGACGTTTTTTTTTTCCCTCCCTGAAACGTGCGTGCGCAGGCGAGCACAGCTACGTGGACGTGGTGGTGCAGACGAGGAGCGGCAAGTCGGTGCGCGTGGTGGTGGAGCTCAGCTTCCGCGCCGAGTTCGAGGTGGCACGCGCCAGCGCCGAGTACCGCGCGCTGGTGACCGCGTTGCCGGAGGTGTTCGTCGGCCGCGCCGAGAGGCTGCGCGGCGTGGTGAAGGCCATGTGCGCCGCGGCCAAGCAGTGCATGAAGGAAAACAACATGCACATGGGCCCCTGGAGGAAGCACAAGTACATGCAATCCAAGTGGCTCGGCACGCCAGAGCGGGCCTCGGCGACGGCGGCGGCGCCGGTTGCCGCGGTGACGGTCGGCTCGCCGGAGAAGCAGACCAAGTTCAGGGCGTCCATGCTGAGCTTCGACTTCGGCCGGACCGCGGTGGAGGTTGTGTGATGCATGGCATGCAGCTAGATGGCCACGTTATATATACGTATCATGCGGGAGGTGTACAAGCTAGTAGTGTACCGAGGATTTCAGGTTTTTAGTCAGGGTTGAAATTTCAGAAACCGACGGTAAGCTGTCGAACCCGAGATGGTTCAAATTTGAGACGTAGGTATCATTTGATACCGTCAGGAAATTGCAAGCTCACGAGCATGTTCTTCAAGAAGAGAAATGAGAAAGGGGATAAAACAGAGCTTCACTTGCTATGATAAAGATGAGCCAGCTGGAGCGTCAAAGATATGTTTGCTTATGCGCATTTCAGTTGAAGAAAAAAAATTTAGAAACACCTACAGAGGCTGTGCTCTCCTGCTAGGCAATAACACGGCTACTGACTTTGCACAACAAGCTTACGGTTCTAAGGCTGTTATACCAAACCTGAATATTATCAAAGCGAGAAATGTTACAACAAAGCTGAATAATGAAATGTTACAAGCTTGCCATTCAGTCATATGTTTCCTCATCCTACAAAATTTCCAAACCAAACTATTTCGATGTTTACCCCAGAAGTCCAAGAAGGAGGGCCTAGTTTCTCCCAGCTGTGTTAACGAAAGACTCCATGAATGAGTCCTTGTTGGCAAACATTTAAGCGCATAATTGAAGATACAATTCTCAAGGAAACTGCATAGCCATACTCTGCTCCCATACACCAAACAGTACAACAGGCGAAACAAAAGAGGAGCAGCATTTCGATGGTGAAGCTAAACAAGCGCTTATTGTGCTATTAAAACGTAGAGAAACAATTGGTATTTTTGTTATATACCAGCACAAAATTTTGACAATTACATTCTGAGGCCCATCAGACTAGCACAGATAGGAAGGAAGAATAGCTACAGCAGTTTTGGCGGTGGAGGTCCGGAGAGATCAGGATGGCTATGTTTGAGCTTTTGGACCCAGTGAGCTAGCCAATTCTTGTGATCATGAGTCCCCTGACAGTTCGAGCTTGGCATACTGTCGAGGTTTCCATCTCTATCAAGAACCATCTTAAACTTCTCCAATACTTGAACTACTTGCCAGAATTCCGGCCTCTTCTCCGGTTGCAAGGCCCAACATTGCTCAATTAGAAGCCGTAATGGCGCTGGGCAGCTACTAGGAATGGCCGGCCTCTCATTCTGAAAGGTGGAAAATTATGTTTGTCATTTTCTTTCCCGAAAAGCACAGAACCAGAGGTCCATGAGATACAAATGTATACGTACTTCTTACTTCCAACACGTTGACCATACAATGCAACTAATAAAAAATTGTCTCAATATATTGTTTCTTATGCAATGGTCCTCTTCATTTTGAACAAGACCGATAATCTCAAGCCACCGAAGACATTACAATGCAGGGAAAGCATAGGAATGAGATGAGTGCATACCTTATCAAAAACAGCAAAAGCTGCTTGAAATGGAGTCAAGTCTTCATATGGTACTGAGCCGGTAAACATTTCCCATAAGATAAGGCCAAAGCTGTAAACATCAACTTTTCGGCCATAGGGCTTGTGCTTCATCATCTCCGGAGCCATCCATCTGAAAGTTCCAGGGTCATTTGCCAGAGGGTCACAGTACGCTTCTTCACAAGCTGTTCCAAAATCAACAATCTTGGCGCAACATTCTGCGTCAAATATGATGTTCTCTGGTTTCACATCACGATGGACAACTCCTTGCGAGTGAATGTATCCCATACCATGTGCAATATCCAAGCCAATCGACATAATCTTCTCTAAAGGAAGAGATTTGTGCTCCTGCTTGTGCAAAAACGATCTCGACGAACCCCCAGAAAGGAACTCGGTGATGACACAAAAGACAGGTGGACTACTGAATGCTCCAACCAGCTACATAAACAAAACAGCAATAATGAATTAAAACTTTTTGTTTATTATGATAAACTAGATGAGATCTAAAGAAGCAAGATCATGAGTTGTTACTGGGCAGTGCATTTTAAAACAAACCTACTTAATAAAGCCATACAAATGTTTGGCTTTCATTTCTTTAATTCTCAGCGTAAATATAAATCAAATAATATCCTTTACTATAAGCCATATGTTTGGCATATAGTACCACCTGGAAAATAACACTAGAAGTTGAGCTGCTAAAGAATTAAGCACCGATACTTGTCCTTCGGTGAAAGTACAAGTCAAGCTGGCAGAAGAGTTGCGCTGATTGAGAGTGAGCAAAATAGATAATTGACGACTTACCTGTTAAACGATTGCTCAACTATGCAGTCTACGCATTGCATCAGACAATAACGCAATAAAACAGTGGTAAGTATAACTACTTGCATGGAAATGCATGCTAATCACAGCCAACATCCTGAAAGATTCTGAAATGGAAATACATTGAGTTACCTTAATGACATTACGATGATGGAGGCGAGACAGTGTAGTAACCTCCGTGTTGAACTGCTTCTCAAGCTGAGCGGCCAGCTCTGCATCTTCCTCGTCATCAGGTTGCCTGATGAACTTGACAGCAACAGGCTGCTCCTTGTAAATTCCATGGAACAAGCGGCTGTGCGCCCCGGCCGCAAACCTATGCCCAATTAGCAACTGTGAGCGATCAACAGCCCATTTCTCGAGCACCTCCTGTGCAGCCACCTTTGCCCTTCCATTGTCCAGGTACTCCTTCCTATGTTTCAGCTTGCCCGGTGCCCTCACCGGAGCAAAGGCGGTCGGAGGACTCCCATTCACAGCTCGTGGAGACGTAGTTTTCCGGCGCGGTGGTGGAGTGGAGAACCTCTTGCTGGCTGATTTCGCCTCCCTGAACACTTCAGGCACGACACGAGTTGGGAGAGGGGATATTGCCCTCTGCTTCGGCCTGGGCCCCTCGCCGATGACCTTAAGCGAAGAACTGCGCGTTGCGGCATCGACAGCCGGCGTTTTCTTGCTTGGGAAAGAAGGACTAGAACACGCCCTCTGCAGCCTCAAGCTTTGCTCGTCAGGATGGAAGGAGAACTCGAGAGGCCCAGGGCTTTCATCCTTCGGCCTCTGAACCTCGGGTTCACGACAGACGTCGACGCAGAGGTTGCTCCCCTTCTTTCCATTCCCAGCCATGTCATCCTGCTTGGTCGACGCTTCTTGCAACTGGCGATGATGATGATCAGCGGCCTTGACGTGCTGCTTCAGTTTGGCGTCTGCGAACGAGTCCTTCGGCTTCGTCTGCGGCCGGGTATTCGACGATCTTGTCCTCGGGATGGAGGAATTCGCGGAGCTGGTGGCCGAAAGCTTCGTCCTCGGTTCCAAGTTCAGGCCATGAAGATTGAACTCCGAATTGGATCCTTTCTGCCTCAGCGCCGCGCCGCGGTTGAACTGCTCGACAAACGCGCCGAACTGCTCCCTGCCGGAGCTCGACCGGACGACGGAGTGGGAGAACCTCGTCCGCCGCACCCACGAGTAGTCGTCGTCGTCCATCTCCTCCGAACCTCAAGGCGAGGCAACCAACCAGATCCCGATGCAAAGAGATTGATGCGTCGAGAGAACCGAGCTGAATTAAAGAAACCTCGATGAGAAAAATCCGGATCCTACAACATCCCACAACTCATTGGACAGACGCCACATTTGCTCTCTTCTTGAGGGATTTCGAATCTCCTACCCTGCTCGATCGCTCAGATTTGACGCGCAGTTCCACCGGAATCCACGAACCGCCGCCCCCTCCTGAACCAATTCAAAAGCAAACGGTCGAAACCAAATCGGATAAGCAGCAAAGAACCTTATTCAAATTGTTCATCTCGAATCGTGAAGTCACCAGCAGCAGATAGGAGTATCAATCTGTAAAAACGTAACAAACGCTTCGATTGGTCAAAGCCACGGTTTTCGAACAGAAGAAGGATGGATTAAATTCAAACGACGAACCGTGCAGGCAAAGCGAAGGAAGAAAAACAGAGGCGTGCAAGAACCGTCACATGCACTAAAGCGGAGGCAAGAGACGTGAATCCAAAGCAGGAAGCAACTGGGAAACTCGGAAAAATTCAAAACAAGAATTCAAAGCCCATTCCACGCCACGCTCCCTGACGCAACCGGCATCCAAATCGAAAAGGCGTTGCCCCTCCAAATCAATCAAACCAAGAACCGCCTCGGCCGCGCCTACCCGATCGGAAGAAACAGCCGAATCCAAACCGAGCCAGGAGCCAGCGAGCCAGCCAAGCCAAGAACGTGGAGGAAGGAAGCAGCGAGCCAGCGACGTAGGCAGGATTAAAGCGGGGATCAGGACGGCACGAGAAAAGGTGACGCCGCGTGGGGGGCAGGGATGGAATTCGCGCGGAGGGGGAGGGAATGTTGCGATGGAGCCCGGGACGTCCCAATCGCTTACCGAATCGAGTAATTGGTGGAAGGGGCAGGGGATGCGCCCGCGCGCACGAATCCGCGACTCTTACTTTTCCTTTCCCTTCGTGTGCTGTGCGTGGAACGGTGGATGCAGGGCCGGGTCCATGGACGTGTGATCCGTGCGATAGAACAGGGCCTCCGCGCGGCGCTCGTCTCCCGACTTGGCGTCATCGCGTGCGACCGTGGCGCCGCAGTTCGGCTTCGTAGTTCGTATCGTATACGGTGTACTTCGTATTCTTGGATGACGGTCTCGGCAGTCGGCTCGTCTTCCGATACGTGACCCCATGGCCGGCGCTTCGTATTCAATTATTCATTCACCCCGTGGCGCTTCGTAATTTCGTATTCATTCGATCGGTTGCTGCCGCTGCTTTTTCTTCTTCTCCTTGACTCCTTGGCGTCGCTACTTCATATAAATATATAATCCACTCCCAGGCCAGCCTGAGCAAACTGCATACGAATATACGATCACAAGGAGTCAAGGACCATTCAGCTATCAACAGAAAGATCGGTGATCGGTGTCCAACTAAGCAAAAAGCAACGAAAGATCCGGTGTCCAATTAAGCTCGTAAAGAAGCCAAGACCGATCTCGCCGAAGGTACGTGCGTACGTAAGTTAAGTGTATGGGATTTCTCTCGTGCTGCTAGGTGTGTAAGATCGACGAGAATCTCTTGTGCAGTAGCAGCTCTGGATTGTATTGTACTAATTAAATCCTTCGTATGAAAGTCTAGAACTGTTTGTATAATTTTAATTTTGTTCTTTTCATCTTTTGAAGCCATGTCTTCTGCAAATCGATTTATAAAATATGAATCCGGTTCCCAAAAACGTAAGAAGAAACATTTCTTAATAGTTTGGCTACGATAGCACTTGAGAGTGGATTGCTGGAGAAGATTAATTATGAACATATTATTGAAGATTTTATTTCAAAGAACACTAAGAGAATGATGTTATTCAAGTAAAGATTATGCAAACCAAGAGTTCAAAAGGTACTATTCTTGATATATCGCATTTGCTCTACAATACATATATTATTTTGGCTATATTTGGTACTTTGGTTTAGACCTCACTTAGAGCTTCGTACAGGGCCTCCAAATTTCATGGCACGGCCCTGGGTGGATGGATTTAATATTCTCTCTCTCCACTTCTTTGACGGTCAGAGTACGTATCCGGAGAGCAGTGGGATCTATCCGTACGTTACAACAGAACTTATTAAATGTATAGAAAATCATGCTATAGAAGAGAGTTGTTCTGATCGGTTAGAAAGTGGAGAATTATGAGAAGTTAAGAGAATAAAGCGGTTAGAGGAGAATGCACCGACGACCACCAACTTCTCTTTATATAATAGTAATGATACTAAAAATCGATAACAATTTTTTTAGAGTTTTTAGAAAAAAAATATACTAAAAAATCTCACAAAAAATAAAATATCTAACACATAATTTGGTGGATCTAAATTATAACGGTTCAGATTAAAAAAAGCTCATATCAAATACAATTCAAACTCAACCGCAACCATCACCCCGTGCAATACCGCACAAACCCAATGGCTAGACAGGCGCGTGTTCCGAGGTGGTTTCGTCCTGGAGAAGATCCTCGGCCAGTCAGCCCGATATCATTAGGCCACATCGAGGTGCGCACCATCGACGCGCATGCAAATCCGGCTGTGACATTCAACTACTTCCAGGAAGCCAAGGACCTGGAGTGTTGCATCCGTCGAGTCCATCGGTGCCATTGCGACGACGATTATCGAGTGTTCGGGGTGTAGGGGTTGAGGGTAATCGACAGCTCCACCTTCAAACACTCTCGGCCATGGGCAATTGCTGCCGCTCATCGGCCGCCGCCGTGCAAGAGGACGTTAAGTACAATACCGGTCATGCCTGTCTGCATGCATGCATGCTTGTAGAGATCAGTTAGTAGTGCATGTATACGCCATGTCTCACTTGATAATTATACATTATTTATCAAGTCCACGTTTAGTGATAAATAATCACTACTACAGAAATGGTCTTCACAAACGGTTCAAAACCGTCATCATAGACGGTTTCTAAACCGTCTATGATAAGTTACAATACAAACGGTTTTTCAAAAAAACGGTCAGTGAAATATGATATACGGATGATTTTTGGTATTAATCGTCTATAATATGTGAGATATCATAGACGGTTAATACTAAAAATCATCTGTGATATTATAGATATCACAGACGATGTAATATCACAAACGGTTCTTAAATATAGCCGTCTATGATACCTCACATATCACACACGACTAATACTAAGCATAGCCGTCTGTGATATCTGAAATATCACAGACGGCTAATACCAAAAACTGTCTGTGATAGCTATTTTAATAACTAAATTATTTCCTGTTTTCGGCTAACCTCAGGAAATGCTAACCATGCTCTCTGAAAATAAGCAAACAAAACACACATATAGCACACGATAACCATTACACTGATATCATAAAATGAATTAAACAACTGAAGAAAGTACAACTGAATGAATTATTTGATTAACCACAATTGAGTGATTACAATTGTATCAAATATTTGAACATCTAATCATCATAGCCGGTGTGGAACTCTCTAATTCTGTGTATGACCTTACCCATCAAGAATTCAGAGAGCTGTCTTCGAACTTCGACGAGTTTGTCAAGATCGAATGTACTTTCGTCGAGTTCCACACGTTGTCACTAGCAGTGTTAAAGTCATTAGCATATATATGTATATAGGTATATACATATATATATATAATTGATAATCACAAAATATTTATTAGCAGGTTGACAAACATCTGGATCATTCAACTTGACGTTCATGATTTCCTGCACATGGCGGCAAACGTAGAATCCACATACGTTGCCCTATAGCTGTTGGTGGCAATGCAAAAATAGAATTATATACATATGTATTGTCAGTTCTAGAGGTATTATAACGAAGTGTGATATAGCATGATTGTTGTGTTGTAGCGGGTATCGAAAACCGTGTCTTATGCCGCAGTGTGGCGCTAGATTCCTTGTGTCTCCCTTCCTAGGCAACGTAAGCGCTGAACGACCGGCGTAATTCCAAAAAGTTAGCCTCGGCCATCGCAACGAAGGGAAGACTACAATAGAATTATCTATCGAGGAAATAAATTTATCTATCAATTATTTATTGCACACGGGTGAAGTCGTGATTGCTCCTAAGTAGAGAATTAAGGTATATTACCTTGCTCCACTTTGGTACTATCACAATCAGAATCTAGTGAGACCTAGTCATGTGTGTCACCATAGTGATTAATCCTAAGTACATGTTACGTATAAGGTATAAATAAAACTTGCATGGCAACTAGTGAAGTAGTTACCCCTAGTTGAAGGGTACTATGATGTACTCCTTGTCAGTATGAGCAAGTAATCCCGTCATTATGTATTCTTCGACGAAGGATGCGTTGCGTTGATGGATTGCTCAGAGACCAAGTGTGGGTCGAGAAAACCCACCGGTTATCATCGTCGCCAGACTCGTTGCATCATGAATCTATACATAAGCAATGAGTTATGACATTTATCGGCATTACGTAAATGTAGAACTTCATTGTACATTACACTTACAATGTCCAGCATCGTAGAAGTGAGGTTTGAGTTCATTGAGGTTAAATAGTAAAAATAAGACTTCGAAGATCACGACAATGTGGCCCGAGTCATGGAGGAAGTGCGTCTCTGTGTATCTCACGGTGAATCCACTTTGCTAGTTTAGCTTCATGTTGGATATCTGTATGTACCAGGTATGCAAAGACCTGTAATCTAATCCAAGGCTAGGTAATTGTGACTCGGGGACTAATAACAGTCTGAGCTGGTACTTCTATGATTCGAGAGGCGGCTTAGTCTTCTTTGGTTGGGTTTTAGCACCTCGCTTGTGATACATCTTCGGCGTCGTCTCCACGGGAGCTGATACGATGGACTTGTGAAGCGGAGCTTGAGGTGGAGTCATAGAGGGTTCTGTTTGACAGGCATGGTTGTGTGGACATCGCGGCACGGAATGGTCCAAAGTGATGTCATCTTAGGCCATTGGACGAATGTGTGGACGTCATCCCCTATGTCATGATCTCTCCGTTTGGGGGCCTCTCCAATGGGACAACCCTAAAAACATCATTAATCCTATCCACATGGACCTTCACGAAATCAGTCCCTAGTTAGGCACCGTGCACCAACATGCATGGCAGGCATGGATACACCAACCATCACCCAGTGTCAATGGGAATGGAGCCAACAACCCTAATTATGATGATGCACGATGTGATCTCCTACATAACGATACATGATGAGCTAAGGCGTCCACCAGGTCTATCTATGTAGTATTCTAGAGATGTACATTACTTGGATATCGGCGATAGGTAAATGGGTGTCGCTATGTTTAGAAAGTGGCGCGAACGCGCAGCTACTCTGACATTGAGGGGGACTGGATACCGCAATAACGGGGGTGGCTTGCGACTGGTTGTGGACTTCTCTCAGTTCTTCCCTCGATGCTTTTATCTCTCCTCAAAGTGAGGCAGTTATGTTTGTAGCGCCCAAGTTTTTAAAAGGATGCATAATATTCAAACAAAAAAACCCTAAACAAACTCATCTCTAATATATCTATTTCCTTTCCCCATCTATCCCTTAATATCAATCTCCCCCCTCTCTCTCGCGACGACGGTGCAGCCAGCGGCAGTGGCGGTGTCGGTGGTGCCGGCGGTGGGCGGCAGCTGACGCGAGGGAGGCGTGGCCCGTGGTCGTGTCTTTGCGTGGCGGCAGCGCAAGGGAGGCGCGAGCTGCACGGCGGCACGGTGGCCCGGTGGCAATGCGTCAATCGGCATGGTGTGGCACCGACGGCGGTGCCAGAGGCGGTGACGGCTAGCGATGATGCGCAGCGGTGGCGACACGACCGGGCGTGGGCGGCACGGCTGTTGGTGGCATCGGTGGCTCACTACAGCAGCACCGGTGGTGGCAGCGCAAGCGCGGTCACATGCTGGCGGACGAATAGGGCATGCGACGGTGGCGTGTGGTAGCGGCCGCGGCGGAGTCATGGTGGCGACGGCCGACCGACGTGGTGGCGGCGCCCAGCCGACGCGGCGAGCAGCGGCAGTCGTTGGGGCCGGTTTGGCCACACGGTCAGGTGGCCCAGGTAGACGGCCGACGGTGGTAATGATGGCTAGCGCGGTCGGGCTGGCCGGAGCATGGCCGAATGTAGATTCGCATGGGAGTTTTGCTGATTCACGTAATGGAACATCGTTCGTTTGGCCGAACGTGGTTCGCTTGGCCAAATGATGATTCGCACGGTGAAATCCAGCGAAGGCGATTCCTTTCGGCTGAACGATCTCTTTGTCCTTCCATAGTTTTATCTTACAGTTGCGTGCCTTGGATCCCTCGTGCAATGTGTCCGCCGAATATGCTTAAGACAAGTACCTCACGGCCGTGACCTGTCCGTTTCGCATATCACATGTTTCCAACTTACTTGTCACTGTGTCATTGAGTACAATTATCACACCACTCATACTTGCCTGACTATTATCATATCATTAAAATTATATATCTAATATCATATCACCAAAGTTAACTGGCTAAAATCATATCACTAAGTTACCTCGCTAATATCGTATCACTAAAGTTACCTGACTAATATCATATCATTAAAGTTACCTGTATGATATTATATCACTAATGTTACCTGGCTAATATCATATCATTAAAGTTACCTGTCTGATTTCATATTACTAATATTACTTGTTTGATATCATATCTTTAAAGTTACTTGGCTGATATCATATCATTAAATTACCTCAGTGTCTTGCCCCGCGATGGGTTCCACTGAAAACTTGATTAGCGATTGCTCGGCCGTTGACCCAATCGCTCTCAGGCGTGCACGTGGGCCAGATATTAAGGGCCTGTTTGGGACTGCTCCGCTCCAGTTTTTTCAGCTCCGCTCCACCAACTTCACCATGGAGCGGCTCCACCTGTGGAGTTCTGGGCGGTGGTCTGTTTGCACGCAGACTAGCTCCAGCTCCGAGAATGTGAGGTTTCCAGAAAGGTCCAATGTGCCCTCGAATGATGTTTGGTGTATGTTTTGATGTCTGCGGAGCATATGTAACTGGAATTTTTTTGTTGCCAATAGAAATATGATGTAAAATATTATAATCGCAATTAATTTATTCAAGAAAACCAAAAAACAAATATTTTGGTCAAATAATTCTATCCTTTTGTCCCATAAATTGCAACGTTCCATAAATTGAGATTAATAATTCTATCAATGAGATCACAAAATATCTCAATTTACCACCGTTCCTTGGTCGCCATCGAAATACAGAGCAGTGCCTTGTTGTTGGCGTAACTAGCCGTATTTTCATGGTCACCTTGACTCCTTGAGGACTTGAGTCATCACCATCTTCAAAGTCCGGTGGCGAGTCATCATTCTCACCAACCCAACCATCTCCCGGTGGTAGTCGAGATCGGATTTGCTTCTCAAGTGTCGGGCTTAGAATATCATGAACAACGTGCAAGCATGCTTCTCCTTCTCGAGCGACCTGCATCGCAGATGTGAGAAGTCGGAGTATGGCGAAATGTATTGCATTTCCCTGAATTGTGCAATCCTCCGCGCCTCTCCCCGTGACAATTTCAGCCCCTTAGGCAGCTTCACCCGGTTGAACCCGAGTGGTCTGGTCGATGATCAAATTCCTCTCCTCGGCCTCTCACCCGATTCTCCTCCTCAAGAACCTCCGCCGACACCGCTAGCTCGGGGTCCCAATGCGTGAGCTCCGGCCCGCCCCTCGGTCCATCCTAACGATTTGGAAATCTGCGGGTACTGAGGCGGATGGTGTCGCGGAACTCGGGTGAGGCCGAGGTCGTGCTGAGGTGCGCGATCTTCTCGATGAGGATGCGCTTGGGGTGAGTCGAACTTGAGTGAGTAGACGCCTCCTCGGCGAACTCAAGACGCCCGGAATCGCCGGGAGCGCGATGAGGCGGCGCTGCGGGGGAGGCCGAGGTCGCGGAGGCTATGGCGGTCGGGCTGTGACGAGGATGTTGCGGAGCTTGAGGACCGGCTTGAGCTTCTTGTCGCTACCGGATCACGCCGCCGAAGGGGATCTCCTTGCGGCGCTTCACGGCTGCTGCGCCACCACCGCGGCTGCAGGCCGGAGGGGGCGGGGCGGCGGCGGGAGGGAGGGCCGAGGAAGAGGGCCTGGGGCGGCGGGTGGAGAAGGGTGGCGGGGAGGAGGAGGAGGCGGCTTGGCGTCCATTTCGCAGCTCGGGAGGAGGCGTTGCGGGCGTGGGAGGGCGATCAGCGGGTGGGTGGGGAATAGAAAATAATCGAATCGGTATGTTGTAATGGCAGTGGTGGGTAATTACCCTTCAACTCCATGAGAAGATATAAAATCTTGGTTTCGAGTACCCCGAGGAGCTCCGGGAAAAGGTGGAGTTGGCCTCAACTCCACCTTTTTGGAGCGAGTTCTGAGTCGAACTGTTTGGTGGGTAGTTTAGGAGCAGAGCTGCAAAAGTGGGAGCAGAGCAGTCCCAAACAGGCCCTAACTAACCATTTTCGCTTCGTGAAAGAGACGTCTGGACTTTCTCCTGCGGACTCCTTTTTCAAAAAGGGAAAAAAAAACTCCTGCAGACCACCGAACGGAAAGGCAATTACACTTTTTTTAGGGGTGGCAATTACACTTGATTAGGCCCGATAAGCCGACAAAAGGCCCAGCAAACCAAAGAAAACGTGGCCTCCTCCGATCCAGATCAGCCCAAAAACCCGAACTCCTCCTCCTGCAGCCCGCAGAGCTGTGCCGCTGCGCCTCACCGCTCTCGCCACCGGAGGAGGCGGAGGGAATCAGAATAGAGCAAAGTCAATGCAGGTCGCGATCACTACCACCACCCTCTCCGCGCACCCGCATCCGAAGCATTCGGTCTCCTTCCTCCGGCCGTCGCCTCCCTACAGGGCCCGGATCCAACCTTCCTCCCGCGCGAACTCGGCGGCGCCCGCCATGGCCGCCTCGCCGCCGCGGCTGCAGCAGCTTACCATCACGCGCCCCGACGACTGGCATCTCCACCTCCGCGACGGCGACGTCCTCAGCGCCGTGCTCCCCCACAGGTTCGTCGGTTCAGCGTTACTGGTTCGTTTTGGTAGTGCACGGCGGGTGTTTGGTGTAATGTCTCTGAGAGGTGGACGTGGCTGTGTGTTGGTGCTTGTGTGCACTGTGGCAGCGCGAGGCATTTTGGGAGGGCCATCGTTATGCCCAACCTGAAGCCGCCCGTGACCACGACGGCGCGCGCGGTGGAGTACAGGGAGGAGATCCTGAGGGCGCTGCCGCCCGGGAGCAGCTTCGTGCCGCTCATGACGCTCTACCTCACGGACAGCACTAGCCCGGAGGAGATCAAGCTCGCAAGTACGGACTCTCCCTACCACAATCGTTTCTTTAGCAGTTTTGTTGAATCGTATTTAGCTAGAGCAGCAGTTATTGCAATGTTGCGTAGTTGCATGTACTTCATCGTTGCGTGTCGTGGTTGCTAAATGTCTGCATCCGTCGGCTCCCAACTAGCGAAAATCCAAATTATAGTTAGTGATACTATTGGTTGATGTGTCGATTTGTCCCAATGTTGATGTGCACAGTGCACTTGTGAAATGTGTTGGTTACCACATTAGTATCTGCTAGAAGTTAAGAGTAAACTTGGTTAATGTGCTTACTGCTGACAGTACTACCCTTAACGATTTTTTGTCATCTAATCATCTTATAAATGTTGCTTCACTCTACCTGTCTATGGGTTATGAGGTACTTGATGGTGATTTTTGTGTTGCATGTTGTGCTTGTTGTATTTGTTTTAGGAAAGAGTGGTGTGGTTTTTGCTGTCAAGTTGTATCCTGCTGGAGCAACTACCAACTCCCAAGACGGTGTAACTGATATATTTGGGAAGTGCTTGCCTGTCCTTGAGGAGATGGTCAGGCAGGAAATGCCTTTACTTGTAAGTAGTTGTGTTGCTCTTCTTCCTACATACATTATTGGCCACTTCTTTTCAAGTTCAATCCATGTGCCAAGTCTTTCTCGTAGTTTTACTTCAGATGTTCAATCCAGCTGCCTGGACAATACCTGACCTATCAAAATGGTATTGCTTTGAGTTAGCAAATTTGGTTCTTGCATGGTCAATGTTTTATATGCCACCTTTATGGCTGTTTCTTATTTCTTTCAGGTTCATGGAGAAGTCACAGATCCACATGTTGACACCTTTGACCGTGAGAAGGTTTTCATTGAGAGAATATTAGAACCACTTGTGCAAAAACTTCCACAGCTGAAAATTGTTATGGAACATATCACTACGATGGATGCAATGAACTTCGTAGAGTCATGCAAAGAAGGTTTGTGCTGTTACAATGACTGTTTGCCCTTATATATGGTCATTACATTTTTGTGTTCTCAGGTCATGTTGCTGCAACGGTGACTCCCCAGCATCTCCTTCTCAACAGGAATGCTTTGTTTAAGGGTGGCTTACAGCCTCACAATTATTGCTTGCCAGTACTGAAAAGAGAAACTCACAGTATGTTCTGGTCACCCTCCTATCCCAACCCACACAAGTTTTCAGTCTCATGTCTGTAGTTCTGCCCAACTGTCCTAAGTGGAATAGATTGGATACCTGACTGCCTACTATTGCTTATAGTTCACAGTGATTTCTGAGGTTGAAAACAGTGACTTGGATATTCCTTGGCAGTAAAAGTGAAACACTAAGATCTCTTCTTGCATTACGTTATCATGTTCCTTGTGATGACTAGACTTCAGCTCTTACCCAGCATTACAATTTCCTATCTTGGAACGTGGTAAATAACTTGCTTGCATTCTTTTATCGTCAGAAATGTCACTTCTTCCATTTGCTGGAATTAGGATGGCACTAGTAATGGCATGGCAAAATATATGCTCCCTTCAGTTTTTTTCTGCTGTTGACGTCATTCAGTTTGTTAACTGTTTCTGAACCTTCTACCTCAGGACAAGCTATTGTATCTGCTGTAACAAGTGGAAGTAGACGATACTTTCTTGGCACTGACAGTGCTCCCCATGATAAACGGAGGAAAGAGTGTTCCTGTGGATGTGCAGGAATATATAGCGCTCCCGTTGCTCTTTCTCTTTATGCGAAGGTATTTGAACAGGTAATCTCTCTCGCTCTCATTAGAGTTCAAGTAATTTTGCTTGCTCTGGATTGGTATTATCTTACAGGAAAGTACAGTCATAATGATCTTAGCTACACAAAGTGTATCACAACTACAAGCTTGTAAAGAACTGTAGACATATTAATATGTTCCTAGGGACATATTTTCTGCTGTTTCAGGCTGATGCTCTCGATAAGCTAGAAGCATTTACAAGCTTCAATGGGCCAGATTTTTATGGCCTCCCAAGGAACACTTCAAAGATTGTCCTGAGAAGGAGCGCTTGGAAAGTGCCTGCAACTTATACCTACAGTTCAGGGGAGATTGTGCCTATGTCTACCGGCAACACTCTCGAATGGCTTCCATCCGATCAGCCTGAAGAATAGACAAAATACTACATCATTTGACGATGCATTTGGGGGGCAACAATAAGTGTAGTGGTTCAATGTCTCCCCCTTCCTGTTTGAATCAGCATAGCAAACATGATTTCTGCCATAAACTTGTCCTGTGTGGGAAAGCAACATTAGTGAGAATAATTTATTCAAAGCAACGGCAAAATGTCTGCTTGTTGAGTTGCTATATAAATTTCATTGGATTGGATTGCACTTCCATTTTAGAAGTGCTAAAAATATACTTTTCACGGGTAATTTAGACAGCTAAGCAACGATAATGAAGAAATATCAACCTTGCAGTTATGTCCTCATACATCAATTTTGCAGTTCTGTTCTTCCAAAACTCATGATTGTATTTAGGACTGTTATTGCCCTAATTTTGAGACTGGGAGTTCCGGTTAGTGACGCATGTCCTTGCTAGGGTTGCAAACGGAGTGGATAATTTATGTACTTAAGTGCAGTAGAAGCATTTATGTATTTAGGAAACTGCACTAGACCAGATATTGCATTTGTCGTAAATCTATTAGCAATGCACAATGCAGAACCTACCAAAAGGCATTGGTAAGGAATAAAGAATATTTTTCGATACCTCCAAAGAAGTAAAAATCTTAGACTATTCTACAGAAAGAACCAATACTTGAATATGACTGGCTATGCAGATGTCGGCTACCTATCAAACCCGCATACAGTTAGGTCGCAAACAAATTATGTATTCCTATGTGGTGGAACTGCAATCTCATGAAAATCGTCTAAACAAAGTCTTGTACCGATTTCGATGAACCACTCGGAAGTCATAGCGCTGTAAGAGGCTGCACGAGAATGTGCTTGACTTCGACGAATGGATCATCACATCCAGCAGTCATGTGAATTGAACATCATACAAGCTCCCACAATTATCTATGAAGATAATGCAGCTTGTGTTGCACAAGTGCAGACGGGGTACGTGAAGAGTCATCTACAAATCACATCAATCGTAAGTTCTTCTATACTCATGAATTGCAAAAGATAGACGGAATTAAGATATTGCATATTAAGTCATGTGAAAATCTTGCAGATTTATTCACTAAGTCACTTTCAGCATCTAATTTTGAAATATGTGTACGTGGAATTGGAATGATGAGACTTAGAGAAGTACAGAATTGAGGAGGAGACTCTTCACGAGTTCACTATTAAAACTTGATCACAAAGATCGTGTACCCAAAGAATAAATTCTGTAGATTGAATGAAATTGGGTGGATCGTACTCTTTTTCCCTCGACGAGTTTTTCTGAAGTTTCTCGGCCAAGGTTTTTAATGAGACAATTCGTGCAACACAACATTACATGTATTATGTACTCTTTCTTCAAATTTTCCCACTGAATTTTTTATGAAGTTTTGATGAGGTATGATCATGTCGGATGAGTGCCCAAGAGGGAGTGTTAGGAAACCTGGGTCTGGGCCTACAAGTCCAGCCTATTGGTAGACACCCTCCACTTAGTGTATAAATAGAGTGTCCCTATTGTCATCACTTGTACCTTTATGAAAAAGAAAATGCAATAAAGAAAGAAGCTCCTCTCTTATCTCTTGTGTTCAATCTATTATTGTATTGTATTATTCTGTGTTTTAATTCATCTCTTTATTATAGGAGGAATCGATGAACTAAGCTCGTCAGCGTCGGTCCTCAACCGTAACAAGATTCAGTTTCCAAGGCTGCAATTTGGCGCAAGTCTTATTGTTGCATATGATTCGGTAATCACAAGGTAGGTACTCACGCTGAGCTCATTTTTCTTGGGAACAGAAGGAAGAAAAACCCTCATTTAGGATTATTTGCCGGAAAGTTAACTAGCTAGATCAGGGGGCCTAATTGTGCAACATGTACATCCAATCTGATCTAGTGAGATACTACTAGTACTTTATGCATCAGGAAGCAAAACATCACATGCATGGTCCTAAAGGGGTATGCTGCACCTATATCGAACCTTAAATGTAAGTTGGCAGCTTGTAACACTGAGTTATTTATTTTAAGCCCACCAATCAATTTGCCAGGAACTATAGTAGCTACAGCTACCTTCATTGCATTTTCTTTGAAGTAGATGCCAAAAGCAAGCTTGCGCACATGCTCCTATCACCATAGACTTGGAGCTTCTTTAGCAAAAAAAAAAAAAAAAAACGAAACATCTCAGTTTCACAGCGGAGCGAAGAAACAACAACAATGTTTGCACCTCGTGAATAGTGTTAAAAAAACAGGTCTACTAGGCCTATACTCAGCCATATACAAGTAAGGGGTGTCCAGTTATACCATATAATCGGATCAGTTATGTCGCATACTAGGTTGATTATACTGTATAATCACTACTAAAGTTGGTGACCTGTTGAGTACCAATTACCGATTTTGCTTGTGAATTCAGCCAAAAGAAACCGAAAGGAAAGTCCAATCCTAAAAGCCTATTGTTAATCATCTAATATCCTGAATGGTAGGCCAGTTTGCAATGTCTGGGCTGTTTCCTGATGATACATGATGCTTAGTTAGTGGTTATTCCTGGCCAAATGGGGTATGTCATGTTGGTTGGTTGATTGGTGTCTGGATGTCAAAAAAATAGAGGAACATTTGGTAGTGACTTCAAAGTGGACTCTTCTTATATAAGAGTTATGCGGTGAAATGTTTGCTGGTAGAATGAGTGGAACAGGTAGGTGTGAGCTACACTTTCCAAAACAAAATCATCCTAATTTGGACCCTTTCACCACAAAAAGTTTACTTTGAGCAGGCGTGATGCTGTGCTTCACAGGTAGATAATGTAGATTAGTCTCTACAACGTCAAGTCCCAGTTTGCTAGCTCCAGGGTGTTTTTTTATCAAGTCCTGTTGTTTACTAGCAGTCCAACTTGTTGAAAAATAGTTGCTCCTTCAAAAAAGACGTTCGTTCCGGATGTGTCATTTGTATGACAAGATTAGTTTGCGACAGAATTGACTCCGGCTCTAAAATATGCGTAAAGTTTCCTTGGATTCTACGCTCACCGTACTTAAAAAACACACAAACCCAATGCTTGCCTTTTGCTTGCCCTAATTAAGGCAATTGCAAACAGAGTTGGATTCAACTTATCTATGCCAACCTGAGACTCAGCCACATGGTGGGCTATACCGGCATAGCACGAATGGTGAACCAGGTTATGCCTAAAAAGTCGATCCGTTGGGCAGCACAACATGACACGGTAAATTGTGCCGTGCTTGATTATTTAACTTGTTCTTTGTAGTTATTTAACTTTAAGCATTTTGTTGCAAGTTAAATATTTATGATTATTAAAAATAAATTTAATGTCATCAATAGATTAAAATTTAACGTGTATCGATTAAATTGGCGAATAGTTGTTTAAATAATTCTGATGCTACTTTAAATAACTAATTAATTTAGTAGTTGCATGTAAATGTTTGAAACCGATGATCTGTAGTCTTCCCTCATGTATACGTGCTGGCCGCTGCTCCTTGTCTCGAACGGCGTAGCTTTTCTGTCCCTGCAGAACACACGGGACGCTACACGATCTGGCCTGGCTCCTCGGGACGATGCTGGCGCCACGTGGACCGAGAAAATCGCAACGCTGCCTTTAGGATTCGTCTCTGCGACCAAGAAACACCGCGATGAGCAAACGACGTACAGCCCAAAGTCGCCGAACGCGCCAACACCCGATTCGGCGAAAGAAACTTTTTTTCTTCTTCCGATCAGATGGCAGGGCCGGTCCTGGGATTTTAGGGGCCCGGGGCGAAACTAGGAATAGAGGCCCTAGTATAAATATCTAAATATAAATCTACATACACACATATATCTTTTTTCACTGCCGGATGCATATTTTCTAGATGACATGGTACTGAAAATTTAAAGAACAATAGTATAATTAGTAACTACAAATGCAATTATGCAAAGCAGATGCAATTATGCAAAGCGACATTCAATTATGCAATGCACCGACTTGAGCTCCCGATCCACAAACACGGTACCGTGGCATCGTCGTAGTTCGTGCCATGCAATGCAATTATGCAAAGCGGATGGCGCCCGGCCCGGTGGGCGCAAGCGCCTTGTGGGGAGCGCGTAGCCGGCGAAGTAGTTGGCCACCACGTACGTGTAGGGTATGCCCTCCGCCTCGATGGCGCGCGGATGCCGGCCTTGAGTTGACGGCGAAGATGGACTTGGCGGCTCCACGGCGCTCGTGCGGTCCACGTCGGCCCGAACTCGAAGGAAGAACCTCTGCATGGCATGGCATCCATCGAAGCGAGACAATTAAGATTATTGCATATGATATATCTAAGCTAGTGATGTAACAGATCGATATACTAACTGTATAAGTGGCCGGACTTGAAACGAACCTTGACGTTTCCGGCCTCCTTGATGGCGGCGATGAGCTTGGTCTGGTCGGCGATCCGAACGCCGAGCGTGGAGATGACGACGTATTACTATACGGCGTATACGCATGCATATACAATGGAGGGGGCCCCTGGGTTTTGGGGGCCAGGCGGCCCCCTCGCCCCTGTGGCCGGGCCTGTCAGATGGTAGGCTCTGATACCACTTATTTGGTAGGCTTTGATACCACTTGTTACATCTTTGATGTAGGAGAAAACGTACATACCATAAATAAACTGAGAGAATATAGGAGAATTTCTGAATTTCTCTATTCTCTTACTTGCTCCCATTCTTCTTACTTCTCTTATAAAATTGGGTACAAGCCTCCTTAATATAAAGACTAAACTCTCCTACTTGCATACGTATTTAGACTTTAAGTTAGACTCAACTTCAACTTAAGTTATACTCGAAAACGGATTCGACTAGAACATGGATTCTAAGTCAAGATTATTTTTAATAGCGTGCAAGCACCGTCAGAGTCCTGATCTCACCCAATCATATACTAGTACGAGTAAAGTTGTACTCCACGCCCACATCCATAACCGACGCCGCCATAATTAAGCTGTCTCAGCGTTTTAAACCGGCCGCGCACCGGAGAAATGCTTGGCGCGCGTGGCGGCCGGCAGAAACTCTGCGCGGCGCACGCGCGGGCTAACTGGAACGTTTGAGGTCATGCATGCCGATCCCGGCGCGCGATCCGGATCCGACCAAGCAGCGGCGTGCCGACCCGGCCTCGCGCGCGTACGTACGTGTGCCTTGCCGCCTTGCGAGCCAGCAGCTAACGGCGAGGCGTACCAGCCCACAGGAGCTAATCCGGCGTTTGCAACGGGTCTTCGGTCGCATTGGTCGCTGTCAGATACTCAGATCATAGTAGAATAGTACTAGTACTTTCTCCGTTATTTTTTTTTACTTAACATTTTTTATTTTTTTACGATCTTTGAGATGTGATTTTGATTTTTTATTACTTTACACTAAAATATAGTAGTAAAATTATAGTATTATAAAAGTATTTTTAACGACAAATCTAATGATGTAACTTTTGTATAGCTAATATAGATAGTTTTGAATTTATTAGTAGTCCAATTTTAAAAGAATTAATAGTACAAATTCTATGAAGTTAAGTAAAAAACGGAATGAGTAGAACCTTATGTTTAGTTTTGTTGTTTCCACATGTCTTTTTTTGTTTTGGTGGAGGGTGGGGTGTCCGCAAATTGAGAGGTTCCTCGTCTTGTATTGATGTGAACCACAGACGTTATTCATATCGACCTGATATTTTACATGGAGACGGTTCTATGAATTAGTGTCCGCTTTTCCATGGATGTAAGGTGCCCTCACATGAGTTCCTTCTAGTTTACATTTTCTAGTAGACGTGTCCTTTACCATGATCTCTCCTTTATGGCATGCTTAACTTGGAAAATAAATGCGATCGCGCGAAGTCGTGCCTTTTGAGTTGACTTGAGCACTCGTATTTTTTCCCCGGTCACATAATTTTATTGGAAAATACTTTTTGACTCAATAATCATGTCACTAATAGCATATACACAATACCATACTGTCTATAGTATCCTCTATATTATCTATAGACGATACTAAAGACGGTTTATACAATAGATTATCTTTTTATATATCTATAAATAGCTTCTTTATAACATAATATATCTTGTTTAACGTGTTACAGTCGACTATTGTATAAAAGACAGTCTAATTATCTATGCTCTCCCTTCCTCCTCTACATCGCACTATTGTATGTAGCCTAACACTATACGTGGCGGCCTTCCCGATCACGCGATCTACGTTTGTCCATGAAAAAGCAAGCAATTCGCTAGGTAGCCGTTAGTGAACTTACTCGAGACGGAAAATTAATTAAATGGCAGTAGAAGTACCGCTAGCACTACAACATCGACATGGCTTCTGGAGTTAATGGCACCACATGGAGCTTAGCTTAGGAGTCCTAAGCCGAATTTAATTTGCCGCATCGTCGTCACATGAAAGGAACCAATCGTCCGAATTAGTTTACGAACAGTAACATGGCGGAGAAAGGGAGCGCTCGCGTCCGAGCGATCGCTAATTAAACAAGTACTGGTATTCCCGCGGCCGTACTGCTACTACACGCAGCGCGACGGACGACAGGTGAAGTAATTAGGGTGTGCAAGCAAGTCAACAAGCTGAAGCTACCAGTGCATGCACCGTGACGAAACGAAAAAAAAAAAAACGGCTTACGGAAACCTCCACTGCTGTGCTCTCCATCCATTTGCGTGGTTGGGTTTGACTAACTCGACCACGCTCACGAAGGGCGAGTTGCTAGTCTTCCTGTCCACGTCCTTCTCTTGAATATGTGATTCCTTTTCTTTGGTGAAAGAGTGGCGCTGTCGTGAAACCTATTTTTACCCGACGAACGACCCCGACTGTTTTACCTTTCGAGTGTTCCGGATACTTAGAAACTAAGGTCACGTTTTAGATAGTGATGGCTTCTATCTATTAGTTTTCAAAAGATAAAAATCGCTGAAAACACATTTGCTTATTAACGTAAAGTTTTCCTAATTTTTTCTTTTTCTTTTTTCTTTTTTCTTTTTTAATATATTATCTATAGATATATAATAGTATTTTTCTATTTTTTTATTTTAATTGAATACCACGCACTTTGAAATAGAGCCTAACATACCACTGTCAAACTAGTCCATAACCATTGAAAAGACTTGAATCGGAGTGCTCTGCTCCACCACATTTCCTCTTCCTGTTGTCCAAGGTAGCCCAATCATGGATGTGGAATATGCAGTGTGGATGTGGGTGTACCTGAACCTTTCACAAAAGCTGCAACCTCACAGGTCCCCAAACTTGGTCAGGGAGACAGCTCAAAAAGCTTAACCAGGGAGAGAATCGCAGCGGCACCTCATGTCATCATCCTACCTGAACCGTGCAGCCTCTTCACTTCACGTCTCACACCAACAGGAGTAACCAATAAAGCGAGGAGACGGTGCACAAACGCAGCACGCGCGCTTGGATTAGGTGCTAATGAGTTGGGTTCTGTCTGTACTTTAATATTGATCTTATGTATGATTTATTTAAATTTAGATAAAACTTTTATCGCTAAAATCTGACAATGCAGAAGAAAAACACGAAAATTTTGATATAGGTTCGGACTTTCTCCTGAGAGAATAATAACACTACGTCCTGTGTTGCTATTACTCAGAGAGAAAAATTACAAAGTGCATAATGAGAAATACCTTGCACTATCTCTTGCTTAGATCCGCCTCCTTTTTTTCTCTTCTCCGATGTAATCTTTTATATAGTTAACCAAATGACGGCAGTTGTGTCGCGCCAAAAGACGTCTCATTGGAAGTTATTGTCAGATAGACGTGGAGGCGGTTCACCATACAACAATTGTTGTCAGAGGGAGATCATGTGCGGTAATTAGAAATAAGCGCACGTTCTAACCATCTTGTCAGGCGACTCTACGAGGCACTAGATATGCTATTCATAGGAAAGTCTATGACCAGATCGTAGGACATTTTACGAGTACATGGTCGTAGAAAAACTTACAACCAAGAAATAGTCACGGTAAGACTTACGACAAAGGAATAGTCGCGGTAAGACTTACGACTATGTAGTCGTAGAGAGACTTACGACCAAGGAGTAGTCGCAGTAAGACTTACGACTATGTGGTCGTAGACAGACTTACGACCAAGAAGTAGTCGTAGTAAAACTTACAACTATGTGATTGTAGACAGACTTACGACCAAAGAGTAGTCGCAGTAAGACTTACGACTATGTGGTCATAGAGAGACGTACGACCAAGGAGTAGTTACAGCAAGACTTACGACTGTATAGGCATAGATAGACTTACGACCAAAGATTAGTCGCAGTAAGACTTACGACTATATGGTCGTAGAGAGACTTACGACTAAGGAGTACTTATAGTAAGACTTATGATTATGTGATCGTAGAGAGACTTACGACCAAGGAGTAGTTACAGTAAGACTTACGACTAATAATTAGAGGAATATTACATCATTGTCACCTAGCCCCCCAATTTCAAGTGAAAGTAACTTACTTGAGAAAGGAAATTCGTAAATAAAAAATGGTCGAAAGCAATACCTTCTCGACCATTATCAATCAGGAATATGCTTGGTCAATAGAGTAATTTCACTTGAGTTTAGAAGACAGGCAGACATCACACAAAAGAATTGCAATCGATTTCTACCGATTTGTCCATCGAATTGATTCTCAAGACAATCGTTCGGTTTTGAGATACCGTTCGGTTCCCGAGATGGGTAACCGACGCGTAAAAAACTTACCGAGGGGTAATTTTTAGTTTTCTACTTTCCTCATCCGTTTCAACCTGCTCAAAGTTTTCGCCGCTGATCAATTCTTCCTCTTCCCCCAATTCACCCAAATCCGTTCCAATCGCCCGAGAAAATGACGAAACTTTCATCTACCTAGGCCGTGTCGGAGATGTACAATGGCAGGCTCTGGAGGTTGCTGAGAGGATTCCACCACGGCGATTCGTTAGATGGATTGAAGCCACTGGGCAGCATTGGTCCTCGGGGCAGATCAGAGAAATTCCGATGTTTCAGGCCTACTGTGAGTGTGGTCTTCGTCTCCCTGATCACCTCTTCCTCACGGTCGTACTCGAGTATTTCAGGGTTGAATTGGTGAAGTTGGCTCCCAATTCGATCACGATGCTCATCGTCTTCATGTATCTGTGCGAGGCGTATCTGGGTATCCTGCCAGATTTGGAGCTCTTTCGGTATTACTACGAAATGAGCCGGCAAACTGGGATCATCGGGAGCTGTGGTATGAATCTCCACGATGGGAAGACGGAGCTTTACATCCCCATGTTCACTCTGTCCTTGAGGCCGAGTTGGAACAAGTGGTTTTACTAGGAGACGACAAGTAAAGACAACATTTCTTTCGTGGGGAAGGCCGCAGAAAAGAACATGCTTTGGAATTTGGCTCCCAAGACCTTACAAGAATAACCCCCTACATCTCAGCCATCAAAGAGCTGAGGGACAAGGGGCTCACGGGCTGTCATGTGGTGAAATACTTCATCACGCGTCACATCAGCCCCTCGAAGCGACGAGCACATCCCATGCGAATGTACTCGGGAATCTCAGACCCAACTCGAGACTACGAGAATGGTAAGTCATACTCGAACTCATGTTCGTAATAAGATTTTTTTAGTACTGTTTATCGATTATCATGTCTGAATGAACAGACCTTGAGTTGGAAGAAATCAACTCCCGAGTTAACGCTGTGTGCGAGATGGCACTATCGCTTGAGGTGGAGGCCCCTCGTATTCTGGTGGCCGTATCCGCAAAAGAAAAAGAAAAGCGCCTAAAGGTAATCGAAGAACTGATTTTGTCTTCAGGCTTACATAGTCGTAGGGAGCGACTAAGAATAAACCTTGCAAAGGCTAACTCTCCAGTCAAGGCTTTACAGGAGAAAATAAACAATAAGTTCTGAAACTTAAGACTGTTGATTTATATATCTTTCTTGCCTTCCTTTAATCTTTTTCCCTTAGTAGAAAAAGAGACTGAATCGAGTAAGTTTCGCACCGAGGCCGAAGAGAAGGCCAAAGTGATCGTAGAACTTACTCGTATCAATAAAGAGAAAGACGAGAGAATAAAGCTGCTCGTTACTCGACTATTAGGTAAAAAAACTTTACCTTCGATCGTTTCTTCAAACAAATCTCTTAATGAGTATCATCTTGACCACCTTCAACTCTTTTGCAGAGGCTATGGTTGAAATGAAGCATCTTTCTGAAGCTACGACTCATAGCCAAGAGGAGACCAAGTTAATGAAGGCAATTCCTCAAGACAATGGTGCACTTCTCAATCATCTACTCGGTGGGTATGGTGCGAAGAAGATGAGTCCTTCCGAGGAGACCATTATTTCCCACGTGAGTATGATCGAACTACAAGTCAAGGCTTTGAAGAAACAGCTGTCGACTCTGAAGTCTGACCATGCAGAGTCAATTCGGGATGCGGTCGAGGGTGCTGTAAGCTATGTCTTGGTAAAACTCAAGGCACGCGATCGGAACCTTAACCTGCACCCAATCGAGCACAACTTCACCTGCTCTTTGGAAGAAGCAGCCTACTTGGTCGATGAACTAGAGCCAATCGGATGAAAGATTGCCAAAGAAATGCATCATGTCTCTCCTCCAAAATGATTTTGTAAATAGTAATTTGTAAAGACTTACTAAATGAAAGATTTACCTTTAGGAGATGAAAAAGCTTCTTTCTTTTACTGCAATTCATCTCGTAGAGCAATTAGTACTCGTAAGATGAAAAAGAAAATAAAAGAGAACGCATTTTCAACTAAGAAATAAAGTTATGCTGATAACTCTATCATAGCCCTTGACTATTTACTTAGTTTATACGGATAAACAAAGCAAATAGTATAGAGTAAAATATGCGGAAGGCAGAGTAGTTCATCCGACCATTGTTATCGAATTTGATCACATGTACTGGTAGCAAAGAGGAAGAACAAGTCGACGCTAGGAAGTTCCTTCTAGTAGGCAGGACCACATGTAGAAAGGAAAGACTTCGACTAGGTGATGTTGCTTCCTTTCGATCAGGTGAATGAAATCAAAGATAAACGATACATGGATAAAATATTGAAATTTCCTTCTTGTATATTCATTCAACGTTTTCCTAGACAACTCAATCATTTTGTGCTGATAGCAAGAGTTAGGAACGAGTCGACACTAGTAAGCTCCTTCTAGTGGGCTGGACCACATGCAGAGATGAGAGACTTTGACTAGTGGTGTCCCCTTCTCCGACCAATTAAATGAATTAGATGTGCTAGAAGTGGTCGAACAAACATAAAAGAAGCTCTACTAAACATACAACAATAAAGATTTGAAAAAACTAAAACTTTATTGAAAAAGATAGAAATGTTTATACGTAGAACTTGCGTAATTGGTCGATATTCCAAGAGTTTGAGAGAATCTGGCTGTCTTTTATAGCAAGTTGTACAGAGCCTGGGTGCGTGACTTCGACCAGGTGTAAGGACCTTCCCAATTAGTGGAAAGCTTGTTCCGATTAGACTGGGATTGGATTTTCCTCAATACCAAGTCACCTACAACAAGACTGCGAGGCTGGACCTTACGATCGTAGTAATTACGCATGGCTTGCTGATAGACTGCTGATCGAATTAAGCCTTGATTCCTCTTCTCTTCGAGCAGGTTGACGTCATCCGCTCGAAGCCGCTGCTGGTTGGAGTCGTTGAAGTTCTCGACCATCGTCGACCGGATCTTTAGTTCTAAAAGAAGCATGGCTTCGGCTCCACAAACTAGGAAAAATAGAGTTTCTCCTATCGCTCGACTAGGAGTCATGCGAATTGCCATAATACAGAAGGTAATTCTTGTACCCAAGCCCCCGAGCGCTTTACAAGCTGGTCAAAAGACTTGGGTCTTAATTACTTGCATTATTTGGCCATTCGCGCGCTCAACTGCCCATTGCTCTAAGGACGGGAGACCGAAGCAAAACATAGTTTGGTACCTAATTCGTTGCAAAAGTCTTGAAATTTCGCGCTTGAAAATTGTGTACCGTTGTCTGTAATTATCCGGCTTGGAACTCTAAATCGAGTAATTATGCTTCTCATCATGAACCTTTTTACAGTCTCCGCTGTTATCCCGGCCACAGGTTTGGCTTCGATCCATTTTGTGAATGTGTCAATAGCTACGAAGAGGAACTCGAAGCCCCCCGGTGCTCTTGGGAACGGCCCCAAGATATCGGGACCCCAAGTCGCAAAAGTCCAAGATAGAGGATTATTTACAGAGCCTGAGCTGGTTGGTGTATTTGCCGGCTATGAAACTGGCATTATACACATTTGTTAATCAGATCCTTAGCATCATTGAGGGCTATTGGCTAGTAGAAACGTTGTCGAAAGGCTTTGCCGACCAACATTCTGTAGGAAGCATGCGCTCCACAGATGCCCCCATGAATCTCATAAAGGAGTTGTACCCTCTCTTTCTGCCATATACATCGCATAAGAACACCTTACGTACTCCGTTTATAAAGTACACCCTTGACCAAAGTATACATTCTAGACTTGCGGGATAGACGATCCGCTTCAAGATCATCATCGGGTATTGAACCCTTCTGAAGGTAGTCGTAGATGGGAGCCAACCACGTCTCTTCATAATCTAGAGATGTTGTCTCTTTAGGAGTTATCTCTGGTGCTTCGACCAGAGACGACTTCTAGAGTTGTTCCAAGAAGACTCCTGGTGGTACTTGTGGGCGGGAAGAAACTATTCGAGCCAACTGGTCTGCGAGAAAGTTATCCTTTCGAGGGATATATTGTAACTCAAAACCGAAAAAAATGCTTCTTGAGCTTCCGAACTGCCGACAAGTACTGAGACATGGACGAACTCGAGCATTGATACTTTTTGCCGACCTGATTAACGACTAGTTGAGAGCCTCCTCTCACGAGTAGTCAATGAATCCCGAGTGTTTAGTGGCTCATATGCCAACCAACAAGCCTTCATACTCAGCCACGTTATTAGTGGCCGAAAAGAGTAATTGAATGGCATACTTTATTAGTGCCGACAAGTACTGAGACGTGGTCGAACTTGAGCATTGATACTCTTTGTCGACCTGATTCATGACTAGTTGAGAGCCTACTCTCATGAGTAGTCAACGAATCCCGAGCGCTTTAGCGGCTCGTATGCCAGCCAACAAGCCTTCATACTCAGCCACGTTATTAGTGGGCGAAAAGAGTAATTGAATTGCATACTTTAAGGTATCTCCCTCAGGAGATTCCAGGTCCACCCCAGCCCCTGAGCCACTTAGCGTAAGCGACCCATCAAACTATATCGTCCATAGGCCGAGGGACTCACACTGTTGGAGATCCTGAACAAGTTCAGGGTTTGTCCATTCGATGACAAACTCCGCTAAGATCTAGGATTTAATGGCCGTTCGGGACACAAAATGGAGGTCAAACTCCCTAAGTTCTACCGACCATTTTGCCATGCGCCCCGCTGTTTCCCTGTTCTGGAGGACCTCTCCTAAGAGAAAATTAGACGACACAATAATTTTGTGCGCCTGAAAATAATGCCTTAACTTTCTTGAAAACATGAGGAAGGCATAGAGAAATTTTTGGACTTGAGGGTAACGCTCCTTAGGATCGTGTAGAACTTTACTCACATAGTATACTAGTCGTTGGACGCCCTCGCGCTCTACGACCAATACAACACTTACTGCCTGTGGTATGGTAGATAGATACACTATGATTGCTTCGCCTGGTTTCAGAGAAACTAGAACAGGAGCACTCATAAGATATCTCTTGACATTCTCGAAAACATCATTGGTCTCTTTCGACCACTCGAAACCCTCGTGTTTCCTCAGAAGCTTAAAGAAAGGAAGGCATTTCTCTCCTAGACGCACGATGAAACGACTTAGAGCCACCATGCACCCGATGAGTTTTTGGACTTCTTTCTTCATGGTTGGATGGTGCATCTGTTCGATGGCCTAGATCTTCTCTTGATTTGCTTTGATACCTCTTGCCGAAGCAAGGAATCTGAGAAATTTTCCCGAGGAGACTCTAAACACACACTTCTCGGGGTTAAGCTTCAAGGGATGCTTTGTAAGATTGTCGACGGTCTCCTGCAAGTCTGAAATGTGATTAAATCGTTTGACACTTTTTACAACCAAATCATCAACGTAGGCTTCCAAGTTTTGGCCCATTTGATGTATAAAGGTCAATTGCATCAAACACCGAATGGCATCTTGACATAGCAAAATACTCTAAATGGCGTGACAAACGTGGTCTTCTGTTCATCTTCTGAAGACATACTGATCTGGTGATAACCAGAGTATGTATCTAGAAAAGTTAACATTTCACAACTAGCAGTAGAATCAACCAACTAATCAATATGAGAAAGCAGAAAATCACATTTTGGACAAGCTTTATTCAAGTCAGTATAGTCTATACACATACGTCACTTACCATTAGACTTTTTAACCATTACATGGTTAGCCAACCACTCTGAGTGATCAACCTTTCTCATAAAGCCTGCTTTTAATAACATGTCCAATTCTGATCTAATAGCTTCTCACCGATCTGGTGCATATCTCCGTAATTTCTGTTTTACGGGCTTCTTATCAGGCCGTAGAGCTAGCCTGTGCTCGATCACCTTCCTGGGGACCTCGGGCATGTCGGATGGCTGCCACGCGAACGCATCTGCGTTTGCCCAGAGGAAGGTGACAAGGGCATCTTCCTATGCGGGGTCGCAAGTAACCCTGATGCGAACTGTCTTCAAAGGCTCTACTAGGTCCAGAGAAACTTCTTTGACTTCTTCGTTCGGCTTCGGCACGGCTGTAGGCTTCGAGTGCTTACTCGAAGGCTGCGTCTTAGTAATTTCTCGAGTTGGTAGCTGGCCGACCATCTCAAGGGACTTACGATCGCACATCAATGTCATTTTCTTGTCACAGCAAACTGTGATGACTCCCTTGGGACCTGGCAACTTAAGACAATGATATGCATAATGAGCAACTATCAGAAAATGTGCTAGGGTTGGTCGTCTGAGTATGACGTTATATGCCATGTCGAAGTCGACCACATCAAAGAAGACTTTCTCTGTCCTGAAATTGGTCGAAGAGCCAAACGTAACAGGCAGAGAAACTTGGCCAATGGGCTTGGCCGAGGAACCCGGTACGATTCCATGAAATGAATATCATACATGCTTTATTCTGGTATAAGGAACTTGCATCTCGTCCAGAGCACTAACAAATAAAATATTTAAAGAACTACCACCATCAATTAACACGCGATTCACTCAACAGTTGTTGATGGTGGGCTCGACCACAATTGAAAACCGACTAGGTCGAGTCGAAGCAATCGGGCAGTCACTCTTCTCGAAAGAAATAGTGACCTCCGACCACCTACGTAAATTATTGACAAGGGTAGGGTCGATAGAGTTTACTCACGTTCGACGGCCTTATACTGCCGCTTTGACTCGTACACGGATGACCACCGTATATATGCTCGATGATGTGCTTCGGATCCTGGAACAGCATGTCCTCGTCCTCATCGGAGTGCTTTTGACCACTCGACTGTCCCACCTCCTTGAGTGTAGGGAGTGGTCCCTTGCCCGAATAATAATCCTCGAGTTTTCACTAGAAAACTCGACAATTGCGAAATCATGCCCCTCTTTCTTGTGAAGTGGGCACCATCTAGGCTTGTTGTCCGTCCGCACGGGTGCTTTGCCTTTGCCCCGGTCGGAGTATTGCTTGGAGTTGCGTGGCTCTTTATTACCCACGGCTAAGACTTCCTTCGGATTTTCGGCGTGAGGCTTCTGACCAGTAGTCCTGTTCTTCGAGTTCTTGGCCTTCTCCTTCCTCCCACTGTCTTCACCTTGCTCTTTGGAACCTCGGTTGACCTGGTCAATATACTTAGTCCATTCAACTGCTTCAGTAGCAATTGCATAACGGTTCACCATCTCAAAGAGCTAGGCGATGGTGGTCAGAGGATTCAATGTGATATCCTCTGTGAACCTCCTGTTGCGTATGCCCTGCTTGAATACCCTGATGACAGAAGTGTCAGAGACCTCCGGAATCGAGTTATGAACCTGACTAAAGCATCGGATGAACTTCCATAAGGTCTCATCACTGCCTTGGCGCATTTGATGCAGGTCGTCCTCCTTCTCAGGGCGGTTGTATGTACCCTGGAAGTTGGCCATCAGAAGGTCACAGAGGAATTTCCACGAGTAGATCGACTTGAATGGCTGGTTAAGCAACCAAGACTAAGCAGATCCTTCGAGCACCGTCGAAATATAGTTTGCCATGACGTGCTCGTCTCCTCCTGCTGCCTGAACCGCAGTCGTGTAAATCTGGAGGAACTCAATGGGATTTTGAGACCCATCAAATTTCTCCATATTGACTGGTCGAAAATGCGGTGGCCAGCACACTACTTAGAGTTCAGGCACGAATGCTCGGCATCCGGTAATGATTTCTTGACGTCTCCTTTGCAGGAAAGGGTAGTTGACATCGCTAGGCGATCGTACTCGGCAATGCCTTACGGTCGGTGGACCTGACCTATAATAGGCCTCGTCTATACGAGGGTAGCACTCCTTATACTCCATCTGCTGCTGCAGGTTCCTTGCTTGAAGTGGTGACTAAGCATCAACTTGCCGATCCGGAGCCATTCGAGGTATTCTCCTTCGACTAGTATTACGATCGGGAGTCTGACGCGCCCTGTCATCATGCCAAACCCAACTCGATGAGTTTCGTGATCGACTAGATATGGTCATAGCTTGTCAACTCTCGTAGTTATATTGGCGAGGGTGCTCGAGTCTGGTCATCAGATCATGGAGTCTTTGCGCAATCCCTTTAACGAAGTGGTCATAGCCCGGTGCCCGAACAAGCTCTTGAGTCAGGTTCTCAAGCAAGTCATTGATCCATTGAAGTTCTCGAGCCTCTTCGGACTAGTATTAGACATGCCCAGGCAAAGACCTCTGGGCTGCCAGTCGCCTTCTTTGAGCGGTCTCGGGATTCTCGATCCCTGATGCTGGCTGAGGCTGCCTCACAAGAGAGCGATTATTTCTAGGATTTCTCCTACGCTCATCAGAATAATGATCAGGCTCCTCACTGGAGGTCTCCTCACCATCCTCACGAGAGGCGGGAGAGTGTGATCGGCGGGGAGACTCCTCAAGCCTTCCTCCGAAAGGGTGATGAGGATCTGCGGGCAGGGCAAAGACCTCCTGTCTAGAATCTCCACTTCTGGGGGAGGCCCCCTCGTGTGAAGAATTGTTGAGTGAGATTGCCTCGCGGCCTGGAGTAAACCCCACCAGGAAGGAGAATTTCGAGTTATAACTGTCCTTGGTTTGATCTGTTCCCTACGAAAAATATGAACGAACGTGAAGTTATAACTTTCTTTGCAGTTTCAATCGGAGAGTCACCACCACCATTTGGCGATAGATTCCTAGATTGGCAAATTCTAGGGCTCGCTGAAACTACTCGGGGTGTCACCACGGGACTCGAACGTTTGGGGGCAGGCCCATCGTCGCATTGCGAGTCCTCATCTTGTTCGGGTTGACCATTGCCACTTGGGGAAGTGAGTCCTCTGTTGGGCGTACTGCTGTGGGGGATTTGGATCCCTCATGAGCCTTTCCTACAGTGGGATCTTCGAGGTTCCGTGATGGATTTCTAAGGAGACTCTCACCGTCGGAGGATTGCATCGTCTGCTCGAAGTCGTAGCAGGCATCCATATCGAGGTCTACATATTCTGCCAAATTGAACCAGTTATCCTCGTTCCACTCCCCTGCCATGAGGACATCAGGAGAAACAGAACTTGCAGGCCAAAAAACTTACCAGGATCTTGGAAGAAGATGATCCCCATGGACGGTGCCAACTGTCGGTGTTTTAATACCGATCTTACGTATGATTTGTTCGGATTCAGGGGAAACACTTATCACTAAGATCTAGTAATACAGAAAGAAAACACGAGAATTTTTATACAGATTCGGGTCTTCTCTTGGGAGAATAATAACCCTATATCCTATGTTATTATCGCTGAGAGAGGAAAATTACAAAGTATGTAATGAGAAATGACTTGCACTATCTCTTGCTTGGATTCGCCTCCTTTTTTCTCTTCTCGGACGTTATCCTTTATATAGTTGACCAAATGATGGCAGTTGTCTTGTGCCAAAAGACGTCTCATATTTGCACCTATGCCTGCAAATTTGCACAGAGTTGCTCCATACACACAGAATCATTTGCAACAAACTTCAATCGATTTTATAAAAACTTTTGTAGTGTGAACGCGAGGTTGAAATTTTTAATATCGAAGTTTTACAAAAACTTCCTATAAAAATATGTGGGGTCCACATGTGCGTCTAGTCCTACCAATTTACATAGAGTAGCTCCCCTACACTTAGAATCATCTTCAATAAATTTTAATTGATTTCGAGAAACTTTTGTGGTGTGAACGCGAGATTGAAATTCCAAATACCGAAGTTTTACGAAAACTTCCTGTAAAAGCATGTCGGGCCCACGAGTGCGCCTAGCCCTACCAATTTGCACAGGGTAGCTCCCCTATACGCAGACTTATTTGCAACAAATTTTAATCGATTTCAAAAAACTTTTATAATGTGAACACAAGGTTAAAATTTCAAATACTGAAATTTTATGAAAGCTTCATATAAAAACATGTGGGACCCACGTGTGTGTCTTACCCTACTAATTTGCATAAAGTAGCTCCTCTATATACAGAATCATCTTTCATAAATTTTAATTGATTTTGAGAAACTTTTATGGTGTGAACGCGAGTTTAAAATTCTAAATATCAAAGTTTTACAAAAGCTTTTTATAAAAGCATGTGGGTCTCACATGTGCGTCTATCCCTGCCAATTTGCATAAAGTAGCTCCTCTATATGCAGAATCATTTGCAACAAATTTCAATCGATTTCATAAAACTTTTATAGTGTGAACGCAAGGTTAAAATTCCAAATTCTGAAGTTTTACGAATAAGTGACAAGTTGGTAAATGGATTAGGAAGTGGGTTGAATCCATGAGTTCAGATTGAGTTGGGTTTAAGTGGAAGGTGGGTTGAGTTGGGTTGGGTTTAAGTAGAAGGTGATTTGGGTTGGATAAGGTTATGAAAAAATCATGTGCAGATTAGGTTATGATGAGAAGTTGACTTTATCTTATATGAATTGGATTAATTTTGTATTAGATTTTAACCCATTAGAGCACATACAATGCAAGCGTTTAGGAGATGCTTATCAATTAAAAACTGATTTTTCTTGTCACATAGGATAGGTAAAGCTCTTATTTTAAAAGCATCAATACTTAAATAAGAATCGATGCTTAGTAGGTGTTTATATGTATAACTATATCTAATTAAAATATAATATAACATTTAAGTACCTATGAAAAAGATATTTACATCGAAGAAAGTAACTTTTATATAAGTGCTTGATGATATAGCTATATTATCTCTCTTTAAATATTTATATATAAGTATCTTGTATTGTTTATGTCCTCAGATTAGAAGATGGTGATGGCGAAACCAAACAGGCGCCACCGATGCGTCCAAAGACGACGGACGGCCGGACGGGTCATAGGAGCATCGAGTCAAAGTTGGTATACTGGTTACTAGTCTTTGCGCGGTTGTGGGCCACAAACAAATTGAGCATACCACCGATCGATCAACCAGAGCCGGCGCATCGCGGAACACGATGCCACAACGCCGAGACGATCGACGGCGATGGGCGAGGCGTACGGCGACATGTTTGAACCGGGCCCACCAAGTGCCGCATGCGCAAGTGCGCTTCACGGTCCACGCCCACGAGACGGCGAATCTGTCCGTCCGAGCTCCCGTGCCGATGCCCGCACGGCATGGCTCATGGCAGGAGGGATCGAGGGATCACGGGCCACCGGAGCGCGCGGTCGGAAGTGGAGCACTGGAGGGATGCGTGGATAGGCGGATTCTTCGCGCGCGGCTTCTTGGCTTGCTTCCACACCACAGTTTTGCTGCTGACAACTGGTCTCTACTATCCACCAGTGCAAGTGGGCGACGCCCCCCGACCCAAAGTCCTCTAGGTGACTCTGCTCCGTTTCAAGGATTTGTCTGGATATTATCGGATATTTTTTTCTAACAATTATTTAGATTTTAATCCAACAGCTTTTTTTTTTAAAGGACATATTTTTTAGAAGAGATAGAAGGAGAATTTATGATCATTAGATCTCTAATTTAATGATTATAAATCTAAATAATAGTTAGAAAAAACATCCGGTGACGTTCATCAACACCCCTGTTTTAATGGTACTAATAGTATTTTTTAGAGGAATAGTATTCATGGAAGGAACCAATCCGAACAGCGACCGAAGAAAAGGCCAAACGGAATGACAACAGAGGAAAAACAGTATACCAGTCAGAATTAGGAAAGGAGCTAGAACAACAAGATCAAAATTAAGCTTAATTAATGATTAATTAATCCATCCTTTCGTAGTTCCCGCGAGCGATCAAGAAATCGAAGCCGGCTCGGATTGGACAATCGCTCGCGATTCGCAGCTCCAAAAAAACTCCCTTTCTTCCTTTCAAGAAAGGGAGCAAAAATTACAACAGCAGCGGCGATCAAGAACAACAGCAAACACCTTACAAAATAAGAACTGTGAAGAAAGAACAGTACAGCGAGAGCAGTAGCAGTAGTAGTACTCGTAGATTACTTCATAGGAGCTGAGTCGCGCGCAAAGGTGGAGGCTTTGGCTCACTCGGACGGCGCCGCCGCGGAGGCGGTCATCCTGGGCGAGCTGACGGGGAAGAGCGGGAGCAGGCGCGGCGGCTCGGCGCCCCTCGGCGAGGGGTGGAGGAAGAACCCCTTCTCGGCGATGGCCGCGCGCTCGGCCTCCTCGGAGGACGACGCCGGCGAGCGGTTGAAGGGGTCGCCGGTGAGCGGCGTGACCGGGCTGAGCTTGAGGGACGGGAAGTCCAGCACGCTCGGCGAGAGGATCTCCGGCGTGGCGACCTTCCTCGGCGACGGCGGCGCCCCCATCGCCAGCGGCGCGATCATCTTGAGGTTTTTGAGGCTGCTCCGCCGCTCGTACAGCTTGAAAGCCGGCTTCTTGGGTCCGCACGGCCCGTTCGCCGCCTGGCTACCGCCAACTCCGGCGCTGCTGTTGCCTGCGGTCGTTGTTGACGTGGCGTTCTTGGAGGACTGCTCGGCGCCGGTGAGCATCTGGACGACCTGCTTGAAGGAGGCGGTGTCGGCCTGGACGAAGGTGGTGGGGAAGGGGGTAGTGTCGATGGTGCGGGGAACGGGTCTGGGGGATGGCGGGAGGCTGGGGTGAGGTTGGGCACGATGGTGCTGGTGAGACGGCGAGGTGGACGACGACGAAGAGGTGGTGGAAGATGAAGGGGAGTTGGGATCCTGCTGAGGCATGGGGAGGAGCTGCTTGGTGGAGACCTCCATTGATACCTTGTGTGTGAATGATTGTGGGGTGTTGGGTTTTGGTGTTGGGGAGGAGGAAGAAGAGGAAGGAGGATTTGAGGGGAAGGAGATGGTGGGGAGGTTAAGAAGAGAGGGAAGGGAGGGAGGGAGGGGTGCTTTCTCTTGGGTTGTGCGTGAGATTTTGGACGGATGCTTTCTCTTTCCACCCATCTTTTCTTTCTCTAAGGTCCGGATTTTTTTTTTGCCAGCTTTGTTTTTTTTTTACCTTGTCTTTTTTCTTTCTTTTACTGCAGTATACTGTAGTGCTGTGTTGGGTAGTGTGGAGGTGACCTTTGCCCTGTGGGGAAGTGGGAGTCGATCTATTTGTAGACAGAACCTCATGGGTTTTCTAATTTGCATTTTTCCCAGTAGTGTTTCCACATGGTTCATGTCGTTTTCAAAATAAAAACTGTATTTTACAAACAACGCTGGATAGCATGCCTTAGTTTGTTGAGACGTTTGTCCTTCATCTTTTGCAGTCAAGGGTTAAGTTTTGTAGTTTTTGTTTGTTTTGTTCTATTTGTAAAAAAACATTTCGTGTTTGAGTAATTACGGAATTATCTGCGTAATTATGTGACAAAATATTTGTGATTGATCAAAAATATTGTTGTATATGTCATAACTCTAACATATATAATTAATCTATACCGTTATAAATCGGTATTACTAAAATAAACGGTATAGATCTTTCTCATTTTGTCTCTCGATTAATAAGTTTCTAGTTCTTTTTTTTTGGAATTATTGTGGAACAATCCTCAAAGCGAATGAGGTGTATTTAATATCATGAGTTTTTTTTGTACCTGTCTATACAGATATGGGTATAACATGAATATTATTTGTCTTGATACTATCTCTATGATTTTATAGTAGCTCTAAGTTGTGACAAAATAATTTAAAAAACTCCTATAAGTATTTAAGATATGTTGCAATCTAATTTCACATTTGTGTATTTGCAATGAAATTTTGGATTGACCTTTCTAGAGCAACCCAAGATGCGGAAAGATATAATCTTCCGTTTTACTGTTTTCTGATGAGAAATCTTCTACTAGTTTTCCGGAATCTACATCGTAAGATGACTACACTAAATAATAAAAAAGTAGTGATCTTGCAGCCTTGCAGGCTTTTGGAGTGATGAAAAAGAATCTTGAGATGAAGAAAAATAGTAGGAACAAGTGAGTGCCAAACAACAAGGCACACCAAGCCCACGGCCTGATTCGTGTTTCAGTGATAACGTGTGCTGAATGCGCACTCAGGAACTCTATTATCTATACGCCATGACAATCAAATGTAAGCGAAAAAACATATGAAATTACCAGCAAAGTGGTCAGTCACGGATCAAAACCAACAGCACCGAGGAAAGCGAAGCGGGAGGAGCGCAATTTGCGTTGAAACGGAGTACTACGTGGGAAGATGCCGTGGATTTTTCGGGTGAGACACGTGGAGCGCTTTAGCTTTTTGGTACTTGCTCTCGTTCGTTTTGGTCACAAGTTGGGAAGGGTCCAAAGATGCTTCTTGCGTGAGAAAAAAAAAGCTAGACACATTGACCCGGACAGGCCCCCTATTGACTCCACCTGCCGCTGCTATACAGGTGGGCCACCCAATGATTCCTCCCCGGTCGTGGTCCCCGCCTCATAATACTCCGTCTTTTTGACTCGCTACTATTCGTACCGTCAAAGTTTTTAGATTAAGCATACAGCAAATATATTATTATATCTATCATTAAAATAGTATTATAAAATTATAATTTTATCAGTATATCTTAGTGTAAAATTATAAAATACAACCGTTAAAATCATATTTTAGAAACCATAAAATATCAAAAATATCAAGTAGAAAACAATGGAGTTGGCAAAATAGTAACAACAGACGTGCATGCCCGGTTGGAACAAATGGGGGAAGGGAGAGTGAAAGAGGCATAGTTTACGTTGACTTTTCCATTTCCATCTGACGAGAGCTTTTGTGTGGGTGTTTCAACGTCATCACGAAGAAATGTGGGCGGGGAATCGTATTCACGTCCCGAATTTAGCTCCACGATGAAAAGGGTAGCATCCAATTCCCGTTTTACGGCCACGGGAGCGGCCATTGACTATTCCCCCCAACCGGCTTCGCTTGAGTGGCCGCCTGATCGATGAGACGTACGTACATGAAAAGGCCACACGCCAATGGCATGCCACATGAGAGGAGGAATCATGGGAACTGATGCTGGCGGCCACATCTCGTAACAAAAGTATGGTCAACGACTAAGGTTGTTAGTACCGATCTAGGTTTTTATTACGTCTCGTATTAAATTTTAATAGACGTATATTATATAACTAACATCAATTTATAGGTACTATGATATAACAAAAGTAAGTTAAAAATACATCATCGATATAGAACTTTAGCTAAATTTTTCAACATAAAACATAATGAAGAAATATAGAAAAATATAAACAATATAGTATAGTAAATATACAATTTGAGTACCTAAATAAAGATCTGTTCTATGTCATATCCCACTATTTCTTCGTCAATAGTAAGATAGGAACTAGAACATATAAAGATAATATATAAAAGTAAATCAAACAAAACCATAGATAAATACAAAGAACATGAAGTTTATACTTATCAAAATCTAATTTATCACTAGCATGAGATAGTCAACCACCGATCACAACAGTTTTTTTAGAACACAATGAGGCTTTTTTTTGGTAATGTTTTAGTGGAAAGCAAGGAAGTTCTTTATACAACATACATAACTTCTGTGTTATGCAACCTTATAATTAGTTCCAGCCATCAGAAATCTTACCAACGTATGTGTTCTCTTAACCCATCGTCAGAAAGATTTGATCTTGCATAACCAACTATATGCACTTCACCAGATTGTAAAAATCCCTGAAACACGTGAACATTAACGTCAACAAATATATCAGTTGATCTGAGCATTATAGTGTATATAACAGACACTGCACAGAAGTAGCATGTCTGTAGAGACTAAAGTTTTATGTGTTTACAAATGGTGTATAACACAGCTAGGTGTTAAATAAGTAGAGGCTCGATCTGTAGTTTGCCATTAGTCTTTTGAATTGCCTCCTTAAGCTATAGTTTTTATCTGGGAAGGAAAAAAAGTACAGCTATTTGTGCTTATACTTGTGATCAGGTCATTCCAAGAAAATGAGTACCAATTACTTGCTCTAGAATGCCTCAACTGAATGTGCATTAGATTATTCCTTTCACAGTATAGCTTTTGCAAATTATATAGGGAGCTGCTAGTTATTGTCAAATTACATGCTCAAAAAGGTGGATGAGTGCTGGGAAAGTTTTCTTCTTGATAGGTCTCCAGAAGCCCCAAGTACAGCAATTGAGAGACACCTTTGCTCTAAGGAAGTTCTAGGTCCCTTGATAAAGAACTAAAGCTGCTTCATCTTTACGACGGTAAAGATTCAGCTAATCCTCCTGACATGACAAATAGGATGATTCTCTTCTTCCCTCAACGATACACCTAACCAAATGAGAAAGATATGATTAATCTCAAGGTCATTTGAACTTAGCCTAAGCATTTTCATACCACTCATTGGATCTATCTCAAGGTCATTTGAACTTAGCCTAAGCATTTTCATACCACTCATTGAATAAAGATCCAACAACAAACAAAATTAGCAAGCACAGCACATGCATAGCTTGTGTGGTTAGGCTTGTCCCATGCATTGACAATTTATACTGAAGGCATGGCATTATACTAGTGCCCCCTCAAAACTGGAGACAAAAACCGCACATGACTTTGCCCGGCCGCCTGGAAGCCAAGAGGCAAAGCTGGAGGGAGGTGGCCTCGAAGCCAGAAACCTAAACTGGAGGGAGGAGGTGCAGGAGGTCAGAGGCGGCGTTAGAGGGAGGCAACGTGGAAATCAAGAACTTGGGCTAGAGGAAGGAGGTGCAGGAGGTTGGAGGTGGCACTGGAGGGTGCAGGCGTACTAGCGCAGGAGGGCAGAGGGAGGCGGCGCCTGGTGGCTGGCGAGTAGCGAGGTCAGATGGGGATTGGATTTGGGGGTGACCAAGCAACTGCTGTAGGCATGTAGCCAAGGGGTGATGAACTGATAATGGGCTTGTTCTTTTTGGCTGCGGTTTGTAACTTTTGGCTACGGTTTGTGACTTTTGGGCTGTTTGTACGAGGGATTACAGGGTAACAGAAATTCACGTGCGATTTTTACTGATATAAATGAAGTCAGTAAAGTATGTACTACAATTAACTAGTAGACCCTATCTTGAAAAAAATATTCTATTTAGAAGCTAGTTACTGTAGAAAAAACCGAAAAACAGCTTTTAGAAGCTGAAAAGAACAGGCCAAATGATAGGCTATTGGGTTGTTGAATATCGGTTGGGAGCCTAGAGGGTTACCACTTAGCCTCGGGCTGGACCACTGGGTTTGATTTTTCTTAGGCCTATATTGAAGGTAGTACCACTGTTAATTTTTCAACCTTACGGGCTATAGCCTACTATTGAATGCAAATTTTACCAATCCAAAATTCTCTGTTATTCCACCGCACTATTTCCTAGATTAGTAGATAGTACTCACAGATACATTACTGAACATCAAATACATATCTTACAAAAGTATAATTAATGCAGTAACAGACTTACACATGGACCGGTTAGGCCAAAACCATTAAAGAGCATCAGCGAAATCAGAAACTTCACATAGGTGGGACTCTCAGGATATGCCCACAGGCAACTAACTGGAGTTCACGACCTAGTTCTTGGCTTCATCATCTTCTAGTTTTGTTAGCCCCTTTAGATGATCGTAGGACTTGTTTTCTCCACCTGTTACAGAGCATAGTTCTATCCATAATATGCTAGTTTTTTTACTAGGTTACATCCACCAATTACCACTATTGAGTTACATCCACCCATTACCATCACTGGGTTACATCCATCCAAGGAAAATCAAATCAGGGCTACATCTATCTGATGCATTTTTCATCCCACCCATAAAGCTTTAGAAATATACACTAACTTGAATAAGTTCTCATGTCTGCCCATGACCGTGGGCACGGCTGTAAGGTCTGGTAAATTATTTAGCTAAGTCATATCTATTATAGACTTGCGGTTGCACCATTTTACATTGAAAGGTCATCACAAGATTGTTGACACCGATTTTGTCATCAAATTTGAAACATAAATAAAATAATAATAATCATAGTAATCACCATCAAAATTAAATTAACAAATTATACTGACGGCTAAAATCTGTTACGACCGATTTAGAGAAACAATACATGGGAGATAAGGAAGAAAAAGACACGAAAAGATATGTGTGATCAGTGGCCACGACCACAGTAGGATGATCTTCGACCGATTCACTATATATATATATATATATATATATATATATATATATATATATATATATATATATATATATATATATATATATATATATATATATATATATATATATATATTATTGGTTCACTGTATCTTCGACCGGCCGATGGTCGTATGTAGATATCTAACAAAAAGTATAAATTGACCACAACATACATAGGTCACGACCACATTGGTTTCAGCCGCGAGGTTTTCCATCGACATTAGTGTCGTATTTGCTTCACGTGGTCGTGAATGTCGAGCACTTGGAAGACTCCAATTCTTGGAAGACTTCTTCGACTGCCTTGTGCATGGAAGATTTCGACGGTACTCGAAAAGTGAACAATACTCAAAATGAACAGTACTCGAAGTGAGCAGTACTCGAAATGAATAGTACTTGAAAAGTGAACAGTATTTGAAATAAACAGTATTCGAATAGTGAACGGTACTCAGAATGAACAGTTGGTCAGCCACTTATTTCGACCACGCTAGTTGATCGTGATATTTCGACCACGTTGGTTGAGCATGATATTTCAACCACGTTGGTCGAGTATGATATTTCGACCACGTGGTTCGACCATGGTATTCGACCACGTGGTTCGACCATGGTATTTCGACCACGTTGGTCAATAGTGATATTTCAACCACGTTGGTCGACGGGGATATTTCGACCATGTGGTTTGACCATGATATTTCGATCACACTAGTCGACCATCATATTTCGATTATGATATTTCGACCACGTTGGTCATCCACCATATTTTGACCATGTTATTTTTTACCACATTAGTCATAGTGATATTTCGATTTACGTTGGTCGATGGTGATATTTTGACCAAGTGGTTCGACCCTGATATTTTGACCACGCTGATCGATAACCATATTTCGACCACGTTGGTTGACCATGATACCACGTCGGTCGAGGATGATATTTTGACCATGTTGGTCGGCAGCGATATTTTGACCACGTTGGTTGACCATGATATTTATGATTATGTGGTTCGACCATCATATTTTCGACCACATGGTTCGATCATAATATTTCGACCAGGTGGTTCGACCAAGATACTTCAACCACGTGCTGTCAACCACACTGCACTGATGAGACTGTTATGTTTCTATGTGTCATCAATTGGTCTTAAGTATTGATTATGTATAATCCTTGTACTTGATATCAGTATAGTTTTCTATATGTATAATGGTACACTTAGGGGTTATCAAACGCTACTCTATAGCTAAGTAGTTATAAACGTAGCTTTTAGGGTATACTATGAAACATATGGAGGAATATGATTGGTCGAATATAGGATCTGCCCCTCCTTACATAACAGGAGAGATACCTCTACGACCATCGATGTGATCAGATAAAGGAAATGCATGGTCATGGAGAAAGGATTGAACAATCCATGGATGACAAGTATCTCACCTGGAGTTTGATCAGGTATCGTGAGGCAAAAGGAGAATCCACAAATAGATCGTTTAGTTCGACCAGATACAAACTAGTCATATGGTGATATAGACTGGTCGTGTGCTGATCAAACATATTCACAAACTAGTTGAAGAATTGGTCGTAAGGAGTTATGGACTGGTTATATGACTAAATGTTAATTGATTGTAAGGAGTTATAGGCTGGTCATTAGTGGCTAGGACCTGATCGTAGATCAGGTTGCACATGGTTCATCCGATTTGATCTTTTATGTAAGCTCAAGGGTCGTTATGTCCTATGAGAGATAGCAACCAACCAGTGATCATAAAGGGGTTTTTGGGTTATGATCGAGTATACATGAACCTACATAGTCACATACTTAACGGGTTAGATCAAGATTCGTTGCTAATGGGCCAAGTGGGCTTTGCACTTTGATAGCCCCTAACGTAGAGTTCCATCGATGAACTATATTAAGAGAGGCGTGGTAAAGGAGGCATGCGAAACACATCCACAGATACCCTAGCCACCACCTCCCAAAGACATTGCCGTGTGCGTTGGTGCTAGCATACCAGTGTACGACGTTCCTCCCTTGGATGTGTGGACTCTAGTAGAGACTCTGTTGTGTTGTGGTGCTGATTAGGACGATTGCGAGAAGTTGGTCGGGGCGACAACAAGGAGGAGACAATTGGCTTCCAAGGATCGGCTTCGAAGGACATGGGAATGATCGACTACTTTGACTACATGACGTGCTATGTTAAACCGTGCTATTTCAACTCTACTTTCGTTGTACTGCGTATCTAATGGTAACGATCTATCATTTTTTACTCGCATATCTTTCTAGTTTATGTGGTTAAAATTTTAACTTACCTTAGTACAGCCTATCTCATATCCTTAAGATACTTTGCTTAGGAGTGGCTCGGTGAACGACTAGGAAACGGTAGGGAAATCGATCGTCCACTTCAACCGTAGCGGAAATGGACTGATCACGTTCTGAGCCATCGAATCACACCACTGAAAAGGCTGAAAGTTCAGATCGGATTTCAGTACACCGATAGAAACAGCTTTTCCCGCAGATTTTTCCCAAAGCAATTGATCAGATCTGTCATTTTTTTAACCGAGCATGCAGCAGCAGCAACTAATTACAGTAGCCAATCCGGTTGTGCCGTGTACCCAGCGGGTCACCACGGCGATCGAGCCACACAGTCCATATTTGTATTTTGTGATCCGAAGCAGATCCGATTTCACTCACGAAACACATGTTCTAGCCAGCATGATTGGATGCGATCATTTGACCAGAATAACCGATCGATAATGTGAACTCATTGGAGGTTATTATTAGAATTATTTTTATATTTATAATGGACTCTGCACCGATTTATACTATACGTGGTGTTTAAAAGTGTTTATGTCAACTAGAGTCAAACGTTGCTATTTGAGACGCTTTCGATTACAACTTTTTACTGTCATCTTTTGAGACTGTTCTGTCTCTGAGCGCGGTGTTGTTTTTGTTTTCGAGTAGATTACTGTTACAGTTTTCGAGTAGATCTCTGTTTCCATTGCCGACTAAGACTATGATCTTTCCCTATCTAGGATTCTTGTTTCTAAAACTATTTATGTCTACTGTAAGCCTCATGATAGAAAATACATTATAAGTTATCTATGTATATAATACGTCAAAAGTAATATATTATTTCTTTTTTATATAGTGATTTTATCGATTATATGTCTATGATTTTTACCGCAAAGAGTTTTTTACTTTAAACATTTATCTTGTACACTTGACTATAGACCTGTTTGATATGGCTGCGGCTTATAGTTTTTGGCTGAATTTTTTGAATTTTAGCTGTTTGCGACAGAGATTACGGAGAGAGATATTCGCTTGTGATTTTGGTTGATACAGATGTTGGTCTTTTAACATGTACTACAGTTAACTTGTAAACCCCGTTTTAAGAAAATACTCTGTTTGAAAATTAAATACTATAGTAAAAATTAAAAATCACTTTTAAAAACCATTAAAGAACAGGTTCTTTTAAAAGCGATTAAAGAACAGTACCTATTCTTCGGCGTTTTCATTTCGTTACACATGATTATTCGGTCATGCTTCACGCGGCTAAAGTAGCTCAACCTTTTTCAACGTGCAAGTGCACACATAACTAACCCCATCCCTTCGAGACTGCCAATTAAAATACACCAGATTTTCAAGCTGGCGGCATTGGGTTCGATGCCCGCACGATCGCTAGTTGGCCCTTTCTTGACGATTCAAATATTAGCCTCTGCATTTTTTTTTCTCCTTTTCTTTCTCTCTTTTGATCTTTCCGATGTGTATCCGACAAAACTTGGCAAACTCGGTGTGGCTGGGCCGGCCGGGCGCGTGGTCAGCATCAGTGCGCTCGGCCAGTGGAGGCAGCGTCGCGTTGCCAGGGATTACAATTTGGCTGCAAAATTCGTGAAATTTTGGTGTTCTCAGTGTGAGGTGAAAACCGGTTTGTTGTGGGATTGTCCAATCCCCAATGGCTAAGTCTTACAGCAAACTCAATAGTATAAGTCTAATAGTATAAAAAATTATATTAATATATCCATATCTTTTATAATTATTAAAAGGAAGAATGAAAATTTTTTATCCTACCATACTCTTGTATATAAACCCCTAAGAGAGATATGAGAAGCTAGATCCACCATTTTTACAAACAAGCTCTCTCTCCTGTCGTTATCTCTCTCTAACTCTACCTCCTCCTATGGAGAAAGGGATACTTTGTACCCACTGTTGTGCTCATACTACAACAGTTGGTGTCATCCGTGAGGGACCGCGCAAGAAACTATGCAATGGAAGGCGCTAGAAAGCAACTTCAATCAAGTGAAAGAGAAGTACGACGGCAACGACCGTCGAGTCCAGCACACGGCGGTCGGTTTTCGAAGGCCCGCCACCCCATGGCAACGACGCCCTGGTGCCGCAGGCGATGAGCAGTCAGCACCGACACGAGGAGCTAACTCCGACACCAATACTAGCATGATCATCACCGAAGCCGCCCGCACCAGCACAACTGTCGACCATGGCGCCCTCGCATGGTGGGGGATGGACCGTATGCGTCAAGGCTTCGTCTCGCCACCAACTTCAGCGACCATGCCCGTCCAGCCACCTCGTGGTTGTAGACGCTCCTCCGACCACCTCGTGGTCGCTTTGTCCGACCACTTGACCCCGTTTGGCCACCTTGTGGGTGGTCGCTTTGTCCGACCACTTGACCCCGTTCGACCACCTTGTGGTCGTAGACGCTCCTCTAACCACCTCGTGGTCGCTTTGTCCGACTACCTGACCCCCGTTCGACCACCTTGTGGTCATGACCTCATCCGACCACCTCGTGGTCATAGACGCCCGTTTGACCACCTCGTGGTTGGGACAAATCGCGCGCGTTAGAGCTTCGTCTTGTCACAGCCTTCGTCAACCTAAGTCCAAAGGGTCGGGGACGGACCGCGCGCGTCAGGGATTCGTCTCACTGCCACCTTCGTCGTCGCCAAGTCTGAAGGGTGGGGGATGGACCACATGCGACAGGGCTTTGTCTCACCACCGCATTCATCGACGTCAAGTCCAACGGGTGGGGATGGATAGCGCGTCAAGGCTTTGTCTCATGCTGACTTCGGCTACCGCACCCGTTCGGCCACCTCGTGGTTAGAGACGCTCCTTTAACCACCTCGAAGTCACTTCATCCGACCACTTGACCCCGTCCAGCCACCTCATGGTCGTAGACGCTCCTCTGACCACCTCGTGGTCGCTTTGTCTGACCACCTAACCCCGTTCGGCTATCTCGTGGTCGCGACTCCATCCGACCACCCCGTGGTCGCGACTTCGTCCGACCACCTCATGGTCGTGACTTCATTCAGCCACCTCGTGGTCGTGATTTGTGTTCGTGACTCCGTCTGACCTCCTCGTAGTCTTGACTCCGTCTGACTACTACGTGGCCAACCATCGTGTGGTCATGACTCCGTCCGACCACCGTGTGGTCATGACTTGGTCTGACCACCCCGTGGTCGTGACTTGGTCCGGCCACCCCGTGGTCATCACTTCGTCCAACAACCTTTTGGTCGTGACTTCGTTCGGCCACCCCGTGGTCACAACTTCCTCCGCCCACCCCGTGGTCATGACTTCCTCTAACCACCTCGTGGTCGTGATGACTTCCTCCGACCACCCCGTGGTTGCGACTTCCTCCGTCCACCTTGCGGTCGCAACTTCGGTCGGCCACCTCATGGTGTTGATTTGTGGTTGCGAATATGTCCGACTGCACCATGGTCGTGACTTCCTCCGACCACCTCGTGGTCATGACTTTATCTGACCACCTCGTGGTAGTGATTCATGGTCATGACTCCGTCTGACCGCCCCGTAGTCATGACTTCGTCCGGCCACCTCGTGGACATAGGCGCCCATCCAATCACCTCATGGTCGGGACATACCATGCACGTCAGAGTTTTATCTTGCCATCGCATTCGTCGACGTTGTCCAAAGAGTGGTCGGGACAGACCGTGCACGTCAGAGTTTCATCTTGCCACCACCTTCAGCTGCGCCAAATCCGAAGGGTGGGGGACGGACCGCGCACGTCAGGTCTTTATCTCGCTACCACCTTCATCGACCCTAAGTCCGAAGGGTGGGGGATGGACCGTGCTCGTCCGGCCACCCCATGGTCGTGACTCCGTCTAACCACCACGTGGTCCTGACTCCATTCGACCACCTCGTGGTCATGATTCGTGGTCATGACTCCATCCGTTCACCCCGTGGTCCTGACTTCGTCTAGCCACCTTGCGGTCTTGATTCATGGTCGCAGCTCCATCCGACCACCTTGTGGTCACGGCTCTGTCTGACCACCTCGTGGTCGTGATCCGTGGTCGTGGCTCTATCCTACCACCTCGTGGTCGTGACTTCATCTAACCACCCCATGGTCGTCACTTCGTCCGAGCATTTCATAGTCGTGACTTCATCCGACCACCTTATGGATGTATGTGCCCATCTGACCACCTCGTAGTCGGGATGGACCGCATGTGTCCGAGCTTCGTCTTGCCGCCGCCTTCATCGACGCTAAGTCCGTAGGGTGAGGGACAGACCGCGTGCGTTAGCGCTTTGTCTCACCGTCCACTTGATGACGCCAAGTCTGAAGGGAGGGGGACGGATCGCGCTCGCCAGGGCTTTTTCTCGTTGTCGCCTTCGTCGATCCCAAGTCCGAAGGGTAGGGGACAGACCGTGCATGTCAGCGCTTTGTCTCACCGTCGCCTCCGAATGGTGGGAATAGACCGCGTGTGACAAGGCTTCGTCTTGTCAGCGCCTTCATTGACACCAAATCCGAAGTATAGGGGATAGATCATGCGCATTAGCGCTTCATCTCACCACCACCTTCGTCGACGCCAAGTCCGAACGGTGGGGGACAGACCACGCGCGTCAAGGCTTTGTCTTGTCGCGCGACTTCGACGCTGCCAAGTCCACAGGGTGGGGGACAGATCGCGTGCGTCAGGGCTTAGTCTTGCTGCTGCCTTCAACGACCCCAAGTCTCGCTGCCACCTTCGTCAATGCCAAGTCCGAATGGTGGGGTACGGACCACGCACGTCAAGACTTCACCTCGCCACCACCTTCGGCAACGCCAAGTCCGAAGGGTGGGGGACGGACCACGCGCATCAGGTCTTCGTCTCGATGTCGCCTTCGTCGACCCCAAGTCTGAAGGGTGGGGGATAGACCGTGCTCATCCAGCCACCCCGTGGTCGCGACACCATCCGACCACCCCGTGGTCGTGACTTCCTCTGACCACCCCATGGTCGCGACTTCCTCCGACCATCTCGGGCACCTCATGATTGTGACTCCATCAGACTACCTCATGCTCGCACATGCTCCTCCGACCACTTCACGGTCGGGACCCTGTCTGGCCACCTTGTGGTCGTAGACGCTCCTCCGACAAACTCATGGTTGCTTCATCCGACCACCCTGTGGTCACGACTTTATCCAACCACCTTGTGGTCATGAGTTTGTCCGACTACCTCGTGGTCGCACACGCTCCTCCGACCACTTCGCGATCGGGACCTCGTTCGGCCACCTCGTGGTCGTAGATGCTTCTCCGACCACCTCATTGTCGCTTCGTCTGGCCGCACGTGTCAAGACTTCGTTCGGCCGCTGACTTTGTCCATGCCAATCCGACCGCCGACTTCATCCATGCCATTCCGAAGGAGGAGGATGGAGCTCGTTGATGCCAATCTGACCACTTCATCGCCCTCAACTCCGCCTCTATGTGCCACTAGCGTCGGGGCTAAGACCTCGACGGGATGACCACGACTTCATCGTGAGATCACGGGACTTCGTCCCCCTTCTTGTAGGCCTCGCCTCTAAGGGCTGGGCCGACCCATGACCTGCCTCGACACCGCCCACATTGGAGGCGGGACATCGACGGGATGGTCGTGGCTTTGGCATGAGGCTTCATCACTCATTTTTACACATAAGCTTTTTCTCTCCTGTCGTTAGCTCTCTCTAGCTCTACATCTTCCTATAAAAAAGGGGTACCTTGTACCCTCTGTTATGCTCATATTTCAACGCGGTTGAATTTGTAAATTTTATCTAAAAATTCAGGTTTAAATAGATTTTATAACTAACATTAGGTAAGAAAGACTTAACTAGACTAGTGATAAGGAATGGTGATAGGTAAGTGTGAAGTTTTGTGAGTTCAAGCCTCAAAAGCAGCAATATTTTTTCTTTTTTTTATTTCCCCTTAAAATTCATATTTGAATTTAAAATTCTTGAACGAAAATTTTCGAAAATTTTCTGAATTTCGATTTTATCGGTAGGGAGCGAAAAAAATTTCCCGAGAATGTTTTCCTGTGCGTGGCGAAACAGGTGAAAAGGACGCCGGCCGCGTGCGGGCGCGTAGCCACGGAAGGCTGTGGCGCTGCCGAGCTGCCCGCGCGCGCGACCGAGGCGAGATCGACGGCGAGAAGGAATGTGCGAAATGCCCCCCGTGGCGGGCCGTCTCGGCACGGCGCGCTCGGTCGCCGGCAAAGGCTATAGCCTCCGATCGCTTTCGCCGAGATAATCGTTGCCCCTCGCCAACGAAACGTGCCAGCGAGGAACCCCATCACACCGTCTATTATTTGCCCACTTTTGGCCTTGGAGTGCACTTCAGCTTCAAATCAATCCATTCCAATCATGCAGTTCGGTCGCTTGGCAGGCTAGCTCCTCGTGGTGATGCCTGGTGGATGTCACCTCACCGTTTTCTAGTTTGGGCATACTATATACTGTGTAGTGAAGTAAGGTTGGAGTATATCACCAGCTTCGGTTAAACCGAAAAATAATAATTTATAGTTAAAATTACAATGTAGCTGAAGGTGGCTTATTTAGCGTAATTAAATTTTAAAAAATTAAAAATAGTAAAAATATGTTAGCTCATCACGGACAACGCAAACGAATACGGGAAAAAACCGAAAAAAAGCTCAAAAAAACCAAAAGTTCAAAAAAGACGAAATTTATGAATAGTAAAAATTGAGTCAAAATTCAAAACTCAAACCGAAATAAGCGGGTATATATATATATATATATATATATATATATATATATATATATATATATATATATATATATATATATATATATATATATATATATATATATATAGGAAAAATCTTTTCTACACCCGGTGTAGTTACTCCCACCTCTAATATACCACCTAAACAAACACAAAATACTCCTTTATCACTTTAGGTATACTCGTATAGTAATTATAAGATACTCTAGTGTGAACTACAAGAAAAAATTACAAGGGAAACCATAGTTTTTACCATATTTTAGAAATACCTTCATATACACACATAAAAAGGAGTATATGAAGTGTCTCTGATATACCACATAAAAAGGAGTATATATACCTTCATATATATATATATATATATATATGCTCGTACGTACGTGCCACGTCAGTACCATGTGTACCGATTTGTAGGTTGTTTTCAAGCGCCCGTTTGTCAGTGGCCTCCGATCCACGATCAAACCATGGCGGAGTGCGAGCTTGCCCGTTTGATGTCTCCAAACAGCTATAGCTTTGCTAGTACAACAGCTCAAGGAGAAAATCGATGTCAATGTCCTGCATATTTCCTTCTATATATCCATCTGTTCGTTGGAGTATGTTTTCCTTCGGTTTTATCTGTTCCCAGCTCCACAAAGTTGTCTAATAACAAGTGGAGAGCTTTGTTGGGTGGTGTTTCCGGTAGGACTTTCTGCATTTGGAGCCAATAAACCTTGTTGGCCGCGTGCAGCTGCATCCCGACCAATTCCACATCTAACATTGACCATGACGTGGCCCATCGCATCGCCCTGGACCACACTGTCATTTTTAGCTCACACTGTGTGTGTGAGCGAGAGAGATCTACCTAGCGGCATCATGACTGTAAACTCATTCCCTCAACAGCCACCAAATCTGCAGTATACAGTCTTTTTTTTTTTGAAGACTCTACAGTCTGTAACTCTGTGGTGGAGTAATCTAGGTCGGTTCTTATTCACCAGCTAGTGTCCCAAAACGCAACCTACTACTAAGTAAGAATCCAGCAGTTGATTTATTGACTCAACTGGTCCTTCGATTCCATTCCTCACACGGCACTTTCCATGGACAAGACGACGAGATGCCCAATCTGCTGCCCAGCGAAATGGTGGAGAATGGGTCGCCTCGGTCACTTAGCGACGGTTGTTTTCAGCTTCTAAAAACTTTTCTTAGTTTTTTTACAGTAACTAGTTTTAAACAGAATATCTTTTTAAAATAGAGTCTACTAATTTATTGTAATACATACTATACCGACTTCATTTATATCGGCAAAAACCGCACGTGAGTTCCTGTTACTCTGTAATCTCTCACACGAACAGCCCAAAAGTCACAAGCCACAGTTAAAAGCCATAAGCTTCAGCTAGAAAGAACGGACCCTTAGTCTCCTTGTTTTCAAAGGAGCTAGGCCTCCCCCGACTCTCTTCATCCCGAGAGCCTTCACCCCTGTATGCCAGGGCTAAATCTCACCATCATTTGCTAGAATGTGAGGGGACTCAACTCCCCCGCACGTCGAACAACTGCTAAGACTACGCTTGAGGCAAATCCTTGTCACATAGCTTGTCTTCAGGAGTCAAAGCTGAGTACGGTCAACCTAGCCACGGTCAAATCCATTGGTGGAAACGGACTAGATGAATTCACCTTCCTCCCGGCGGAGCACACCAGAGGAGGGATCCTTATCCTCTGGAACAGCGATGTAGTCTCCATCTCTAATCACCGACGCCATGAGTTTGGCCGCTCGATCGATGTTACGATCTGGGACTGCGATACCGCTATTGTCCTCACCTCGGTGTATGGCCCTTTGCTTGATAGGGACAAAGACAGATTTCTTACGGAATTGATGCATGTGTGCCTATTGCTGCCCGCCAAATGGCTACTCCTAGGCGACTTCAACCTAATCTACAGGGCCACTAACAAAAAATAATTCTAACCTCAATCAACACCTTATGGAAAAAATTCCGCAACGCCCTAAACACCTACGAGTTAAAAGAAATTCATCTTCAAAACAGCAAATACACTTGGAGTAATGAACGAGACAACCCCACACTAGTTAAACTAAAGAAGTGCTTCTGCAACACGGCCTGGAACACCACCTTTAACAGTCACGCCCTACAGGCCTTATCCACTTCCCTTTTAGATCACTGCCCCGCCTCCTCTCAAATATTGATGGACCATAGCCACCCAAAGTATTTCGCTTTGAAAACTTTTTGACCCGGCTACCGACCTGCTAGCAGGTTGTCCAAGATGCTTAGGGGGAGTCCACGCCTGGCCGTGACCCGATCTCCACTTTCAACAGGAAATTGAAAACCACATCAACTAGGCTAACGAACTGGGGTAACAAGTTGCTCCCGAATGTCAAGCTACAGTTGCACATGGCCAAAGTGATAATCCCGTGCCTCGACATCGCTTAGGAAAATCAAGCTTTGACTCCCAATGAGGTTGAACTCCAAGCCCACCTAAAAAAGAGAGTGCTAGATCTAGTAGTAATCCAAAAATCTAGGATAAAGCAGGCGTCGCAAATCAACTGGCTGTGAGAGGGAGATGCAAACACAAAATTCTTTCACGTCAAAATAAACTCTCACAAACAAAGGAATTTTATTCAACGCCTCACGAGAGGTCAAGGTTGGGCGATCTCGTAGGACAAAACATCCGATGTGCTCTTTGACCACTTCTCTCGCATTCTTGGACATAGTTTGCAAACAATCATCACCTTCAACTGGGAAACTCTACAACTACCGCAATTGGACCTATACAACCTAGCCACACCTTTCTCTGAACTCGAGGTGCACATGGCCATCCTTTAGTTACCAAAGGACAAAGCACTATGCCCGGATGGTTTCAGTGGTAACTTCTACCGTGCATACTGGGACATCATAAAAGACGATCTTATGGTTGTCTTCCATAGTTTCCACAACCTCAGAATAGCTAACTTTCAATGCCCCAACATAGCCAATGTTATTCTTCTATTAAAGAAAGACGGAGCCCAATCCGCGGCAGATTTTAGACCAATTAGCCTTATACATAGCGTTTCCAAGATCATCACCAAGACTTTGGGCTTGCATCTCACCCCCTTCATGAACAGCCTGGTCTCTCAGAGCCAAAGCACTTTCATTAAAGGAATATGTATTCAGAAAAAATTACTATACGTTCGGAACCTTGTGAGGAACTTTCACCGAGTAAGAACACCAACCCTTCTCCTGAAGCTTGACATTGCCAAAGCCTTTGACTCAATACGTTGAGACTACCTATTGAAGCTGCTAGCAATCAAGGGGTTCCCTTCTCGTTGGATGGACTAGATCTCTTACCTCCTCTCCACCGCAACCTCCATAGTTCTCCTGAATGGCGTCCCCGGAAAAATTATTCAACACTACAAAGGCCTTCGGCAGGGTGACCCACTCTCCCCCTTCCTCTTTATCATAGCAATAGACCCTATTCAAAACATCATCAATATAGCTACAGATCGAAGTCTCCTCCAGCCTCTACGTGGACGGGCAGCAACCTTGCGAACCTCCCTCTATATGGATGACATGGACATTTTCTTGCACCCTTCTCAGGCAGATGTCAACACCCTTGTCTACATCCTAAACAAATTTGGTGAAGTTATGGTCCTACATACAAACTTACAAAAAAAGCCAGGTGGCACCAATTCGTTGTGAAGGGATCGATCTACAAGCCGTGCTTCAGGACTTACTAATACTAGCCATTCTAGCTTCTTTCCCACTGGAATATGTGGGGCTACCACTTGCACTTCGAATATTTCATCGCCTGCACTTTTAAAGGCTACAAGACAAAGTGTTCGGTCGCCTATCGAGCTGGCGTGGTAAATTGTTGACACTTGGAGGAAAATCTTTTTTTTTGGAAAAGTCAGTCCTGAATGCCCAAGCGACATACCTCTCCACGGTCATCAAACCACCAGTCGAAGTGCTCCAGTTCCTAAATAAACGGACAAGACAGTTTCTTTGGGTAGGATCCGATCAACTAACGGGAGGGAAATACAAGGTCAATTAGGGCAAGGTGTGCAAACCCACTCACCTTGGTGGGCTTGGCCTCCTAGATCTCCAGCGCTTTGCGCAAACCCTGCGAATACGATAGCTATGGTATGAGTGGGCAAACACAAACAATCCTTGGAAAGGAATGCAGACCCTATGCGCTGAGCACGATAATCTCTTATTCACGGTGGCCACCTCCATTACAATCGCCGTTGGAAAAATAGTGAGCTTTTGGAACTCGGCTTGGGCTCAGGAGAGACGTCTGCGTGACATTGCTCCGCACGTGTTTGCCGCCTCCAAAAGAAAAAACCACTCCCTGCATGTGGCTTTAACCACAAACAAATGGCTTCAAGATCTCAGTGGGTTGACCGGCCCAACTGCTCAGTATATTCAAGAACTCGTTGCCCTCTGAGGCCACATATCTTACTTAAATCTCCAGAAAGGGGTGGGGGATAGTATAACTGGAAACTAACTCTGCATGGAAGCTACACTGCAGCCTCAGCCTACAAAGCGCAGTTCTTTGGCACAATAAATACCTCCATGAACCCCCTAGTCAGGAAGACTTGAGCACCCCAAAAATATAAAATCTTCGCATGGCTGGCGTTGCAGAATAGGTCGTGACTGGATGACCGCCTTTGCTTGCGAGGTTGGCCAAACCAATCGATTTGCCCCCTTTGCAGGAATTCCCCAAAAACAGCCATCCACCTCTTCGCCGAATGCCACTACACGAAAAGAATATGGATCCTCATCGCTCACTGGATTGCTTTAGACTCCATAGACCCTTCATCTTGGTACATCGCTGCTTCCATTCGCCACTGGTGGGAGTCCGCTATTCTAAAGCCAGATGTGCCTCGGAAGCCTCTAGCTTCGCTAATGATGCCTGTCACTTGGGAAATCTGGAAAGAACAAAATTCTCGTATTTTTGTTCCATAGCATCCTCCCCCCACATCCTTGCTTGCCAAAATTAAGAAAGAGTCTCATTCCTGGATCCCGGGAGCAAAGAGACTAGCGGAGCTCATTTCTTTCTATGTAACACCTTAATTTCTTCTCTTGGGTGTGGCCTTTCCTAGGCCTGTCACCCTCTTTCTGTATATATAACTTTTATCTCGGCTTTTAATATATGGCAGTGCTCCTGGCCGTTCAAGAAAAAGAAAGAAATGGTGGAGAAACCCATCACCAATTCCCCTGTCTTTTAGCCATGCTCACTCTTTCACTCGCGCCCCTCCACAGTTGGACTCAAAAGGCCCGATTCTTTAGAGTTTTTGGTTTCTCCGAAAGTCGAAATAAACGGGACGACTTCTCGAAGTTGATTCTCTAAATGGTATCCCGAGTCCAAAACTGTGTATGCCGTCCGCGTCCGCATCTCTACCGTCTCAAAAAACGTAGATAAAAATTATCAATCATAATAAAAAAATTATCGCCTGTAGTTCAAAAGAATAGGGCCAAAGGCTCACCATCACCTTACTTCCCCCTGCAAACATGGGACTGGAAGAATCTAATGTAGCAGGTATTTCTAAAGCAAGGAGAGCTTCAGCTACCAAGAAGTTAAAGCTTCCGTAGAACCACCAAGAAGGCCAACTAGTCGAGAATGGCATCGATTCCCTACAAGACGTTCCTTTGGAAAGATAGATGACCTTCTAGAGTAGCACTACTGCTACCCATTAAGGATTATCTCATCCGTGTAGTGCTCTGCATCACTTCAAAAATTTGCACGATTTGATTCGAAGGGAAATAACAGAGGCCACAACCACAAAGAAACCAGCAAACTTTTATCAAGGGAGTAGTTGAGTGCTTGAATTTGACGACTTGCAACGCGAAATGTAGCATTGTCATGATACGCAAATCTGTTCTGGTTCAGCATGGTCCACACTCCACAGGCCTGCCAGACATTTTTCCGGCGGCAAGTGAGGCAGTGAGCCAAGTAAGCAGGCCCTTGTTACCAAATGGAACTAAAATACATTTACCAGTTAGTCCATAACGAACTACTAGAAAGCAACAGCGCATATCGCCCAATTCTTCGACATTATATCAGAATAATGGAAGTAGAAAACATGGCTTAAGTTACACGAAAATACAGTTGTAAATGGAGGAGCATGAAAGAGAAATGGGGACGAAAGCAGAAGAAGATGTTGCTTGATCTCGGGCCTTCGGCTATCTTTCATGCAGGTGACGAGAAGACAGTTGAAAACATGATCAGATGGAAACAGGGAGTCATCCATCCACTCCAACCAACAACGGCCTAGTATATTTATTAACAGCACATCTGAACACTTCGCCTCGTGATCAAATCTGTTGAACCAGTTCAATGGTGCGCTCACACACAACTCATCTCAAATTAATAGAGAAACCATCCAAACAGACCACATGCTGAATATACAATGACAGAAGAACAGAGTTAAAGAAAGGAAGTATTAATGGTGCTGCATCTTAAGATAATTTGCATATAGGTTGTGCAGGAGCTGTGCACAAACTGACGAGATTCGAGATCATCAAATCATCTACAAGTTGCCACTTTTTAATCGAGATGTCGAGCATAGCCAATATCTTATATCAACGTTGAACAAATGTCAGGTGGTACACAACTTGTCAAAAAGGAATTTGACATAAAGAGCATAGCTTGTGTTAAGATACATGAGCATGGGGCTAAAGAGGAATGTGCAACTGCAATAAAAAAAAGAACACCAAGAACTCCGCTGTATCATCTGCAGGGATATCCTGAAGCTCATGAATACAGCCTGTGGAAGAAGCACAGGAAATATCTTCATTACAGGGTCCGCGAGATGTTCTTGAACTCGTTTCTGCAAAATCTTTTGACGTTTCAGCGGAGACTGGCGCTCATTCTGGATGGGATCAACTGCACCAGAAGCCATGAACATGTCCATGAACTTGTCGTCATTGACAGCAAACAGCTCGAAGCCAAGTGCTAAAAACAACCTTTCACGGCTGCACTGCATCAGTAGAACAAGCATATCAGGAAAGAACAAAACTTCACATGTATTGGACAGGCACGTTTAGTGGCAACTATGCTATACACAATTCTACATGCACTAGCAGCTATGACGAAAATAGATTCATAATCCATATTGACTATTGACAATCAGTTGAATGAAAGTTGTGTTTATGACAGTGGTTCATATCACCCTGTCATTTAATTAATAGTGAGTCAGACGGTTATTCTTGAAATCCAACTAATTTACCGGCCACGAATTGAAGATACAGTTTGGCATGGACCACCGTGTTTGATGAATATGTGATCAGTTAGCGGTTGCTCGTTGAATGTGTGCCCAGCTAGATAAAAACACCAATGACAACTGACAACTTATCAGTTGTGAGTACTCAATGCATGTGATCAGTTGGTCAAAACATCAATCAGTTGCTCAAAAACACCTATTACAGTTTACATGTTATAGTTACTTTCGAACTGAACAAGTAGAAACAACAACAACAAAATCTTTTATACCAAATAAGTTAAGATAGACTAGAAATAAAATCTCCTCAAAGTCAAATAAACGAGAGCCTTATGATAAAACCTACAAGGCAAAAAAAAATCCTAAACCTACATGCTGTCATCTGAGCAGAGTTTAAAGCACCGCCTCTAAACCTTCTTCTTGTGTCATGGTTCCGGTACGTAGATCGTTAACTTCCATGTACTCCTATCCAAAGCTAAGTCTTTGGATATATTCCAATCTCTCAAGTCTCTTTTAACCGTTTCCTCCCATATCGGTCTTGGTCGACCTCAATCTCTTCTTACATTTTTAGTACGTCTTAAAATTTCATTACGTACCGGTGCCTTAGGAGGCATCCGTTAGAGATGTCCAAACTATCTCAAACGAAATTAGACAAACTTCTTTTCAATTGGTGCTACCTCCACCCAATTGGTGCTACCCCTACCATATCATGTATATCATCATTATGGATTCGATCTCGTCTTGTGTGACCACAGATCCACCGCAGTATAATCAATTAATCATCTCTGCTACACTCATCTTCTGTATATGTTATCTTTTAGTTGCTTAGCATTCCGCTTCATATAACATTGCAGGTATGATCATCGTCCTACAGAACTTACCATTTAACGAAATGAGCAAGCAGAAAGAGGAACAAATATGCGTATAATACATTAGACCATACCATGGTGTTAAGAATCCAGAGTTCAATGCAGAGGGAACATTCCTTTCAATCAGTTTGGGTTTCATTCCATGAAAAGGTAGCTTGATTGTTTACGTTGGCTCGCCAAGCCTAACACAACTCTCCTCCTTTTTTCTGGCTTGGAACAGGCTATGTAGTAAACTACACAAGGAACATTCCTTTCAATCAGGACTTCTTGCATTTTAGCAAAATACTGAGCAGATATTGAGCATATGTTGGAGTACGATGACCCTGATTTTGAGCCCAGATCATCAGCACCAGGGATGATATTGTTATGGTGATTCCTGTTTGCATATGCTGCCATCCTTGCATGTCTTTTCCTTGCCCCACTGTCATTCAAGTTTCCGTTGTCTTTCTTCTTACCGCCATGCATATCAACTGGCAGATCAGGGGAAGGTGTCTCAGGATCCACCATGATATGTTGCTGATCTTTTGGTGGCATATTCTCCTGAGCTTCCTCCAATGCAGATCCACAGTCTGATATGTCAGATGTAACTCCAGGGAAGTTAAACCTGTGCATGGAGTTCCCTACGGACCCAACGCCACCAAGAAAGTCGTTCTCATAGCAAATATGGGAGTAGGGACTCGTAACTGAATCAAGGTGATGTCGCACCATCTGCTTGCATTGCTTGAACAAATCCTTGACAAACGTATAATATGAGCACCGGAGAGCAGCAAGGAAGCCAACATATCCATCCATACCTTCAACATTTTGATGATCTGCTAGGCAAAAAAGAAAAAAGAAGAAAAGGAAGAAGTTTGAGAGCCATTTAGCAAATTGACCCTGCACTCCAAGGACTTCTAAAAGTATGCAAAATCTCAGCTGCAATTCCATGGAAATGGTGAAAACAACAAGAGACACCGCTGAGTGCTTACGACATAAAAACTACATGATATGGTACCTTAAAGGCTTAAAGCTTGAAGACAGTCAGATATATGTATACACAAGTGATCAATAGTAATAGTAAAAACATGTGTTACCTACAGATGGGGAATGCAGACAATTAATTGTATACATTTTGTGTGGAAAATACAATGTATATCTATTTTCTTAAAGAATGTGTTTTAGCAAACAGAAGCTACTAGTAGTTGTTCTTGTGTCTGATCGTACCATACCACACAAAGAACTTCTAGAGTACTAAAGATGGCTACAATCAGCTTCAAGATGAACAAAATGATACCCATGTAAATATAAAGAAGCAGGATGAACACCAGCACAGAAAAATCCAAATCTTACATTTCGATTCAGGATTGAGGCTGCGCTCCATTGCAAGGGAGGACAAATGCAAGCTGATCACATGCAGTATCGATAAGAGGAGCAAGCCACGATCGTACAGCTGCACGTGCTATCTCAGCCGCTGCCTCAAGTCAATCCACTGCTCTCACCTCTTCCAGCATGAGCAAGTAGTATGTTTGCAACCTGACAACATCAATACCACAATTTCAGCTAACTTCCCCTAACCTTTGTACCTATATAGTTCCAACCTAAAATGTACCTTCTCCCCTGACACTTGCGGGCACTTCATCGAGTATGTCACACAACGGAATTCATGCATTAGTCTTTCAAAAGCTGCACAACCAAACAGCTTAAGACTGTAGTTGGGAGGTTTAACAGCAATGTTGATGCCAGGCCAGCTGCCAATACCACTGTGCATTTGTTCTTCTTCAGTAGTTTTTCCCATAGCTCTGGGGCTGGATCAACTGCTCCGTCAAGTAATGCACGCTGTGATATGCAAATGCAATGCCAATTAGTTCTAGTGCATCAATTAGCAACAACTGCTAACTGATGATGGTGGGGTTTGGGCAGTGGGCGTACTCGGCCCTCATGACGATGGGCTTGGACGAGACGGCGGCCTGGATCTTCCGGACGTGCGACTCGGTGCGCTGCTTGATGAGGTCGGCGATCGCCGTGGCCAGGACCATCGGGCTCCCGTACTCCTCCGAGTCCTCCTGCGATGCGCCGCACGACCCACATCAGTCAGCCACTCGCGAGTGTTTACCACAAAATTACCAGAAGCACTGGACTTGATCTGAGAGAGAGACAAGGGGGAAACCCTAGGGGAAGAAGCGGAGCACGCACCTGGAAGCGGCATCGGGGATCGAGGGCAGTGAGGTCGTGGACCATCCGGAGGACGAGGGGGCGGCGGGTGCCCATCTCGACCTCGGAGACGTTGAGGCGGAAGCCGAGGAGGGCCTCCAGGAGGGAGCTCTTCCCGTCCGACTGGCCGCCTACCGCCACGATCTCCGGGATCGGGAGCTTCTCCCCGAACGCGACCGCCACCGCCTGCAGCCGGTTGTACGCCTCGAACCGCGCCTTCGAGTCCAACACCGCCTGGTGGATGGGGACGGAGATGCGTTGGGGTTCGGCGTCCTTCCCGCCGCGGCGACGAGAGCGCATTGGCCGCCACGGGGTGGGTGCGCGAGTGCGAGTAGCACTGAGGGAGACGACGGATTTGAAATTCAAATGCGGAGCGGTGTGGGAAAAGAGAAGAGGCGTCACTGCACTGAGCCGTTCAGGATGCTCTCTACTAATAGAAAGTTTATCTGTTATCCCACCCCTCCTCTCGCGCTAATCGCTCTAGATGCAGCCTCCTTCCCTTCTTTTTTTTTCTTTTCATGCCAACAAGTGGGTCAGCATTACCAGCCTCTTTCCCTGAGCCACTCGCTCGCTTTCCCAACAACTCCCCATGACGATCTCTTTCCCTTGCGTGGCTACGCCCCTAACTACCCACCACTCTCCTCTCCCCTCCAAGTCTTTGATCTACGCCACCTCCTCCTCCCCTTATCATCCCCATCCATCTCCTACACTGACGCACTGCCATATTTGCCAGCAAAACCCCTGACGAGTGACGCTAGGGTAGTTCGCTACTAGCTGCACCGACGACAAGAGGAGGTAGCAAGGATGGGAGGCGTCAACATGGTAAGGCGGTGTTAGGGGATGGGAGGCGCCAGCGCGGTAAGGCGACGTCGGGGGATAGGAGGAGGCACCGGAGGTAAGGGAGGACAAGAGGCGGTGGTACCTTGGAGGAGAAGCGACGGCACAAGGGTACGAAGGGAGGCAGGAATGGTGCACGAGAAAGAGGTAGAGATGACGACGACGTCCTTGTTCCTCCTCTTGCACCACCGCAGTACCCTACACACACAAAAAGACACTAAAAAATTCCCTAGAATTCATATCGGAACCGAAACCTTAGCTAACACTAGATCGGATCAGAAGCAGGGGTGGGATCGTACCTATCGGTGTATGCCGAGGGCTTGCTATGGTGAGTCATCGCATAACGCAGCCGGTGGTGGTAGCCACCGTGCTCCAAGGCACGACACCGCATTGGAGGCGCCAGCGGCATAGCCACGTCATCAGCATCGAAGGAAGCGGCATCAATGTGACCGTGGGCCATATGGGTCAGCGTCGTCTCCCTGTAGGACCGCGCAACCGATGGGAGTAGTTGTGCCATGGTAGTGGGGCCGGGTAGGAACCAGAGCCAGTTGTCGACGTCAAAGATGGACCCAAGGAAGATGACCGGTGGTTATGGTGTCAGCACCAGCGTGGTAGGAGACGACAGTGCTTGAAGGTTGTAAGAGGAGGCCACCAGACTCGAGGAAGATGGCTGGCAGCTAGGGTGTCGGCGCCGGCATGTTAGGAAGCGACGGTGTTTGAATGAGGACGAGAGAGGAGAGAGCACCCCAGGGGGTTGCCCAGCGGCGAAGGAGGTCGTCGAACTTAGTGAATCTACCAGCAACACTAGGGTGTGTTGGTGATGGTGCTTATGGGCAGCGATGCGCAGGAGAGTTAGGGGGATCGACAGAGGAGGACGAGGGGAAGCCTGGGAGGCTAGCAACGACGCCTGGGATAGAGAGAGCGAGAGAGAGGGGCAGTGAGGGAGTGAAATGGGGAGAGAGAGTGAGGGGGTAGATAAGGTTAGGGTTAGTAGCTTTCGGGATTGGGCCAAACGGGCTAGCCCATTAGGTCGAAGCAGGTCGAGAGTTTATTCTCTTTTTCGCTTTCTTCTTCATTTTTTATTAAATCCAACATATAATGAATAACTAAAACAACATGAATGAATTACCTTTAAAATCATGTCAAATTAGGAAGATTTGCACAACATGCATAATTAAGGTTTTGCATCATATCTTATTAACTTATATCAGTTTCTTTCAGTTTTTAGAACCATACTAGAGATGCATAAGTGGAAATTATATCTGCTGGAATGAGAAAACCTCAATACATGAGCATCAGCAGTTAGGCCGTAGCTTGCAAATTACATCTCTTTCGAACACATAATTCACTTAGTTAAAGTCCACAAACTTGACGCTACAGCACTACACAACATCAAAATATGTAGTGTCATTTGGAATTCTAAAACTACGCTGTGTAGAACTATGTAGTGCCATTTGGAAATCCAAAAATATGTTGTGTAGAACGGTGTAGTACCACTTTATTCATTTTGCAGTTCATCAACCACTTGGATAATCAGCTTGACAAACACCAGTTTCTGAATATTGCTTGCCAACTTGAAAGGAAGAACATAGCCGGTGCTTACTCATTGCTTAGAGTCGTAGAATCTGAGTTATAGAGCTATCTCTCCACAGTAAACACTCATCTGGTAAGCAATCTCTATTGTTGTGAATTTCCTCCATGTCTTCACTTCTTCAGTGTCTATATATGTTTCATGTTACTTTCCGAAATACTTGTTTCACATATCATTCTTATTGTCTTCAGAAAGATTGTAAATTTTATTTGTGTTGATTTAATCTTTAGAGACATTATAATTAATTGAATCAAGCTGCATCTAAGGTACGTGAGCAAGGAGCAATTGATGATCATGACTCTTTCCTCAATGCAGTACAAGATCTCCTATGTATGCACTAAGAAAACAGCTTCGTAATCAGTTAGCAGTTTAAGATTTTAATTTACCTATTTTTAATGATGCCTATCTTTTGTGTAAATGTTCAAGCTACGGTACCAACATCCATGTCAACACATGCTTTAGTTCAGCAGATATCAACACTTCAATCTGGCTTGTTTTCTCTTCAATTTGAACTTGAAAATGCCCTTTTAGCTGACCAGAGAAGATGTATCAATTAGTTGTAAGTTATAACAAGACACTGTCTGGTGCTTCTTATGGTGTGAACCATCCAATTCACGTTCTTAGTTTGGTGTATAAAACTATAAGGCTAACCTCTACCTAAGTGGTTACTTGTCATTGGTCATGCTAATTAGTGATTCCCCCTCTCAACGAACTGGTTAGCTTGGAAGACATGCTAAAAACCCCAGAAAAACCCACAGCAATGATCATTTAAATTATGGTTAGATGATAATATTATACTGTTTGGAATCACGTTTGATTGATGATGTATCAGTTTTTTAAAAATCATGTTGCAACATACAGATACCTTACTAGTAATACAAGAAAGAGATGGCTAAGCACCTCACTAGTAATACAAGGGATAGGCTGGTCTCGCAGAGGTTTCCAGCCCAGACCAGATAGACGATTGGCAAGACGACTTTCGTGTACTTACCCAATTACTCTCCTGGCCTGGGGGAGAACTCGTCCAAGAGGAAAGAAATGTTCAACTCCTAAAATAGAAACATGCAGTAAATATACATTACACAATAACACACTGTACTAGGGGAAGTGTAAGCGACTCATTGAAGGTACAAACTGTTACCTTACTCATTTGAGCTTTTTTTTTGGTTGGTTTATAGCTTATTTTATATTATAACTGGTTTATTTTACATTGTAATTATTAATGATTTTTTTAGTGTAATTAAATTTAAAAATTTTAAAAATAAAAAACAGGTTAGATGTGAAGGAATGTAGAAAAAAGACAAAAAAATCCAAAAAACAAGAAAAACTAGAAAATACGAAATTAAAAAGATAGAAACCAAAAGCCCAAGGGAGAAGCTGAAATAAGCAGAAATGAGTGGAACGAAAGCTCACCAGTAAACAGTGCAGGAGCATGTTTCACAAGACATAAGTCCTAGTTCCTCGTACAGCTGCGGATTGCAGAGACCACAGCATTCCTTCTAGTGACGTGAAATTGCAGATTGCAAGTCCCAGGTAGCAATGTAGCACGCCACAGATCATGTTTTGACAACTACCAGGGAAAACTAAAGGAATAAACTTCACAAATTCACATGTTACAAGAACAGGCAAGATCAAAGGCTCTACTGGAACATGACCAACAACAGTCCAACTGTCCACTACAGATACACTAATACTGTTACACTCAACTTAGCCCTTCTGGTTGAAATACTTCAGATTCGAGAGGTTTCCAATCAGAATTTATGGATGGATGCCAAACATAACAAGAAGAACCAGGCTTTTGTCAACCAATGAACAATGAACGAGATAGAAAAAAGGTCCTGCTTCGCCGCGACTCATTGGTTGTCAGACATCTAGGCTGGATGCCTGTCCATCCGATCAGAAGCATTCCAGAGTTCAAATTTGTGGTGCAGCATCCACAACTAGACCTGAACTGCAGGCTTGGCAGACAGCTCAAACAACACCACTTAGGAGCTTCACCTGCCTGTCTTCCTCTTTCTCAGCTCCCGCAATATTGCTTTTTTCCTTGCCTCATCAACAAATTCTAGGCCAGGGATCTTGTTCTCAGAAGACCTACCTTTTGGACTTCCAACATTCCTTGTGGCACTAGGCCCACCTTTTGGCGAGCCAACGTCGATTGAGTTGGTGGGCCCGTTTTGGTTGACAACAGGAGCCACAACCACTCTCTTCAAGCAGCTGATATCTTGTCTGAACGGGATATCTTCTTTGTTACATTCATTAATATTATTTTGTGCCATCCTATACATGGAAACCATATCATTTCTATGTACAGTCAGTTCTTCCATCACCTTGTCATTGGGTTCTCTCAGTTGTCTGCTATCTATAGCTGTTCTATCAATATTCTCCGCACTATGGTTTTCTCGATCCTTCTCAATTTTGGCAGCAGCAACTCTTGAGTAATGACGAGTGCTAGCAAACCATTTAGTGACCTGTTAACAGAAACTCCAGTAAGGCAAGAGAAGGACGACAACCCCAACAAGCATGCAGCAAAAAATGCTTGTCAGGAGGAAGAACAAATGTGGTTGTTAGAACCTGATGAAATGTCAACCCGAGCTCTTGTGCGAGACTTTCTTTTATTGCGCGACTAGGATACGGATCTTTCATAAAATATACCTTCAGTTTCTGCAAAAGAAAATTGAGTGTCAATGACATAATGTATATTATGTCAACAATTTTAATCAGTTTAATATGTTAGCACAAAATGGTTCTGAGAAAATTTCAGATTAACTGATTCAACTGTAAAGAATATTTAATCATTCTATACCTGATTAATTATAGGACCAAAATGTCTTTTTCGGGCTGTGCTACTGCTACCATTGGAGCAAAGCACTTCAGTTTGCTGCTCACTTGCTGAACCACAGAGTTGTTCACTCTGTGGAGTATGTTCATTATTCTGTTGTCCAGCTGGTGCTCTTCTAGAGCATCTTTTTGCAGGCTGAAGTGACTTAGCAAGTGAATCTGTTTCACTGTCTTCTCGATTTCCTTTTCCAGGTGTGCTATTTCCAGACCACTCCTCATCATCACTTGAATCAGATGATTCTTTTCCATAAGCCTCCTTTGGATCCCCACATGAAAAAGAAACAAGTAAGGTCCTCGCATGCATGCAGAGAAGACTAGCTTTGGTGTATTATGAGGCCTTTCATAAACAACACACTGATTGCTTGGCTAAAATGTATGTACAATAGATGGTTTATTGACAAAAAAAAATTTTCTGTTAAGTGTACATATATGCATGAGCTAGTAGGTTTCCTAGCTTGTTGATTAGTCTTCAGTTAAGTGTTTTTACCTCTGTTAGCAGCCACGGTTCACACACACAAACAAGCACATGCAAACATGCAATCCTACTAGTGTACCATACACCCCTTTTCCTTTCAGTTAACAATACTGCTTTCGTATATTCAAGTAGTTCAAATCAACATAACTTCTGCATCTGTACCAAGTTAACCAAATATGAATAGATACTACAAAATATTTTCATGCTTTTTTTTTCTCATTTTTCAGAATTGATGTGGAACTATGGTGCAGTAGACATGGCTCTTAACTGATGTAATTGTAATACAGAACAATTCAAACATACACTATAAATTTACTGTAAAGCATGGTAGGAGAGTTCTACTTATACTATGCCTATGTCTCTTTGCACATAATCATGCTATTTTTACACCAAGATTATGGTAGCTAACATATCTAGTCCACAAAGATGCGGTTATCGACTAATGCAGCAAAATATTTTACATGACAGGGTAGCATCACTTGAATAACAAGCTTCTGGGAACTAAATGACTACTGCATTGTAAGACATAAGGAAACAATCACACTCAAAGATGCAGCAGGGAAGCTATATATTCTATAAGTTTAGTATGAGATTGTGTGCGACTATGTTATGTGTTCCCCTAAGAACAAAATTATAAGTAATAGTTCTTTCTCTAAAATTGTTTTATTTTATTTAACATATGAGCTTTTTCACATTGCGTGACCTTCATTTCTGGCCAACAGTATGACAAAAATAAATAGAACAAAGGCTTTTGAGGTAGGAATGATTAAATATAAAAAGCATGTATTTACGGTATGGGGCAAAAATGGAAAATGCAAGGAGAAGACATACATCATACAGTTTTTTGTAATCCAGCCGTTCAACTTGTCGTCTACTTGAGACTGGTAGCACCATGTCTTGCTCTAGCTCTGTCTCCACAAATGCGTGGTTGGAATATTCTGCATTAGGTTGCTTATCAACAGCACTAATTTCCATTCTATCGGTATGATGGTCTACTGTCCTAACATCTGGCAATGAAGGTGCTAAGTGTTCATCCTGGCCATGAGATTTAGCAATCTCGGCACAGAAATCGTCAGAGTCTGATGTGAAGTCTGACTCAACTGAGTTTGATTCGTCTTTTTGGTCTTCACTGGAGTCTGGACCTGCTGGATCAAAGTCATCATCCTCCGAGTCCTCAGAAGGCAAACCAAGGTCATCAATTGCTCCTTTGTTCTTTGAAGATTCAGATTTTTTGTTCTTTGAAGGTTCAGAATCCTCAGATGAGATGATAAAATGTGAGCCATCAGAATCTGATCCTTCGCCCCCATCCTCCGCGGATGATTTGTCTTCATCCACCATGTGCCCTTCAGCCAAAGCAGGGTTGTAATCATTGTCCTCTGAATCATCCGATGGAAGATCAGATGCATCAATTTGCTTAGACCCATTCGCAAACGAAGCTGCCTCAGGAAAAACTTTCTGCAGAGATTAAATGTAGTCTCGCGCTGGAATATAATTTGGTCACATTTATCTCAAAGACAATGTAGACTGTACAGTAATTTACTACTAACAGGGTAGTTCATATGTTTTTACCTCCCATGAGTCATGAATAGAGAGTCTGCTCCCTTGGAGTTCATTTAGTACATCTATACAATCAATTTTGCAATCACATGCAGGGCAAAGCCATCCGTCATCCCCCGGTGGAACTAGAAATAAATGTGATTACTGATTACATACATGAGCAACATAGGCAATGATGCCTTCTATATCAAAAAACGAAAATGTAAAGGATATTACTATCTTCTGTCCGCAAAGGAGGGTTTAAACAATTCTGGTGGAAACCTCTGTCGCAGACTCCATCACAAAGAATGATGTCGTTTCTAAAAGTAACATGCTTTGAACCACATATGGCACAGAAGATCTGCCAGACGAAACAAATCATCTCCACATTAAAGTGACAATTATGAGTAAATAAAATAAGAGAGATGTCAAAAAGAGATGGCCAACATCTTCACTAGATATTTCTCCTGCAGAATCAAACAAAGATTCATCAAGTTTTCCCTCAGATAGCAGAGAATCCATATCCCGAAAAGCTTCCCGAATTCTTAACTTGCATCGCATGATTTCTGCCTTGGCTCGTTCAAGCTCCTTCTCAGGTCTTATTTTTTCCAAGCTACATATTTACGTATTATAAAACCAGTGTAAGACGATGCAGGTGCTAAAATATATTAATAGAATTATAGAAATATACACTGGAATGTAAATTGCCCCCGTCAACTTGAAAAAGGAGTGTGAGACATGGTGATTTAGATGTGACAAACCTTTGTCCTTTCCAACCTTCACTGGCATAAGCTTGAATCAAGCTTTGTTCATAGTTCATTCGATTCAAAACGTATCTAACTCGCTGACGGATTTTGAAGTACTCATTCTTGGGACTCCCTCCCTTTGAGGGCTTGTCTCTTTTTCTTTTTTTTGCAGCTGATTGAACAGTAGTATTATCATTTACATGCTCACTAGGTGCCTTATTCTCCTTTTTCGAGGTAGAGCGAAGCACCCTGCCACTACTATGTGCAGATCTCAAAGGATACTTTTTACTTCGTAATACTTGGGAGCCTTTTCTTCCCCTTTTGACTGCTCTTTTGTAGCTATTTCTGGCCCCTCCGGTCTTCCCCTTGTCATTGCCCTGAACAACACCAGAAGTAGTTGTTTTATCCATACAAATGACAATCGCAGATGGACCTCCTCTATAGGAACTGCTAGGTCAGTCTTGGAAAGCTCAGGAAACTCTTGGATAACTGCCCTTTGAAGGGCAGTGATGACCAAGTAGGCCTTTTCCAGTCAAGATAAATGTGTCAGGGCCTACAGCAATAAAAAATATATAAATATGATTATTAACGACACAGAAAATGTTAAAACACAATTGTTTTTTCAGGGTAGTTAAAATGAAATTGTTCTCGTTGATCTTCTAAGTACTTTCTTTGGATGGACCTATTGTTTCTCTTATAGTTCACAGTAGAGTTCAATTGATACTTTTTTGATCAAAAACGTATGTAACATGCATCTATCAGCATTCAAGTTTCTGTGCTGTTGCATTGCGATACGTTTTACTCTATCAGGTACAATTAGAAGCTTCAAAGCTCATGCATGGCGTACAAAATATTGGCAAGATGACTTTTTACACCTTATTCTGTAAGCCCAAAAAGGGGCAGACGCAATTCGAGATGGCAAGTAAACCAAAATCTCCTATTCCCACAGCCAACCAAACCAACTAACCAGCTTAGGCGAGTTTCAATCACTCCCCTACCTCTCCACCCACCACTCCAGATCACTAAATCCAACACCTTTCACGCAGCGTACACCTTAAATCGCCTAATACCGTCGAGTCAGAGCAACATGGCAGCCATTGTAAACTTGTAATGAAGAAAACTAGCTCAAAAGCAACTACTATACATCTTCTGCATAATAAACCCTAGATTCGCACTGAAAAAATCGCCAAGGCCAGAATAGATTCGCACCTCCTCAAACGGGCTTGGATCAGAGAGATAGCAGAAGAGCTCGAGCGGTAGAATTGGATAGAGAGGATGAGTTTTTTTTTCCGGGGATACGGAGATAGGGGGTCTGCGAGTGGGTGTGTGATGGCAAACAAAGCGGGGACCAGGAATGGCGCAACAACGTGACTGGCCAGCAGGAAGAACACTTGCGGCGCAGGCACGGATGCGGCTGGCGGCGGAGCCAGCCGGCTCGAGAACCGGGGCACGCGGGAGGAGATCGGTGGAAAGCGAGCCAGCGGACGGCGTGATTGCGGGGGAAGTAGTCCCCCTCCGACGGGGACGGGCGGGCTCCGGCGCGCGGGCGGGCGCGGCCGCGCAGCGCTGAGAGAAAGGGGCAAGCGGAGGTCAGAGCCGACGGGTGCGGCCGAGTGGAGCGGTGGAGGAGCAGCAGGGGGCACTGACCTGACCTCACCGCGCGCCTCCCGGCGATTTCGCAGCATCCAGACACCACACCCCCGCGGGCGTCGCCAAAAACGCGATGGACTGACGCGGTCACACGTGCTAGGGCTTGCCCACCGCGTCGCACAGAGGCAGCGGTCGCTGGCCCGCGAAGGGTGAAGTGCGCTCTGGGCCGGCGAGAGCAGGCTGGCCCATCCAAACCTGTGATTATGGGGCCATTATCGTTCAGCGTGAGACCTCTTCCAGCCCGTCGTGGTTGCCACTGTCCCAAACCCTAATTATAATCCAATCTAATCACCTACGTCACCCTCTACACGTAGATGTGGCGACCGGCCAGGCAAGGAGTACTCTTCATCTGGCCCATCAGTGTAGGCCGGCCCATCTCCAATAGCATCATTTGAATTTTAGAGAGCTGTCGATTTTTCTTTTTCACGAGTGAATTTTATACGGATCCGGAATAGCTGAAATGCTGGATGCAGCCTTTACCATTTTCATACAGCTGAAATATTTCATTGATCACTTGTGTTGGCTTGTATTGATGACATGAAAGAATAAACACAGGGTAAGAAGGAGCAAAGGGGGTAAAAATATCTGTACATCGATCCTCTTATTGTTGTGGACGATAATTAACGGGGATTTACAAAACGTGAAGCTGCAACTCCTTGCTTATATAGCACTATCAGTCTATCACATAGCTTAACCAAACATACCTCAAGAAAAGGGTTCATGTAAGACCGGTACGGCACCAGATGATAAATAGTGCTTTCAAAAATTTTTCCAAGAATTCATTAATTATTTACTACAACAGTTATGAGAAGTTATGAAGATTAAGAACCTAAACTTCTGAAAACACTCGATGCTACAATAATTCCAGCCCCGTGAATAGTAAACCAGTATCATTTCAAAAATGAAAATCTATAAAACTTTTAATCCGTCGATTCAAAAGACTTGAAACTTGAACCAATACTAGATTAAAAGACTTGAAACTTGAAAGAGCTTGAGAGAATTGGGATATTTTAGTTTGTGAAGCTCTGATGTACCAAAACCAAGCTAAAACCTAAAATTGAGTTAACTCTCAAACCAAAACTCCATATCACTTACAATTTGTTGTGCACCTTCTCTATGATGTCAGGCACATATTCCAACCAACAATTAAGAAAATCGTTGCTAAAGTTTTGACCTTATTTGTTTGAAGGAATGTTACACAAAAAAGGTCAAAAACAAAAACGATGAATATAACTTGTTCGTAGGTAAATAGCCAAGATGGCTTTAGATGTATTTTCATATATCACAGTAAGTTAGAACACTAAAGAAATTAAGGTAAAATAGTTGGATCAAGAAATCACTCGGAGAGACAAAAAGAGCAAAAATCGGGTTTCTTCATGAATTTTCCAACCAAGTGCCTAGATGGATGGAAATTAATTTCTAGAAGTTATCTTCATCTCTTGCACGTACTTGGAATAGCAAGATCAAGAAAGGGGAGGAGGAAAAACCAATCAAATCAAGAGCAAATCAATCAACATAGAGATGTATTACTACTTAAGGATAAAGGTTTTATAGCCACTCCATCTGGAGGACAAGAGAGCACACCACAACCTCAACTTTTCTCAAACCCTAACCCTAGAACTCATGAACCTTTGGTCTCAAGAAAGGATAGTTAAATGGTTAACTACAAGTCTCCATCCCAACGCGTTAAACAGATGAGCTAGCTAGCCCCATCTAACTCTTAGTGGATACTATCCACTTAGCACATATGGAAGAAACCCGATAACACCACATACACGGTTTTAACTCATACACTACACTTAGTACGTTTTTCAAAGTGCATAAATCCAAATCCGCTAAGCTCATAGCTTTGATCCAACTTGATCTTTCCAGCTCCTTGACTTAAACCGCTCTTCTAAGCGTCGCTCAAGCGCCGCGGTTTTACTCTAATGTAGTTTTTGGTATTTTGGTCAAACTACCAAAATATTATTTCTTGACCCGGTCATCTCTTTCTATTGCAAGCAATCGCCATACTTACCATGTGTAAATGCACCACTGGCTTGCCACACATCGGCAGGTATCTTCTATTCTGGTTCCATCAGACCACACATCACTTGGACCGCTCAAGCCATATGGTGTAACCCGTCGTTCGAACTTTTCTTTAATATTTTTCGTCTTTCTTGTGCCATGCTTGAGCTCATCCGTCTCATTCAACGTTATTTATCATTCTGTGGCTTAGCTCCTCCATAAGCGTAGCCCCGATTCTCACCGTTGACCATGGTTGACCCCAAGCGATCTTACACATACAAAGACAAAGAAATTATTTTTGGGCATAAGTTCTTTACAACTTAATTCATATTACCAATAATATGTCTCATGCAACCTATAACAACTGACCTAGGTCAGCAAATCATCCCATGACTCAAATTTCCTAAAATTATCTATTTCTACAAGTTGTCTAGAAAAATCTGCAAATTTGTAAATTTCAAATTTCTAGTCCTAAAAAATGACAATAGTTCATCACAACAAAACCAGTGACCTTCTCACATGGTCCTTCAGCCCAGAAAATTCTGGTGTTAATTAAACCATGACAATGGTTTCTATTATTACACCAATGGCAGAGGGAGGCTCTAGGGGTCAAGTTTTGTTTTTGCAAAACACCTATATTTTTATTGACAATTTCATAAAAATTCATAAAATTTAGAGATTTTGAAGAGATTGACCCTATAAGGTTTTGATACTAGCTACACCATTGCCACCAACTCTGCCCAATCATTAAGCATCCCACCATTGCATACATACTACAGTGCAAACTCTACCTCAGAATACGTTCATGTACATGCAAGATGTAGCTGCATTTTATTCTGCGTAACAATCTATACTCCCCGATCTAACTACAACTAACCAACAAACCATCAATCTATATACCACATAAGTACACTACCCCTTTGTCAGTGGCAGACCTAGGAATTTTAGGATGAGTATTCAAAGTTACAAAAAAATATTATTCAATAGAAAACATAAAGGTCCATAATAGCGAAAATTATGGTCCAATGCAATTATTCTCTTCTCACTGCATCTTGTTTATTGACATTATAGCCTATAATAGGAATTCTCTTCCCAAGATCACGCGAAAGCAAATTAACATCATAGATGACCTCATCATCTAATCTATCATCTTCTATGATTGAAGACAATGGGTAATCTATCTCAGGTTCTGTGTTTAGGGTGTTGCTGTCATCGTGTGTGCGCACTACCAGCTCCAGCTCAGTGTCATTGGAAGGAAAATTGGTCTAATTTTGAACTTGGCTTTCATTAGTAATCGGTTTTGGCATCAAGATGGAAACTACCTTTTGCGTCTTTTCAGCTCTCTTCTATAAAGATTTCAAATCTGCAGACTTCTACATTTTTTTAAAGCTAAAAGATCTACACAAAAAAACATATACCAAAGGTCATATTAGCAGTGGAGTTAATAATTGAAAACACATAAAACTAAAATGATCACCCCTCTCGTCAACATCACTATTTGTTAATGCAGTCGGCAAAGCTAACACTACCAATCCATTACAAATTCCAAGATTACAATGCAAAATAGCTCAACGCCTCAACCTAAGAAAAGATGGAAAAGAACTCAAGTTGTCACCCCAGAATAAAACACTCATCCATGAAAATACCGATGTTCAGTGAATTGCTGGTTAGTACAAAGCTCCTACTGTCCTACACCCTAGAGGATGTGTCAAACACTACAATGCAAAATCCTAGTAGCAAATGGGCCCTCATTCTAATTTTACAGCAATATTCTTAATCTCCCAGGCTCCTCAAGTGAGTGATTCTAATTTTACAGCAATCCTTGATCTCCCAGCCACTTTATGTGACACAATACATTGCTTGAAGTGGCTACATTTTTTAAAAGAACACATTTTTCACGCAGCTCGTAACACTTTTGTAACGGGTTCTGTTTCTGTTAATAAAACAAACCAGGTTGCTTTGTGGCTTTGCCCTTGTTCGATATGGCCAAACTCCAAATTATCTCATCGACTCATCGACTCATCGACATTCAAGTGTATCGCATGAATCCATTACTACTCCTAAGTCCTAAACCCTACTGAATGTTTCAAAGACTGAATTAAGGCAATTCAGCTTTCGTAATGTTTTAAGGACCAAATTAAGCTTCCCCATTGTTCCAGGAGTGGATTTTGCACATCAGAAACAATACCAAAAAACGAAGCATGAGATAGAGAAAGTGCAGACCCTCCACTCCATGAGGGCGTCGACGAAGAACAAGGATCCACAGCCGCTTGAGGGCTCCGCCTTCACCGCATCCGTATGGAGGTTACAGTACACATCGATGTCGATCTCCTCCAGACCTCCACCCGCAGACCCACTGCGAGAAGCTCTTGAACTGCACAAACACACACACAAAGAGAGCGCGCATTAGCAGCCGTCAAACCCATCCATGAGCTCGATTCCACGGAGCAAAACCGCAGGATGTGTTGAGGCACTTCACGGCCGCGTAAGACGCCGGGCGGTCGTAGGGGTTAGTGAGGACTGACCGATTGAGGAGCAACTCCAGACATGCGGTCTTCGCAGTTGGCACTCCTTGGCGAGGAGGGGCGATGGATGCTGCGTTTGGTGACTTGGCGAGGACAGTGGCGGTCGACTTCAACCCTAGGTGGCCTGGGTGTGGCCAGTTGGTAGCAATGGCCAATTGGCTGAACGGAGTTGGGATTGGGCTAGACGGGTTTGAGACGGTTGAAAAATTATGGATGTGTTATATGGATTTCTACAGGACAACGGGTATGGTCAGTATTGGGTTTGGAGTCAGAATATCATTTGGGTGGTTTTGAGCTTTATCAAAGTATACGATGGCGAAATAGAGCTTGGAATGGCGTAGACGGACTCAAGACGATCAAAAGGGGTATATATATAGGGTTTCAATAAATAGAGACGATGGAAACAGTATTGGACATAGACTCGAATTGACATCGGGGTGGGCTAGAGTTTTATTGAAGTGTAGTCAAGCCAAAAAGAGTTGAGAAGGGACTTGCCATGAGTACACTCGACGGACATGTTGCACGATGGATCCGAAATGCGCAATTGCTCCCTCAACAGCTGCGTGCGAACCTACAGATTGGAATGGAAGGCAACCGATCAGATACAGATGAATTTGATAAAGGAACATGAGATGAATTTGACTGGAAAGGAAACGGGTTCGCTAACCCCCACGGCCGAGCGAATCGCCGTTCGGCCGTGCAAAACCACATTCGCAACGCGAACGGCCGTCGGCCGCGCCGCCGCCGCCGCCGCCACCGGCCACCTCTACGCCGCATGCTGCCGCCACTCCGATGCGCGCCGCGTGCCGCCGCTGCCGCCGCCGCCGCCGCGACGCTGCCGCCGCCACCATGGCGCGGCGCGGCGCGCGGCGCCGACGTAGCCGAGCAGCGCCGCCCATGCACCCGCCGCCATGCCTCGGTCGCCGCCCGCCGCCGCCACGCCGCCTCCCTACCGGACATCACCGCTGCCGTTGTTCGCCCGCCATAGCCGCCATAGGCGGCGGCGTCAAGACGTAGCCGTGCACACCGCCGCCGCCTCGTCGGGCCGGCCGGTCGCCGCCGCCGCCGGCCGCCACAAGCACGGTGCACGGGGAGAGAGAGTGAGAGAGGAGAGAGAGAGAGGAATAGATGCATTTTTTTGAGGGATCAAGAGATAAAGGAGGTAGAGATGTGAAGATAGATATTGGGGGGAGAGAGAGAGAGATAAGGTTTGCATTTTCTGGGTGCTACAATGAGTTCTCCCAAAACCACTTAAATTTCGTTGCATATAATCAGATCTTCCAATGTACCTACAATAAAAGAGGCATTAAAAATGCATAGAGCAAGGTTATAAAACTTAACAACAGAATTAGATATATCAATCCCATATGTTTCAGACTACTGTCTATGTCAACATTGCATGGCAGGAACAAAACACTCAAAATCATCCCTACAGTTATTCGGAAGCCATGGATCTCTCGAACCATCACTCATGCGTCAGTCATAACGAAAAGAAAAGGGAAAGTGCAACCTGGTAGGACTAATCATCCAATAGATCAGTGCTTGGACGGCCTAGCATCCTCGGCACAGATATACTGGATGACGCAAGATACCGGATCTCAATTACCTTCGCAGTACCTGCGGCTATGCAATTGGGTCTACGTTGCTGTCCCTCGTGTGCAAAGCTGATGCGCGCATCACGGCGCCACACGGCCAGGCTACGGAATCCATGTCACCGCCATGCTACTTGCACGGGCAATAGGAACATGCCGTGCTGCTGCACAGCCAGGCAGCCGTGTGCACGTGGCTGTCGTCCCGTTGCGCCGTGCAGCAGCGACATCGTCATCAGCGGCGAGGTGGAGGGAAGGAGGGAGGAGCGAGAGGGACTGAGGGAGGAAGCGGGGGTAGGGTGGGGAACGGAGAGGTGGAGAATGAGTCGGGAGTGTCCGGGGAGCGCTGCTGGAGGGAGGCTGGGAGGGCGCCAGGGGAGTCGGCGATGGGGGATAGGAAGGAAGAGGCGAAGTGGGGGGTGGCGGCTAGGGCTGTGGCCTGGAAGCAGGTGAGGACGGGCCGCAAGATGGATGGATCGGATTGTGGGACCGGACCGGATCGGATGGATGAGGCGAGCCCGGGGAACTGACATACTGTAGCTCGTAGGAGGCATCTCGTGAGCCAAATCACTGTTGGTGGTTCCACGTGTATATGATACGATAAGCGATAACTAAATAACGCTCGTCCTACGACTTTTCTGGATTTCGCTGTTTTTGGAGGTGTAATTATAGTAATAATGGCCGTCATGCGGCAACGAGGCTTAAGGGACCGACATGTCAGAGGAATGTACGGACAGAGAGAGAGCACTATGAGCCTTCAAGATGGGATCTTGCTCGATTGGGCTGAAAAACTATGAATTATGACTGAAATTGCATTATAGCAGTTGAAATTTCACTGTAGCTGAAGGTGGCTTATTTGGTGTAATTAAATTTTAAAAAAAAATAAAAATAGAAAAAATATGCTAGCTCATCACAGACAATACAAACGATACGAGAAAAAAAACTGGCAAAAAAGCTCAAAAAACCAAAAATTTAGAAAAAGATGAAATTTATGAATAATAACATATAAGTCGAAACCGTGTTCAAGCTCAAAACGAAAGCGAAACCTAACCCTTTCTCCCCAATGTCTTCAACCCTCTCCAATCTTAACTTGCTTCTCCATTGTAAGGTTGGTTCCATCCAATTGAGACCCCTATGCATCCGTGTCTCTTCTTGAAGGATTTCTTCATGGATTCTTCTTCCATTTGGTTTATTTGTTCGATTTCTTGCAGCTGGTTGGTTGTTGGCAGGAACTAGTAATGGTAGGGAGGGCCAACATCCCAACGAACAACTCCGCTGTGATCGCCATCATCGCTGACGAGGTGATCTTATCCTCTTTGTGACCTTAATTTTTTGTTGCTTTAGTTGTTAGTTTTTGTTATTAACTCGGCACTTCTTGGATCCCTAACACTTAACTAGAGTAATATGTAGCCCACATAGGGGGTTAGGGATGATTTAGGTATGGGCCTCCTTCCTACTCCGGCAGTCGTCCTAGGGTTGAGCAGTAATATTTAATGATTCATACTAGCTGATGGTAGACGGTAATTTAGGCTTGCCTGCGGGTGGCGTGGTAATTCATGAACATGCACAACACCATTTGTTAATTGGTTTCCCACAGTATTTATGTGATACTGTCCAAAAAATTCCTTCTTAATGTCCATTTTCTTATGCATTTATTGGTAATGGATCTTACAGTATCATCTACTATCTTCTACTGCATATCATGTTTTTTCTATTTCACTAAGTTTAATGTAATTCTGTTCGACCAAAACAAGCTTGCTTTAATCAAAATTTTGTTAGGAAATATTTAATCTTCTTTTGTACTATTGTTTTCTCAGTCATGAACTATTTGTTTTCTCTGTCCTGAGCTTTCATCTATTCTAGACAACCTCGCATGTCACTTTTAGCTCATAAGCTTACTAGTGACACATAGCTCCAATTATTATTTCTTTCTGCAATGCTTGTTAGTTGTGTAGCCTATTATTCCATACTTTTGTTACATGTGCTGGTCCTTACGATTTGATATCACTATTTTTTGCTGTGTCATGCTACAGAAACGACATTGAAATAGATTGAAGATGCATTTAAAGAGTTTACTGCGAGGGAGGATATCGCTATTGTGCTCATCAGCCAATATGTAAGTGAACCATCACATGTCGATGCATATTCTTTGTGTACTTTGAAGAGATCAACACATTAGTAGGTCAGAATCCTGTAAATATGTCAATCTAAATAAAGAGAGAAGGGGAGGGGGAGGAAGTCACGTGTTTTGGGGGGGTTAAGTTAGTCTTGATTAGTATCTTTGGAGTCAGCCCCTGCTGCCATAAACAAAATGGATGAGTTTGTAATGAAACCAGATATATTCTCCTGTTCTTGATTTTACTTGTGTACTAAGAATGGAGCACCTCAACAAGGATTTTACGTGCATCAATAATTTTGCCAACTCAGTTAAGAAAATGTGCTTTAAGACTTGATTTAGGTACCTTGTTTTTCCGGTTTTTCAAGTTCTGTTCTTTGTTACTTGCACCAGAATTTACGGAAACCTCTCCTTGAACTACCGTTTGGATTGGACCAACCACCGTTTTTGAAAAGTGGAAATGTCATCAATTGTTATTTGTTGAAGCTGCTGCTTTTATTTCGAGGATGACGTGTGGCATGTTTATCATTATCTCTACTACTTCAAATAAGGAGTTGATAGTGGTGCTTTCCCCCCTCATCTCCCTCTTAAAAAATTATTCGATTGTAGACCTATCCACTCCACTCCTCATCCCCCACCTTCATGATTCAGTTAGAGAATGCATTTAGGTAAGATAAATTGCATCTTATTATGCTTGGTGTTCCCACCTGGTAGGAAAGATGAGCATGCGAGGATTGAGGGGGCAGCACCAGGAAAGGTTATAGACTGAAATGGTTGTAGTGTCGCTGGTGTAATTGACGGTCTTGTAACATCTCTGTACCTAAATATTGTTCTCCGTTGCAACGCACGGACATTCAGCAAGTATGTGTGTGTGTATGTATGTATATATATGTGTGTGTATATGTACGTATACGTAATATAGATAGATAGATAGATATATGTATATATGTAATACATATTACATATATGTATGTATGTATATGTGTGTATATTCTCATCGTAGAAGTCTTCTAGAAGCTCCGGTACACACACCTTACAACAAATGGAATAGACGAAATATTAATACAAAGATTGATAATGATAGTACAATGCTGCAAAATAAAAATTACGATGAAATAAATAAATAAATAAATACACACACATATTACACAGGAATTATCTACTAATATGACTGCTAGAGCGCGACTACGAGAGAGTTCGCAATTTATAGCGAGAGCGCAGCGCACGCTAACGACGTGTCTGTAATGATGGGAGGGAACTGCTCACGCACGCCGGGGGGGGGCGTAGATGTGACGCCACCTCTCTTTCGGTTGTCTGTTCTCTTGTCGTGCATAGCAGAGTATGATTTTACAGGGCAACCAAATTGCTTTTGGGCCACTGTCTTTATTTGCATGCATGCTAAAGCTACTAAAAGAACACACCAACCCCACCTCCACAGCACGGGCAGTGTGGTAGAGGATTATTTTGTGCTAATCAAGGGCTAATGATGAACACTAATCACCTACTGCATGGCCGTTGTATGGCACCGGGCTCTGTTGCACGATAGCCGTGTGGCAACAACCTCGGCCACACGGTGACCATACGGCAAACCCTGGCAGCACGGCCGTTGCTAAAGCTACTAAAAGAACACACCAACCCCACCTCCACAGCACAGGCAGTGTGGTAGAGGATTATTTTGTGCTAATCAAGGGCTAATGATGAACACTAATCACCTACTGCATGGCCGTTGTATGGCACCGGGCTCTGTCGCACGATAGCCGTGTGGCAACAACCTCGGCCACACGGTGACCATACGGCAAACCCTGGCAGCACGGCCGTTGCGCATTCCTCTGACGTGTCAGCACCTTAAACCTCATTGCACAGTAACCGAACGCTAAAAGTGTTATTTTTGTCATTGCCGTGCAACCGGCGCCATTCCTGTAAACACCTCCAAAAACGGCCAAATCTGCCAAAAAGTGGGATGATACCGGGGAGGCCGACGAAATTCCTGCGACGTGCAGTGCAGGCTTGCCATAGTACCATACTACCATGGTCTATGCAGTAAAAAGACACATGGCAGACTTGCAACTTGCAAGTGAAACAAAGCAGATTCTGATAATAAACAGTAAAAATGTGTGCAACGGATTTGTTCTTCAGAAAACGTTAGTAATCGTACCCAAAAGTAATCAACAAATAGTGCCAAAAATAAAGATCTGCACTTTTCCAACTGAGGGATTGCATTTCCTTAAGCTGAATTGATTTGTTATTTCTCAGAGAGAGAAATCATAAACCAAAGACATCAATCTGTACATGCAATAACGGAGCTAGAAAATTTATGTTAGATGTGTACCATTCGTGCTTAAAGATGAGATAAAAAGATGGTTGTTGTATATATATATATATTCAAAAAAAGGGGTGTCCATGCATACCGGGCACCCTAGCTGACCCCACCCATGTGTACATGGGTGAATTATATATATATATATATATATGAAAATACTTTCTACACCCGGGTGTAGTTACTCCCACCCCTAATATACCACATAAACGAGCTTAAAATACTCCTTTATCATTTTAGGTATGCTTGTATACTAATTATAAGATACTCTAATGTGAACCACATGAAAAAATTACAAGGGAGATCATAGTTTTTAGTATATTTTGTAAATACCTTCATATACACACATGAAAAGGAGTATGTCTAAAAAATATACATACCACATCCGAAAAATTGTTCATACCACCTAGATGGTCTTAAATACTGTGATACTACACGTACATACCCTCCGTTACGCGAGATACTCCCTACGTTATGAGATACGACATAGGAGTAACTACACCCGGTGTAGAAAAGAGGCTTTATATATATATATATATATATATATATATATATATATATATATATATATATATAGATGAAATTGGGCACTGTGGTGCGGGCACCTGATTTTAAATGCACGAATTAAACCCAAATTCGGTATATTTTTGAAAATATCATTTTAGGGTATATACCCATCTATAACAATTCAAATGAAACATATACCTTTGAAAAAATATACTTGAATTCAAAGTTTTGAATGAATTTAGATCATATGCTTTGCTGATTTATATATATAATCATCACATACCTAAAATCAAACTATCAATAAAAAAGGCAACTACAGTTCAAATTTCAGTTCGAATTTGTTTGAACTAGTTAGTAAGCTAGTTAAACTTGATATCCAAGAAATTTTAAAAATTTTCGCACGCGATACATACCTATTTTAGACTATGGTGCACAGGCACCAAGGAGCACTCGTTATTTTTACTATATATATATATATATATATATATAATTCACCCATGTACACATGGGTGGGGTCACTAGGGTGCCCGGTATGCATGGACACCCCTTTTTTTTGAATATATATATATACAACAACATACGCTAAAAACTATGAACTCCTTTATAAGTTTTTCGTGTGGTTCACATTGGAGTATCTTATAATTAGTATACAAATGTACCTAAAGTGATAAAGGAGTATTTCAAGTTTGTTTAGATGGTATATTAGAGGTGTGTAACTACACCCGGTGTAGAAGATATTTTTTATATATATATATATATATATATATATATATATATATATATATATATATATATATATATATATATTCAAAAAAAGGGGTGTCCATGCATATCGGGCACCCTAGCTGACCCCACCCATGTGTACATGGGTGAATTTGATACTGCCCAAATAATCCTTGGATTCTTTCATGCCTCGGTGATAAACGTCTGATGTACAACATCATTGTGATCAGCAGTGAAATAACCGGTTGCAATACCATTTTTTTCCAGAGAGAATCTAGATACACAAATATATGATATACGGCTGAGTTGATATGTTACTCCAAATGAAATCAACACCTCCAGCTGGGTGTTAAAAATTGGATCGGGATGAACGCGACGAACGGGTGGTGCTGCCCTCTCTGCCATCTTTCTTCCGCATGCCTTCGAAGCTCAGGAAACATCTGAGTGGTCTGACCTGTTCCAGCACAGCTAACATGAGAATACCATTTGCTAGAACATAGTATGCTTAGCTATATGACAGAACACTTATCAGACCACAGTACAGCAGAAAGGCATTAACTGTTACCTTCCAACGGTTCTTATGAGCTAGTTCATTTTTGATCGCAGACAACTGATCAATGACTACTCTAAAATCAGGCCTATCAGCAGGATTTTCACTCCAGCATTGCTCAATCAACCTAGAATAATGTCAAGTGGACAAACAATCAAGTCAGGATGAAATAGGCAAACCAAAGTCACCATGGATGATGGCATCTGGAGGAAATAGAACACATTAAAGTTCACATATCCAAATAGTCAGATGAAACATGGGTTGCAGAAGCTTGTTTGCTAGCAGTTGGCCATGCAAACAAGCCAACCAAATGCTCCAAATAAATTGGTAATTGCCAGTTGCCGCAACACAGAAAAAAGAGAATGCTTACTCTCTTAACCCATGAGCATAATGCTTTGGAGGAGCTCTGAAAGGCGGCCTTTCTTTAGAATTGTACGCCTTCTCAATTTCATCAATTTTCTTATTATAAAAAGGGAGACATCCTTCAATCATCTGAAAGAGTTGAAATATCAGTAAGTAAAAATGTTTTGGTGGGTTCTGTGAGTAGTTGGAGCAGAACTTTGTAGTTTTCAATTTAAAGCAAAATTTTAACAACAATCTAAATCAAGGTATCAAACAACGATTCCAAGTTCTAACTGGCACTACACAAATATGTGGATACCAACATGATAAATTGATAAGGCATAGAAAGGTAGAATGCTATATAACAATTTTACCTCTTGAAGTATCAAGGCGAACGAGAAGACATCCACTTTAGTATCATACTCCTCTTTTCGCACAACTTCTGGAGAAACATACCTACCTGTGACATATTTATCAATTATTTGTGCACAAAGAAGGTGAACAAAACTTGTCAAAACAGTGAGCTGCCCACTAGATTAGCACAAACCAAGTACGACAAACCAAAAAATATGCTTACAGGCATTGCCTGGAGAAGTTACCGGTTTATCCTCTCTAACTTTTCTTCTCCATTTTAGCATCTTACACAAATCAAAATCTGCCACCTTCAGATGACCAGTATCATCCCTCAATATGTTTCTGTTGTCTTACACAATTGACAGAGAAGTCTTTTAACAAATCAGGTATTTGAAAAAACTCATGGGGTATATAAAAAAGATGCAAGAAAATTTCACAGAAAATAAAGTACTCACGAAGGCTCAAGGTCACGGTGGATGATAGCTTGAGGTTTATGCTCGTGTAAGTAATTCATTCCTCTATTACAGTTCACAAAGGGTCACGAGTCAGGTTTATGTTACAACAATGAAAAATAAAACCGATAGAGTTTTTTTCTGTCATATTGGGGTTATGGGTGGCAAACCTTGCAATATCAAGAGCTAATTTCACTGCATATGATGGTTCCAGAGCTCCTTTTTTATTGAGGTGTTTGCGCAAATCACCCTGCAAATAAACATTTTGATAATTTTCAACAATTCATAAATAAAGTTATGTATTTAAATATTCAAGCAAACGTGCAGAGTTAATAAACTGTTATGATCCTTACATCATAATGGGGTAAATACCATATAGAGGAGGGTCGGCATGGCTCGGCTGAACGAGGAGAGGTCTTAGGAGAGAGGAGAGACCATGAACTGAGGAGATGAACTTAGAGGAGACTAGATTATTTCTTCTTGCTTAATGAGAATACATGACAATACTATCCTTATATAGAGCCGGCCCTAACAAACACAATCTAGGGCATGTTCTTTTTAGCTGCGGCTTATGACTTTTGGCTGAAATTTTTTAATTTTGGTACATTACTTGTCTGATTACGAGAGACCGATACTCACTTACGATTTTGGCTGGTACAGATGTTGGGCTTTTAACGTGTATTACGTTTAACTTGTAGACCCGTCTTGGAAAATACTCCGTTTGAAAGTTAGGTACTGTAGTAAAAGCCAAAAGCCGGTCGGCTTGTGATTTGCCAAACAGGCCCCTAAACCTTCCAAACTAATAGATATAACATTCCAACTAATAGAGATACTATTCTATCTTCTAAAGATATCAACTTGCTAATCAAGTTCATACTATTCCTAATATAATCAGCCACCCTTAGGAAAATGTAGCTGATGTTTCCATGCATGACAAGTAACCGTGCACTGTTTACGTGAACAGTACCATTGCGCATAACAACTTCTCCCTCCCTTCGCGACAGCTCGGCCTCAAGCTGTGGTGGCAGCCATGGTTGCAAGTCTTGGTAGCCCCACTTCGGTGAGCAATTGCAATGCCTTGTATGAAAACTTGGGATGGTGTTGACAACGGTTGACGGTGAAGGTGTGACGGCCTTAACGCTGCCCGATGTCAAGGAAGTTGCCAATAGTGAGGGCCATCGGTGTGGGACGGCAGTGTCGTGCTTCCCGCCACATGAAGTGACGAGGATGGGAGATACACGACAACATCGCGAAATCTGATATGCCTTCGGCGGTGTAGATCGCACAACAACATCTGCCTGTGCCTTCTCCTCCTCCTTTTCCATCAACTTGGCCACCATAGCCGCCATGTCTACCAAGATGGCTTTCATGTTGTCTACGCCGACACTCATCTCATTGAGGGTGGCCCTCATGACCTTGAAATTCTCGACAGCAGAAGCTATGGTGTTGGCTCTGATATTAAGTTGTTATGATTCTTTAGATTATAACGAGGTAAATGTCATACAGAGGAGGGCCGGCATGGCTCGGCCGAAGGAGGAGAGGTCTTAAGAGAGGAGAGACCATGGACTGGGAAGACAAACTTAGGGGAGATTAGATTACTTCTTGCTTAATGAGAATAGATGATAATGTTGTTCTTATATAGAGCCGGCCCTAACAAACACAATCTAAACCTTCCAACTAATAGAGATAACATTCCAACTAATAGAGATATTGTTCTATCTTCTAAAGATATCAACTTGCTAATCAAGTTCATACTATTCCTAATATAATCAGCCAGCCTTAGGAAGGTGCAGCTGTTGTTTCCATGCGTGAACAGTAACCATGCACTGTTCACGTGAACAATACCTTTGTGCATAACAACCTAGACATTTCTATGGTGCTGAAATCGTATTGCAGGTAGTTAGGAAGAATCATACTAGCAATGATCTATTGTGGCCAAAAATTGACAAACAATAAGATACAGACTAATTTGGCATTGTCACTCTAGTATGACAACAATATTTTATTTCTTACTATACATGACCAAATAACTTGTATAAAATGAAGCCCTGGATCCACACCTAGGAAGGTTTGACTAGGGTAGCCTAGATAGTGGTTAATCAAAAGGACCTCAGATGTAGAAGCTATCAAATATGAAAATAATGTAAGTCTGAAAAGCACATTGGCCTAAGACAAACCTTTGGCATAAATTCCATGACAATCATCATTGGGCTGCTTTGTGTTACAGCACCCAAAAATTGCACGACATTTGGATGCCGTATTAGTTGCAGCACGTCAAGCTCATCTCTAAATGCCCTTCTGCAATGCAAAGACATCCATCCAAACTGTAAGGAAAATACAACCTGGGGATTGAAGAAACAATTCAGTGAAATAAAACCAACATAGACCAGGAACAAATGTATCTATTCAATGGAATAAACCCACACTCTGTTGTCGTCAGTAATTAAATCATCATCCAGCTTCTTAACAGCAACCAGAATGCCCCTCCATGTTGCTTTCCGAAATGTACCCTGAGAAGCAAATGGAAATAACATCAATGCATAATTCAAATATTAATAGCATCTGATGGAGAAACTCAATGTCTTCGGAAATTTTAGGTATGGAAAGTAGGATCTAATGTCAAGATTTCAACACCATACGATCAGTAGAGTCGACCAACTGTACAGGTACGCTGAGTCGCTGACTAGTGATTAGAGTAAATTTGTGCCAGACAGTTTATGCGCTTAGTTACTAAAAACTTCTCACGGGAAAGAAAGTGCAAGACATATACATACCTTAGATAAATCATTGCCATTAGTAAAATCAAGTTCGTTTGGGTCAATCTCGTATTCAGGAACTTCACGATCGTTGTTAACATGCATAGGTGCAACCTTCAAGAAATGAGGCGGGTGTTCAGAACACTTGGACATAACAGTATAGCGGGCAGACACAATATACATACAACATAGTACCTTGAGCTTGGAGCCATGCTTCTCCAAGATCTTGATGACATCATGATTCTGGTAATGCATCGCATCCGCCAAAGGCTGCCAGATAGTAGTGCAATACAAAATTAATATAGCAGCTCATAATGTTCACGTATTGAATCCTCATAACTTAAAGAACAAATCTTGCCATATAATACCATTTCCCATGGGAATGATAAATTTAAAGTCAGATCCCCCAAGAATTCTGAGGTCCTCAACCGAAGCAAGCAAACGGAGCAAAACTAAAGGCAAAAGTTCAAGCAGTCTCACCGTGCTGCCCCACTGGTCCTCGACGGCGGCCTCCGCGCCGCGGCCGAGGAGAAGCTCGACGACCTCGGCGTGGCCCTCGCAGGCGGCGATGTGCAGCGCCGTGCGGCCGTCGGAGTCGCGGAAGTTGGGGTCGGCGCCGGAGTCGAGGAGCTCGCGGATCCCCTCCGCGTTGCCCTCGTGGACCAGGTACATCAGCTGGAAGATCATGACTCCGGCCGCGTCGCCCGACCCCTCCGAGCCCGCGCCACTGCTGCCGCCGCCGCCACGGTCGGGCGCCATCGACGACTGCTTCCCCAGCCTAAACCTCGGCGTCGTCGCCGCCGCCGCCGCTTGCGTGGGGATCTTGGGCTCCATACGGTGACGGTGGCGCTAGGGTTCCGGCCGGGAGATCGGATCAGAGACTTTGACGAAGGAACTGAGTAGAGCGGGGAGAAGAGAAGGGGAGGGTCGGCGCGAGGCAGGAAGGAATCGACTCGAAGGGGCCTGGGAGGGGGACGGGGTCTTGCTTGGATTGGGTGGGTGGCGGCGGCTGAGCTGGCTAACAGGTTCAACAACTAACGCCGCCCCCAGTCTATTCATTTACTTTATTTTTTATGAGATCTGTAATAATATCTATCTCTTTCAGATGATTATCATGTATGAGAAAACACAGAAAAGGGAATAGGAAGCTTGATTCCGATGTTAGGGTATAAAACCAAAACGGAAAATCCCTTGGATGTGTGGGTGACAGCTGGGCCCCGCGGAAGTAGAGCCTCAACGGTTCGCCATGCTGGTGCCGTTTGCTGGGTTACCCATGCGATTCGTTGCTGTAGTTTGTGTTTCGTGGTGTAACAGTGCTTCGCTATTTACACACTGCGTACTTACGTAATTCGTGTTCTGTTAATGGTCTGTTTAGGGCGTAGAATTTTGGCGGGAGTTTTGCAGGAAAAGATTCAATTTCACGGAGCTTTAGATGCATAATATACTTTGTGAAGGCCAGCAACACCAATATAGTGAGCGATTAACAAGAAAGAGACTTGGCCCAACTAAAGCTTAGGTTTAAGAAATATTAGATATTTGTTTTTTTTAAAAAAAACTCCATGTACTTATAACAAAGATCAAAAAATATTTTTAAAAACCGTAAAAAATAGATCCGTTTTCAGATATCACTAAACTGGAATAGGACCAGAGAGCTTTTAGGCGCAGCTGCTGATTGGATGTATTAGGATGCTGCGATAGGACAAGGGGCTTGTATGATGTCATGGCCTTCGACGTTTTCATTGTCACGCGGAAGAAACCAAGGGGGCAAGGCAAAAGGAATTGCAAGCTCGTAGGTATGAACGTGTTCTGGCTATCTAGAAGCCAGCCTAGTAGATCTCCTAAGAAATTGCTTCGTTGAATAACTGTGGAAATCTCAAAGTGTCAGTGTTTCTATCTTGGCCGGCAGCAAACTGTTCCAAAGGCCCCGCTTCAACCGGCTATGACTTTTGGTTATTGGTTTTTAGTTAAAATTATACTGTAGCAGCTTGTTAGTTTTTTCTAAATCTTTCAATTAAAGAAAAATAAAAAAACATCGTTATATCTACATAGACAATACGGAGAAATAAAAAAAACTAAAATTAAAAAACCAATATGTCCATTCCAGCTTCTAAAAACCGGAAGTCAAAGCCATTTAGAGCGAGACCTTTAACTTCTGATTTTTAGCTTTTAAAAGCCAAAAACCATTTGGATTGTTAACTGCTTAACACAGTTTTTTTTTCTTTTAATTAAATATTTTTAAAAAACTAACAACCATTACAATATCATTCAGCCAAAGCCATTAGAAAAAGAACTAAATTGAACAGGCCACAAAAAGAACATTGCCGGGAGAAAGTCCCAGTAAGGCTCGTATCCTCGTCTCCCTCCTAATCTAGTACATGACCAAGTATATCTATTTTTTTCCGAGAACACGAGTATATCTGGTGCTTTCCTCTCTTTGTTTTTTATAACCCTAATTCATCTTGTTTGACATTTGCAAATTTCAGAAGTACCTGCCCCTGGTATTTACGTTACCCGAAAGGGGGGATCAAGCCTTCAGAAACTGGAGAGGATCAGATATTGAGATATGCACGTAGTTATGTACCCTAATTCATCTTGTTTTCTGCGGCAATCTGTCTGGGAACTCCAACATCTTCGCATCGAAGATCACAACACCTTCAGGTTAGTGGCAGCAGCTCGCCGCTGCAACGGAGAACTACAAAATGCAATGACGAAGCAGGAAACAGCAGGTAGAGACTGTTGAGAAAGTACTTACAGACGGATCAAAGGTACAAGAGATGGGCACCTTAAGTCCTTAACTGAGAGTGGAAGAAGCAGCCGAGCCATTCCTTAAAAAAAAGTGCACAGAAGAATAAAGAGGCAGTTGCAAAGGCGCACCTGCCGCCCCGGCGTGTTGCAGCCTCACGGCACAAGCTGCGTCAGAAATGAAGTAGCATCTTTGACAGGTCTCCTGTGTAATGCCCGGTTTCTGCTGTCCCAGCATATTAACTCGTACCACACAAACACTACCAAATCTAAGAACAATACTGAGGAAAGCACACAAGACACATGCAAAATGGCAGAGCAATGTTCAGGAGGCCAAGTATGTCAGTACTCAGTACTCGGTACTCAGTGTCTAGTTTGGTAATTGCAAAAAGGTTTATCAGGAATCATACAGATCATGTGAGCATGAACAATCATCCAGGAACTATTTACATGATAACTCAAATGTGCCAAATTTAGCTTTTCATCTGAAAACAATTTTTGAGAGCCAGTTTGTGGTTACGGTGATGTGATGTGCTATGGTTATGGGAAATTTTACCTGTCATAGTAAGATATTGTTGTTATGGCTCCAAAAAAGATGCTTCCAACTAACTGTAATATCCAAAACTAGAAAAAATAAGTAATTTTCAAAAGCCACCGCCCACTGCAATGCCAAATGGAACCTGGGTCTTTGACTCAATGACTCCTTCGCATACACGTCATTAACACAAACGGTAGCAACCTATTCCTCAGAAATGGAGAAGGCACAAAACAACAACCGTTCATTGCTTTCATTTTACAAGTACAAAATTTGTAAATGATATTGTACAAACGTATCCAAACAATCTTAGTAATACACAGGTCAATTGTCCAAAAAGAATTGTATAGCATGCCCGAGCACTTTCTTAGTTAATGTGTCATAACAAACATGTAAACTACATTGGTACAGAAATAAGTAATGCCCAATTTTCCCGTTTGATATGTATGGCAGGACTACTAAGATTTTTTTAGTCCAAATAAGTTCATAAACAAGTAATACAATGGCTATTTGGGTACATTGTCGTTGACTATAAACATCTTCAAGAAACATGCAGCATCAAACTTGCATCAAGTTGAATGTTGCCCACTCAATAAGGATAACAAATGGAGTGAAAGGAATGTTCAAATTGTTCTCTGTTTTGCCTTGTGGTTTACATTGTTATCTTTGGCAAAAAAAGATGCCTCCACTTTCAGCTTTGGAAGTAGCCATGGACGAAGAATAACAGCTCTTTCTTTGAGTATCATTTGACAGTATCAGATATTGTGAACAATCATTCAACCACCACCACACCGAAGTGCATCCAAAAAGATGGAATCATAAGAGAACCAATGCAGAATTTTTATGTGAAGGCTGGAGATGTATACAAATTATATCTGATCCAACAGCACATAAATCTGATAAGATCAGAAGTTGACATATATCTTATCTTAATGACATTTACATAAAATCTAAGTTTGTTCTTAACAAAAATGTTTCTAAATTTTGCATCTAACGCTCAACACCTCAACCCATGCTATACTTACAATTGTTATGTCACCCTCTTTTGTCAATCCATGCCAGCATGTCTAGCTAACATATGTATTCAAATTTACACCATATAATAAAATATGGTTATGCATACATTTTTCCAGTATCATCTTTGTATATGGTTTGTTTCCACCCCCTACTTTAAGGTATATATGCATATTTTACCCTCCATGTGAAAAAAAGGGCTAGTAGATTCTACTTTCTCTAGCATCGAGCAGAAAATAGAATCCTTATCATGAAAAGAACGAAAGTAATATCCACTTTAAAATGCACGACTTGAAGAATTTCATATGCTAGCAGAATCGGTACGATTGCACTGAAAACCTGCACAGATGGCCTACTAGATAAGCTGACATATGACAATAAGTCAGTAACCAGATATCAGAAAGCCCATGAGTTCATGGTGGGATCCATAAGCTGTTTTCGGCAAGGTCAAATAAAGGTGAAAAATCAACACCGATATGGGACCAAGTACTATTGTAATAACTCTAATTCTATTCTTTTATAAGAATAATCCTCTTATCTCTTTATTGAAAACCAGCTACTAATTTGGGCAATGTGTTTGTATTTGAACCATGGTGGCAAACATCTAGTAAATAGAGAAAACCTGACTGTGAGAGGACATGAAGTAGATCCAAGTTTGACGAGAATAATCATCAATAAAGATCACATAGTATCGATGACCTCCTTTCGAAACGAAGGGAGCTGGACCCCAAACATCAGAGTGAACAAGATTAAAAGGACTAGTAGAAATAGAATCATTAGAGGGATAGGGGAGCTGCAACTGCTTGCCAAGCTTGCAACCCATACAATGTAAAAAAGTATCCCATAAACAGACTCAAGAACACCACAGCCGATTAGTGATGATAGACATGATCCGCAAAGATGACTGAGACAATGGTGCCACTGAGCGAAGTAGGTAGTGGAGGATACGGCAAGACTAGAGGTAGTGGCAGTGGCTGACTGGCTGGTGGGGCGAGCGGAAGGTAGATAGAGCCAGTTGAGCTCCCAAAGGCGATGTGAATCACGGTGCCGAGGGCCAATACCAAGCAGAGTCCCCGTGCAATGGTCCTGAATAGAACAAGAGTCAGACTCAAGAACAACACGATAGTCGTGATCAGTGATCTGACCAACCGACATAAGCTGCATCGTAAACTGAAAAACATGAGAGACTACAGGAACATGAAAGGAGGAAGTGGAAAGAGTGCCTTGGCCTGCAACAGGAAGAGAGGTACTATCTGCAGTCTGAACAGTAGAAGGAAAAACTGCGGGATGTACCGAAGTGAGGCGGGCATAATCTGGCGTCATGTGAAAGGAAGCGACATAGTCTAAGACCCCACGAAGACAGGATACCTAATGAGGGAGGAGACGGAGGCGTAGAAGACTGCTGAGAAGCAAGAGCCAGACGAGCAAACCCGAGTCTGAGGACGAGCCGACACCGAGGCGCTGGAGGAGTGAGAGGAGCAGCTGTGTGGCATCACTGGAGGAGTCGTGGCGCGAGGCGCCAGCTCCTGAGTAGGAGGAACCACCAAAGCCCTTCGGGGGATGTCCACCTCGGCGACCTTGGTCCCTCCTTCGCTTGTAGCAATCATAATACCTATGGCCATCATGCTGGTAGTAGGCGCAGTGGAGACCCGTAGTAAAAGCAGCAAGTACTAGTGCACTGGGGGCTGGGGGAGGGATCACGGCTGGTGCTGAAGAAACAAGCGCTGAAATAAACAAGACAGCTTGCATCTAAGCCGCGCCACGAGTCTCCTCAACATGCACACTCGTGAGAGCCTCTACTAAGCTCGGACGCAGGTGGCGAGTCAGGAGCTGAGCCCACACAGTTTCAAACTTAGGCCTAAGACGCGTCAGGAAGTCATAGAGACGGTGAGTCTCTTGGTGAGCACGAAGCCACACACAGTAGGGATAAGTCTGGCAGATATCCGGTCTAGAGAGTCAAGCTAACGCCACACCTCAGACATCTGCTAATAGAAGTCATCGACGATGACATCAAGCTGCTAAAGAGAATGCACCTGGTGCACAATTGAGAGATACATAGCATCATTGGTCGGCTAGTAGTGAGCTTGGAGGTGCTCCCTCATAAGCTATGTCGTCGGCAGCTCTGCCACATCCATGGAGATAGCTATTGTCATGCTATCCACCAGGATGACGGTAGCACGAGCCTCAGCATCCTGCCATCGCTCATAGGCGTGCAGCTCAGACCGGTAGAGCTCTAGGGCCTCCTATAGTGCAGCATTGGCTTCCTCCTGGGCCGCCTGATCCGCACCAGCAGGAAGGGGGGTTGAACGGGCGGTATAGGACGAGGCGGACATGGGTGCTCGCTAGTGAGATGACCCCAGAGACGCTGGCTGTTGAGGTGAATCCTCAGGTGAACAGCCTACTCACAGAAGTTCGTCCCATCAAAACGAACTAAGGGGAGCGAGATGGCATAGGAGCCACCAACGGTAGCCATCTGGAGCAGATCAGGCCAAAACTAGAACCAAGATGGATAGAAATGGCTGGGCGGCTGGCAGCGGGAGCTGGCTAGGGTGGCAGCGACGTTGGCCGAGGCAGGCCGGGGACGGGGCCTTAGGGTGGCAGCGGCGTCGATCCAGCGATGGCATAGCGTGGATCCAATGGCTGGGCGGCGGATTTGGCGGCAGGGCGCCCGATCCGGCTACAGGGCGGCAGATCTGGCGGTGGGGCTCGGGCGGTGCCAAGCGGGATGGTAGCACAGACGGGCGTGTGCGGGGAGAGAAGTGCAGATGGGCGCGCGTGGGGAGATAAGAGGGAAGAGCAGACGAGTGGTGACGGCGGCTGAACCCTAACCCGAACCTTGCTTTGGTACCGTGTAAGAATGAGGCCTTATATTCCAAAGGGCCCAATTGACCAATATGTACATATACAATATGCAAGGAGACTCCTAGGCTATATACATATTTAACACCCACATCGAATTTTATTTTAGGCAAATAGATGGATATGCAAATACTAAATAGTAGGATGGGCCATTTGTGCATGATCTCATAATCCATTCTCTTTTCATATTTAAACACAAACTTTCACATAACAGATAACCAACTTTACTGTAAGTGTCTGATTTCTACATAAAACAACAAGCAGTTCAGTTGCACAGCATACCAAACAAAGATAATTAAGGCTCGTACTTAACACCGTGTGGTGATAAAGCAATAATCATGAAAACCTGCATCTATATATATTCATGGTACATAAGATAAGTATAGAAGTGTCACCCACGTAATTCTCAAATACAGAAAGATTGTAAGGCCAAAGATAACAAGCCAAGTAGCCAACTGATTGCACTAGAGTACTGGACTTCCAGATTTTTCTCCATGAGACAAAAACAATGCTAGCAGTAATGAACCGGAGAAATATGTGGCTAACTACTGCAAACATTAAGCACAACTCAAACAAGCCCCATTCCGTGGCGGTATGACATGACATTAGTATCTCAACCTTTGGAAAGGTGATTATGACAACCGCTATCCCCGCTTTATAAGCAGTTCATACTTGGACTCAGCTTCTCCAAATGCACATTGAACAAGGTAATAACTGACGGGTAAGGCCGCTAACAAGTTATCCTTGCTCACCAACAAATGTCTGCTGTGGAACCCTTGCTGACGGGATGTTTTGGATCCATTTACACCAATTATCCCCCTCAGAATAACCTACAACAACAGGCTCCTTCTGGCAGGTGCTGAGCTGAAACCATCTGCAGTTGTGAAGGCACTGATCTTAGGGTGTTCTATATGCTGGTAAGCAAAAACATATGTGCTACCATTTGGGACCATATGCTGAACCTTTTTATATTTTGACAATGTAACTCCAGTACTTGAGAATTATTAAAAACTTAATCGCTTGATTACACTTGTTTGTTCTTCATCCTGAAAAGGTATTGATAGATCCAGACACCCCAAGCCCAAGCAATCCATCACTAAGGGAGTACTTGAACTGGTAAGTCAATGGCAAGTTTGCAACGCCTTTTTCTTTCCCAGTGGGCTAGACAACCACCCCACGGTCGTGGGAGGGTACACCTCCCAGCACATCTATTTCTTTCTCTCTACTTTTCAGAATTCTCATCCTTTTAATTGATGTCGTTTTAATATAGTTTCTGCCATGTGTAGGATGGTGATAGATATCCCTGGAACAACTGGAGCCAACTTTGGTATGATCTCATGAGAAGCATCTTTTCCTATATATTTTTTCAGCAGAATTTTGCAGATAGCAAAACACTTCCTATTTTCTGCTGACTGCCCCAAAAATCAACACGAACTGACCTATCACTTTTTTTTGGAACTTAACTGACCTATCACTTGTTAGTTGTTACAATGAACTATGGACCCAAAAAAGAATGCTATATGATTTAGCTAATCAGAAGTAAAGTCAGCTATCTATAAATAAGCCAACTTTCCTGAAGAAGCGCTCGATGCCCACAAGTTACAGAATACATAAAACAGTTAAATGAACTTTCAGGGAATCAGGGAGGAAGATACAGATGAATTTAAATTTAATCCACGGCTAGAGTATCTCTAGCATGTACAGGCAATTTTAATACTCTGATCTCTTAAATAGTGTTAAATAATTGAAGAACCACACTTCATATTCTAAACTAATTAAATATGTTTTACCAACTCTGCAACTTCGCCGCTTATCCGTAGGTCAACAGTCATCCTTGAAAACAACATAACATTGCAAACGAACAAAAACCTTGGAACTACGACATTAACAATGTAACAAACGAGAACCGACCTTAAGACACAAACTACCAGTAAACCTATTATCCAAAATAAAAGGATTTGTGAACCTATCAAACAAAACAAGACTAATTTTCATACAAGTGGATTAGTCACCTAACACCTTTTCTAGTTTAATAGCTATACCCACCTTTTTGGGTCTAAAGATGATTAGCTACAGGAATTTGGTATGGTGTGTTTACAGTGCTCTTCTTTCCAATTCTATGCTAAAAGGTTGTGAAATGTTGTGTATGTTTTATATTCATCCGATTTATCAAGCGTCTGGTAGTAATTGCTGTTGAACAGATGAGTTGCTCGATAGCACATACTAACAATTTGATAGTGCATAGCTGCAGCACCTATTTGGCCTAGCTTAAGCTTAGGCTTACAGGGCTTAGAAACATATAATTATAGCTAAGGCCAAACACCGAGTATTTTTTGTGCCCCTAGTATAAGCTAAGACCCACTTCCATATGCACAAGTTGCTTAGGGAGGGGAGGGTGACTTATGGGGCATATAAGATTGAAAAGGCTGATAAACTACACTCAGTCAAACAACCTTTCAGAATTTATTGGGCAATCTAGCTTATTTGGATTATAAGCTATAAGCTCAATAGGCCGACTTATTTAATAAACCTAAGTTAGGCAAACAACCCTGTGTCGATTAATTTGATTTCCCTAGAACAGAAGAGAAATCTACAGACTATACTGGAGAAAGTGAAAATGTTTCTGCCATTACAAAACTACCACTGCACTTTTAAGTTTAGATAATATTAGAGCCCTCTTGCAGGTCAGGAGCTTGTGTTTTACGAAAGACCATAACCGAGATCTGGCATCCACCGCATGGTATTTGTGCTGTTCCGGCAACTTGGCAGGGGACAGTTTTTGCACCAGACATGCGACACAACTTCAATTGCAGGAGCTTTGCACATCAATACCATCTGGACATTGTGGCTTCCACATATTTCAACTGTCAAAGGGAAGCAGGCTCTGGTGGAAGAAGATTCAGGCCTGAAATTTCTGGAGGGAAAATAGAGACTACAGACCATTGCATGGTCTTTCTATAGTGAAAGTTTCGAAATAACATGCACTATAGTATCGACTGCACTGTAACATATGTATATGCAGCATGATATATAGCTTTAACTACCATCATATATACCTGAAGGGATCAAGAATACTTAATTTCTTGATGGAATGTCATACAAAAATGTGTGCATGTGATGATGAGGTGGAAAATTTTGATTATGGTGCAGACTTACTAAAGACCTACAAAGCAATTACTAATGGGACATTTTAGCTTATAGAAGCAAAACCTCTGGCAGCAACACTAACATTCTATGAAAACCCAGAAACTCAACTAGATATATATTCATAACCTCTGGTGTGGGAGCAAAACCAATAGTAAGTGCTGCTTCAATGTTCCCTTCATCCACACAACATTGAAAAGAGATAATTTAATTTCATGACAATATGTGTGGGAGCGGTTTATGACTTCTATACTAGGCCCATATTAAAGATGAACCATTTCCTTCACTAGGGAATGCTTTTTATGAATTAGCAATTTAGCGGTTCATGAATGAGCGGTTCATCAATTAGCAATTTAGCATATCTTTATTCAGGAAAATTATGCTTTTTATGATATGAATAAATCGATTCGAACTTACAGCAGAACCAGTGGTAATGGTAATGAATATCATTTTCTTGCAAGGAGGCAAACCTCCACCGAATCACATGGCCCCGTGCTTTTATCCTCAGTATCTGTTTCTATAAAGCCCCAGCTCAGAAATCTCAAACTCAAGCCCACTGTGGTATCAAATGCACTGTAACATCTATAAAGCAAAATTTTCGAAATAATGTGCACGATAGTATCAAATGCACTGCAACATCTGTACATGCACAGTAACAGCACGATATACCATCGTATACGAGACCGAGAATACTTAGTTTCTTGATGGAAAATTTTGTGTATTTGATGATCGAGAATGCATAACCTGAAGCGAAACTCCACCACTCGGGTGGTGCTTCCATTTATAGGAAACCGCGGTACCTCAGGGATCGGACCGAGGAGGTAGACGCATCGGTAGAGCTAGAAGGAGCCGCCGCGGGCGATGGCGTTGGCGCGAGCCGGGTGGGCCGGACATCGGCGGCGGCTTGGGAGGCTGAGCGCGGGGTCGACGATGGGAGTAAGAGTTGCGGGGAGGGGAGCGGGGATGTATCTCGTCGGCGGAGAACGCCGTCCTGCGGGGCGTAGTTCTCTCTCTCTCTCTCTCTCTCTCTCTCTCTCTCTTTCCGTTTTTAAAAACTATTTTTCAGTTTTTATACAGTAATTAGTTTTTAAATAAAGTATTTTTTAAAATAAGATCTATAAATTAATTATAGTATATACTATAGCGATTTAGTTATATTAGCTAAAACCGCACGTAAGTTTTCTGTTACTCCATAATCTCTTTTATGAATAGATTAAAAGTTATAAACTACAGTCAAAAGTCATAAGTTGAACCCAAATATATCAGACTTGTACTCTGTTGATGCTGACTGGTTGGGGATGGTTGGAAGTTTTGGAACTGTGATGTGAGCAGTGAGCCATGGTTATTAGTGATAAGTTAAAGGAGCGGTGGATTTAGTTAGGTATAGGGTGAAAACGGGTGGGATATGGTGGAACATTACTTTCTATCTTAACCCATAATTTTTTCTTTGAATTCGGATTGGATGTGAACATAGATACGGATCAGGCAACAAACATGAAACAAATACAGATTAAATTTGGATTGATCACGGATAAACTCATGAATAGTACATGCATATGGAAAATGACGAAAATATAATATCGTACTTAATTATTTGTATATTTGATTTGATGTACATCCCAATCGGTTGGTACCACTTATACTTCAATCAGTCGTATGGGACACTAATATATCTAGAGCATATTACTAGGACATGTTTAATATCTAATTCCTAATCTATTACGAAGACATATTCCCTACTTAATCCACGAGCCTACCATGAGCCTACACGTGTGGACTTAAAAGGCATGTGGATAACTACCTCGAGTATCTCTCTGACAACAACCATTCGATCAACCACGATAGGACATGAATCACTAGCAGCAACCGCCACTACGTGCGCCGCCTCCAGGATCTACAAGATGTCTCTTTGGACACCATCAACTGCAATCTCTTCATGGCTTTATAAGGATTGGTTGAGTAGTGGATTGGGGGATCAGGGAACACTTTTGTACCCACATGCACCCTCTATGTTCTGTTCAACCAGAGAGACGCAATTGTAATCCATATCTTGCTCTTTATTCATTCCGATGAGAGGGCATCCTCTGTAGTTCCCTCTATCAAAACAAAGCAAAGGAGTGAGGTTATTATCATCAAGGAGGCCCAAACTTGTATAAACACCATGTCTCCATAACGTTGTCTTGGTCATAGTTCCTTCTCTTTTTCTTGTAAGATCGACTCTCAAATCATCCATAGTTGGCACCGTCCATGGGAAGATGCACTTTTGTGATTGCTAGGCCGTGCTATGGAATCTGCATTTGAAGTACGACTTCAATCTCGCCAAATATATCGACCTCAACCTTGATCCCTGCTTGGGCTTGCTCGGGAAGAAGGAATCTTCACTGGAGGACTCGATACTTTCTAGAGAGAGTTCGTTTGCCCTTGATGGTAGGGGTCTGAGTGGCCTAAACACAAAATTTAATAGGTGTGGCCTTAATACATTCTAGGAGAACCCAATTGCCCTCGAGAGCGTAGACTTAGATGAGTTGGAAGAACGCACACCATTCAATGTTGTCATAGATACTAGGGATAATTCACTTCCCATGGGAACAAAGACACAAGTGGTGTTAAGAAGTACCTGCTACAATCTATTCCTATGTATGCTAGGGGCTCCTTAGCCCTCGAGAACAGGAGAGTAGGTACAACATATAAGAAATTGATATGCGTCCCTAAAGCTTCAAGGCATTCTAGGGGCAAATTACAATTTTGTGAAGGTGGAAATTCAATTGAAGTGGCGAAGACGCCAACAAGTTTGGTGGTTTTCACACTCCAAGTGGCTACTCGTGAGTTCCAATCATGATCCTAACTATACATATTATATGCCTTCTAGCATTGCTTAAGCATTGTCGAATTCTTCTTATAATCTTCAAAAAGACTATACATATTATATGCCTTCGGCTACTAAAAAGTAGCATCTGCTGGAGAAGATGACAAATAAGTAACTATTTCCATATTTCAACCGATCAAAAATTCTGATCGATAGTAGTTGCTTACACCTCAACTGGTTGAGTTTTTCATCTAGTGTCCTCATACATTACTAGAGGCTAAACAAACCCCTTGATTTCTTCTAAGATTTCCATGCTAACCATTTATGTTCCTATTCTCCAATAAAAGCAGACTAATTACACAAATTGTAGGAGATACCATTGGTCGAGAAGAAACTTTCTTATCCTTGACTAATCTTTTCTTCTATTTTCTTCATTATCTTTCTTCTCCTTGACTACCCTCGTTACTGCTAACCTCAAGAGAGTGGTTGGGAGATATCAATGATAGCTTTCATAGCTATAAAATCAGTAGTCTTCAGTAGACATTTTTTCTTTAGGATAGGAAGAACAAATTCTTCCTCCTTTCCTTGATCAGACCCCTTGGATCAACCAGTTAGAGCTCATGCGGTCAACATGTCCTACAAAAATTCACAACCAATTATGATCCAAATAACATACATGGTTGTAAGTAATTTATATTACAATTCCAAGGAAATATTTTTTAGAAACAATACAACTCCAATCGAATAAACTTCCTTAACTAAGCAAAATCTAGTCGAAAGATATACTGCTCATAGTCATTATTCACAACCAACAAAACAAATTGACTCAAGTAAGCCTTTTTCATGCAATCCCACCAAAGATGATTTCCCAATCAGTTCATTTTGGTTGAGAATACTAATTGTAAGACACACTATGCAACTTGAAATCCTCTATCATACAGGCAAATCACTTTGCTTAGAATTGGGGGCTAGCTGATGAGGATATAATTCATACCTAATTATTTCTTTATTTTATCTACATTCCAATCAATTGGTATCCCGTATACTTCAACTGGTCATATGGGACATGAATATAGCTAAAGCATATTCCTAGGACATGTTCAATATCTAATTTCTAATCTATTATGAAGATCTATTCCCTACTTAATCCATGAGCCTACCATGAGCCTACACGTGTGGACTTAAAAGGCATGTGGATAACTACCTCGAGTATCTCTCCAAAATTTGTGAAAATTTTAAAAAATTTCATTGAATCATATTGGCATTCGAATTTCTTCTACAATTTTATTTGAGTCTTTCCGAATTTTGTGCTATACAAATTAATACCGGGGAATAACTCCCAAGCGAAAACGCTAATAGTAAAATCGGAAATCAAAATTCGAAGGCAAATCAAATAAAGAGGAAAAATATATTTCATATCAAAATAATTGAACTAAGATTGAATTGAAAATCTAAATTTGAATCCAAATTTCAAGCAAAAATCCAAATCTTGATTTTTGCTCCCATTTCTTCTCTCTTTCTCCTCTCCCCTCTCTCTTGCATGTGGGTTCGGCCTCCTCCCCTATTTCTTTTTCTTTTTCTCCCTTCTCTCTACTCTCGCTTCGGCGCTCCGTCAGCCACACTGCCTCCCCTATGAGCGCACGTCACTTCGTCCTACCATAGCCATCCCCTGCGCTGGCCATCCCAACGCCATGCCCTGCCAAGCCGCACACCTGCCCCTGTCGCGTCCCCGCCTACACTACTACAAAAGGACCATCACAGATGGTTCGGGACTGTCATCATAGACGGTTTTCTGAACCACCTGTATTTATGCGTCAGTGATAATTAGATGTTATCATAGACGGATTGTGAGCCGTCTGTGATAAAAACAACACAAACGGTTTGTAACTAGAGCCGTTTGTGAAGAAAACTATTACAGACGGCTCGAACCATAAACCGTCTGTGATACTCACATATCATAGACGGTTCTAGTTACTAACCGTCTGTGATTGGTGAGTATCATAAACGGTTGGTATATAGAATCGTTTGTGATAGTCCTTCATAGACGGTCTATACCTAAAGTTTTTTCTGTTTTTTGGCTAGCCTCAAGAAATAATGTTATCTATGCCATTTGAAAACAAGCAAATACAATGGCAAATTAACACAACAACACATTCCATTTCCATTAAGATTAGAGTCCACCATTACAAGATAAGGAACCCAACTCTTTAACACAGCAAGAATATATAAGAAGTAGAGTTCCTAGCAGACGGTAGAAGCTGGATGCAGCGGATGGCGGTTGGTATCACCGGCAATAGAGAGGTGGCGGTAGCGCCACCTTTGTGGCACGATAGTGAGACTACACAAGACACTCTTACGATATTTACGATAAGAGTGTGTTGTATAGTCGACTGTCGTGTCACAACAGAGGTGCTAGCTCACGGCGGTAGTCCGCGTTGTTGAGGAACAAGCTGGATGCAGTGCGCGATGTCCTTGACGCCTGCCATCAAGGAAGAGAGGGGAGGGCATCGGATGGCGGCCGGATATCACTGGCAATGGAGAGGCGGCGGTAGCGCCACCTTTGTGGCACGATGGTGAGACTGCAAAAGACACTCTTACGACACTTTACAACAAGAGTGTGTTTTGTAGTCTACCGTGGTGTCACAATGGAGGCGCTAGCTCACGGTGTTCGGCGTCGTCGAGGGGAGGATGCAGGAAGCTAGCTATATAGTGGATGAACGCGCGTGACTGCTGGTGGGAAGGTAGATGTGGTGTAATTAATAAGGGTCGAGCGGTGGGACGAACCGGTGCCTGCCATTTGATGTGGAGAGAATAGGCACATATCAGAGATAATTTGTTATACGAACCATCTGTGATATTAATATCAGAGACGGTTTGGTATACGAACTGTCTGTGATTACGTTTAAATATGCGCGCCCTAATCCAACTCTTCTAAACTGACCTCTCATCTTCTTCACCAGATTTCTCAATAACGGCATCTAATATTCTTTTGATCTCCATCCTCTCATCTATCCATTATGAGTTATTCGGCTGCAACTTTACACAGGCAATAATTTACGTCTGGAGCAGCTCCTCCGCTCACGCCTTGCTCTCCTTCCTCGACATGCTTCCATCCGTCAGCTGGACCTCATCATCCACCATCGACGGAGGTGTCTCGTTGCCGCTCAGCAAAGGGAAACTGCCTCAGCCTCGCTCTTCTCTGCAATGTGCACAAAGCGAAAGAAGCTCTTGCGGCAGTGAGAGACACATGAATAATATTGCCGATCAAGCATAAGCGGACGATTTTGAGAAAGCTTATCATGACATCCTCTATGAGATTACGGACCATGCTAATGATTTGCCTAGGTGGAGGAGGAAGCGTAGAGGGTAAGGACAATCTTCACGGCATTCGAGAACTCAGCAGCTAATCCTCCAACTACAAAAATCAAAGAAGAAGTATATGAATCTCAGAAGACTAAGATCTAGGAATCACTTTTTTTGGGACATTTGTAAAAAAATTTCCTTGAATTTGTCTCTCGTCTTAGTAGCTTCTGTAGTTCACACAACAAAGCACAAAACACAGACGGGGAATTACAGGAAGATACCACAACACCTTAGCAGGAGGTCCGCAATATCACAGACGGTTTGTTACAAGAACCGTCCATCATGTCCAGAATATCATAGATTGTTTTTTATATGAACCGTCTGTGATGTCCATAACTTTCACAGACGGTTCTTCATACGAACCGTATCGTTTGTGAAAGTTCACAAATAGTTATTAACACAAACTATCCATGATGCCTCAATTATCATAGATGGTTCATGTTAATAACTGTCTGTAAAAATATCACAGACGGTTTACTATAAACGTTCTGTGGTCAATGGAAGTGAAGTGGTATTAAGAAATGCTTAATATTATGATTATATGGATAATGTGAATGACATGAAAGGATGTGTGTTTACTATGCTTATGATCATCTACATTATCTCAATGTTAAGAATGAGTTAATGAATTAGATTGTGATACATATATGTTGATGTTTACTGTTTATTATGTACTTGCTGAGTCTTTGGATCCACTCTTGCCTTGTTGTTTTTAGGTGATTGTGGATAATGACATGCATGGGCAGACATTGCACACTCACTTCGTGTGCAATCATAACTTAGATATCACATTTAGTTATCATATGCCGATTTTAATGATTTGCTTAGCTAATTTTCCAATTTTAAATATATCCTTAAAGGAAAACTATTTAGTCGTGTGTGGCATGCGGTTTCTGACTGCAAAGTCTACAACTACCGATCACAAAGTCTAATACACTGACCAGTAAAGTCTACGACTACCGATCATAAAGTCTAAGACCACTGACAAGTAAAGACTATCACTATCGACCAGTAAATTCTACGACTATCGAGTACGACTAGTAAAGCCAAGGACTATCGACCGGTTATTGTAGCTATGACCATGACAAGGAACTGTAGCTACGACCATGGAAAAGTATTATAGCCACGACCAGTTCGTTGGTCGAGATCAAAGCTTACCAATTACCTGGTGTGATTGAAAAGGCCGTAGTTGAAGCTGGACGTGGTCGTAGTCGGACATGGTCAAAGTCGTAGTCGAAGTCAACGTGATCGAAGCTGGACATGGTGTAGAATCAAGGATAACCGACTAGTGGGGGGTGAGTAGGAGGTTTAAAAATTATCTTGCCTTCTAATAACAATTATCTTAATTTTAGTATGGCAGAATTTTAGAGCAATTGAAACCTACACAATTCTAATGTGTCTAAGGCACTACAAGTATAAGACTTTACAAGAAGCTCTAGCACAAGTAAATATGACAAGCACAATATACTAGAAATACAAGAGCTGAAAAAGAGACAAAGAGATAACCAATGTGTACACGATGTTTACCGTGGTGATAGGAAACTTGCCGGTTTCCACTAGTCCACGTTGAGAAAAGCCCAAGCGACTTGGGCCGGCTTCACGAATTAAGCCTCAACTCCTCAATCCACTAATGGTTGTCCTTCCTCCACTCCGAAGATGGTGAACACCAAATCACTCACAAATCAGTGCCAGGCTTCTTCACAACCTTCTTGAAGAAGTCACCACGTAAACTCCCGCCAAGCCGTCCAGATGCCAGCAAGCACCAAGAGTAAAAAATCACAGCTTCGCTTGACGACAATCAAGTGCCAAAGGATCAATCTAGAGATGAAATGCATTTGTTTTGGGCCAACCACCTCAAATGAATTTACAATGAGAAAATGAGGTGTGGACTGAATGCTCAATGCTCAAGGATGTTCAATGGAGTCTCTTCATACTGTCCTTGGGCAGGTGGAGGGGTATTTATACCCTCTCCAACCAAAACTAGCCGTTACAGGGCATTTCCTGAAAAATTCAGGGTGAGCGGAATATCGCTGCTCAATGACCGATTTCCACACTGCTCGACACAACAAGAATCGCTATTTCAGAGCTTCTGAACTAGTCGTTGGAAGTCGACGCGGAACTACTGCCGTTGTAATCTCAGTAGTTTCGATGTTCGGAAGTTCCGAAATTTCGGCGCCGCACTTCTGTTTGATTCGAGGCCAAGAGTTTGCCTACTCTGGAAAAAAACATTCCGCCCAGGTTTTCGGAGCTTTCGTGCTTCCGAAGTACCGTTTAAGGTTGCGGTACTACCGCTCTACGGTAGTTCCACTGTTGAAACTCTAGTACTTCCGTTTTCCGTAGAGAAAAAGTGAATCAAATGTGCTCTTTAGAAAAAACGTTCTGCTCGATTTTGGCGAAGCTTCCGGAAAGCGGAAGTACCGCGGTTTGCACACCGGTATTTTCAATTGTCCAGACAGAGCACAAATTGACTCTGAGGGTGCTCTCTGGAAAAAATGTTCCGCTCGATCCTTCGGAGCTTCCGTGCTCCGGAAGTACCGTTCAAGGTTGCGGTACTACCACTCTACGATAATTCCACCGTTGAAACTCTGGTAATTCTGTTTTCCACAGACAGAGCACATATTGGCTATCAATTTTAGTTTTAAGAGAATGCATGATCCTAAATTGATCCAAATGGCATAAGAATATGCTATCAAGTTACTAGCCATGATCCCTCTTAATGGTACGATATTGATCCTATAATCCAGTCTTTCAACCTTTCTCCTAAGACCGATAAAAGTGAAAAAGGGATCCTAGTCTACATATACCTTTGTCTTGAGCCACTTTGTCTTCATGTTGATCCTAGCATGCATCTCATCATCATTTTAGGACACTCAATAAACATGTCAGTCCCATATTCACATAAATTCATTAATTACCAAAACCATTTTTAGGGATCTAGATGCTTTCATATGTTCGAAGTCTGCTGATCGGACCACCCAGAACAAAGTCGTTCGATCCTTCGATGCTACTCGGACACCGTTCGATACTCCAATTCCACTCGAGCTTCGTCTGATACTCAATTACTACTCGACAGCCGTTCGATGCCACTCAGATCCGATCGGACTGGTCCGAAATTAGTCAAGCAGACCAAAACCACTCGGATTCGAAACATTCAACTGCGATTGACCAAAACTTTCACAAACGCAAATTTCAAAGCAAACCAAATATCAATTTTTTATCATCACTAAACTCACGACCATCCACATGGTCTAACATTATCTATCATCAAGGAGGCCTGGACCTATAGAAACACCTTGTCCTCATAGCGTTGTCTTGGCCATAGTTCTTCCTCTTTTTCTCGTAAGACCGACTCTCAAATTGTCCATAAAAAGGAGTACATTCACCAAAGAAAGAGACAATTATGCAGCAAGCCAGAGAATTGTTTACCATAATTAACAACATAATCAGTATATTATAGCCGGGGGAGTTCCCGGGCCCTGAGCGTGTCCACGTCAGCGTTTTTGCAAAAAAGTCCATGTATTTTCTGAAATAGCGTAAAGGTCCTCGGTTCTTGCAAAAAGGTCCCTGCCAGGCTTTTTTTCGAAAACCCCCTCCACTTCACCGAAATTGCGTATTCTTTGTTGGATAGCACCCCACGGTTTTCCAAAATTACGTACATGTCCTCGTTTAATTACGTATAGGTCTTTACATGTCCTTGATTTTTTTGCAAAAAAGACCTTTGGTTTTTTTGAAAATTACGCATGTGTCCTCGATTTTTTTTGTAAGAAACTCTCTGGGAATTATCGTTTCTTTTGCTTCGATCCACACGGTAGTTGGGGCGGCGTGTCATCGCGCTTACGCAGCTAGTAAATATAATTGCATGTATCATGCCCCATGTGTTCATATTATAAATGAGTCAATGACTAAAATCAAAGAGGATATTAATGTTCCTATATTCATTTTACATTTTATCGAATATCCATTTCACTATTCCCATATCTTAACCCATATCCATGAAAAATTCCAGATTGAATACAAATATACCGAATATGAATAAGATGACATATGCGAATCTTTTTTCCGAATACGAAATCCCAACCTGAACTTTTCTAAGTTCCAAACAATAAGTCAACTGGTTCTTTCAATGTTAAGCATCTAAACAAAAGAAAGAAACCAATCTTTCAAAACACACAGCACGACAACATTGAAAGCATGCTTTGAAATCTCCAGCATGACAACATTGAAAGCGTTAACGTCAATAGCAAAGACACAAAACTTGCTAATAGCTACCGTGAGCAACCAGTCAAACCAAACTACCCCAGCCCAGCGTGGCCTCTCCCCCCGGTTCCCTTCCTCCTTAGAACCGTGTCCCCTCCCTCCCCGATCAACAGCAGCGGCGGTAGCGGCGGTCAAAAGCTTCTCTCGCGACAACCCCCCGCTCCCCCCTCTCCGTGTTTTCTTCCTCCCTTCCTCCCCTCTCGTAATCTCCGCGGAGGAGCAGCGCGGACATCAGAGCCCCCACTCCATCGGTGCGACCGACCTGAATCGCCGAGGATCCCGAGGCGGAGGCGGGGGAGGGGCCCATGAGCCTCGCGGGCTCCGCCCTGGAGGCGGCGCTGCAGGCGGTGGGGCGCGGCCTCGACGCCGCGGGCGACCACCGCCTGCTCTACTGCAAGGGCGCCGGCAGGCTCGTGGCGCTCGACGAGGCCCGCGCGCGGGACCTGCCCATCGGCGGCGGCGGCGGCATCCTCTGCGGCGTGCCCCCCGACGTCGAGGTCGAGGTCTACCGCGGCAGCCCCGAGCGCAGCCGCCCGGTCTCCCCCGGCGCCGCCGATGACGAGCCATTCGTCTACAGCTTCCAGAAGGTGAGGGAGGTGCTCCCGATTGGGGGCTTCTTTTGATCGGATCGTGTGCGCATATACGGCATGCCGTTTACCGTTCAACGACGCGTTGTGATGCGAGTCGTAGTGTGTCTCTTCTTAAGCTTCGTGGCCGTTCTCTTCGCCGTATCTGACAGCGCTGTGTTTGTTGGCTAGATGGCTGAACATTTCAACAGGAAGGCAAGCTTGCTGGAAACAGTACCACTGGGTTCCTTCAACTCGCTGTTCAGCTTTACTGGTTCTTGGAAGAATGATGCAGCGGTGACGAAGTCCCTTGCGATTGATGGCTACTCTGTACCGCTATATAGAGTTAAAATAACGAGTGACGAATTGTTTCTGCACGAGAGCGCTAAGCGTGCAATTCCATATAGCTGGGATCCGTCAGCATTGGCTAGGTCAGTAGGTAATCTTCTTGATTGACGCTGTTATCAGGGTCCAGTTCTGCTTGTTCCTATCCTATATAATTCTTTGCAATTAGCCAATTAGCCGCCCTTATCATATAACAAGTGGCTCTTATATCACTTCTTCCCAGCTTTATCGAGAATTACGGTACCCATATCATTACTTCTGTTATGGTTGGTGGTAAGGATGAAGTATACATAAAGCAGCATTCCTCATCCCAATTGTCAGAATTGGAGTTCAAAAATTACGTGAGAGAGATTGGGAATGAGAGATTCTCAGATGGGGAAAGCAAGTCAAGTGTGTCTCCCATCAATTACAATGAGAAGGTTAGCAAATTCCCTCCTTGCCATTTTAAATTAATAAGGGAAATCATTTTTAGCTGTAATGGCTGATAAGAACAGAAGCTTATCATGACTATCTTCATTGGTTCACCTTGAGGGCTGTACAATTTATGAGTTTACAAGGATGCCTTCTGCATCATGGTTATTTATCTGTACATCTTTGAGAACCACCTGAATTGTCAACAGTAGGAAATTAGCTATTTTGAAAATCAAACATGTTCAATGAAAGAAATAAGCACTGCACCACTTTAACTGGCAACAAGACCTAATTCCAGCATGCAAAATGGGGGAAAGAAATCGATCCATATGTAAAATAATTTTAATATCATATTCCCTCTACAGGATATGACAGTAATCTTCAGAAGGAGGGGAGGTTGTGATCTTGTTCAGAGTTTTATTGATTGGATAAAAACTGTTTCCTCAGCACCAGATGTCATAGGCATGACATTTCTCCCTATTGTTTCACTTGTTGATGATATACCTGGAAAGAAGCACCTCGCTCGTGCAGTTGATCTATACTTGACATGTAAGACATGGATCTGGTTCCTTATTGTTACTGTACTTTTAAAGCGCATTTGGCACCTTTAATGTACACTTTTAATACCCTGAGCTTTTGTCCTAGGGTATTATCGTTTATATTACGATAGCAAGGTCCCTTTGCAGTTGTGCTTCTGTTTGTACTAAAATGTTTCAGTAAGGGTGGTATTTTCATGATCAAGATCAGAAGTTATGCCCTAAAGTCATAATGTTGAGCTAAAGTCATAATGTTGAGCATAATTAAATCAATACAGTACTGAGGCTTCCCAAAGAGAGTGCCATGAATAAACATTTTATGTTTCTTCTATCAGAGATGGATAGTTATCCTTGCCCTTTTCCTGCTGCGATTTAAAATTATTATGTTACATCGTATCTTTTCATTTATGTAATTTTGATAATTTTTGTTCTCCAGACAAACCTCCAATTGAAGAGTTGCAGTACTTCTTAGATTTCCAAGTTCCACTGGTTTGGGCTCCAGTACCTCCAGGTATTGCTGGTCAACATAGAAAGGAGCCTGTGTGCCCATCGCTTCAGTTTAGCTTGATGGGCCCAAAGCTCTTTGTTAGCACAGAACAGGTAAAGGCTGCCCTTGGATCTCTCTCTCTCTCTCTCTCTCTCTCTATATATATATATATATATATATATATATATATATATATATATATATATATATATATATATATATATATATATATATATATATATAATCGATAGGTTAGCTTAATAGCTCTCACCAGATTCTATCTTGTAACTGAGTGTGCGAGGCAAAAATAGAAACAGAACAACATTTTGCTAATACGCTTCATAGCAATTTGCTTGAGATGCTAATTTTAGGGTTCTGCCACATCCCCCATACAGAAGATTTTTTTTTTAAATTTTGTTGTGATTTGCTGTGAAATAACTTAATTCAATTCCTCAATCCTCACACCTTATTGCCTCAAGAGTCAAGATGGTACAGAGGAATTGGGGGAACACGCTGGTGCTTGGGGGTTCGATGGCAACTTGAAATATAAAGTTTTAACACAATAAATTCCACAAAGCAATGTAACACATGCTAACTTATAATGAAATACATGCAGATATCTGCTGGCCGTAGACCAGTCACTGGCCTCAGGCTGTGCTTGGAAGGAACCAAACAGAACCGTCTGGTTATTCATTTGCAGCACCTTGGCTCATTACCAAAAATATTCCTACCTCATTGGGATTCCCATATCACAATTGGACCACCAAAATGGCAAGGTCCTGAAGAGCAGGATAGCCGCTGGTTCGAACCAATCAAGTGGAAGAATTTTGCTCATGTCAGCACTGTGCCCATAGAGTTCACTGAAACAAATATCACGGACCTTTCTGGTGTTTATATTGTCACCGGTGCGCAATTGGGAGTGTGGGATTTTGGCGCGAAGAGTGTACTCCACCTTAAACTCTTGTTCTCCAGAGTTCCTGGGTGCACAATTAGGAGATCAGTGTGGGACCACAGTCCGAGTTCTTTGATGCATAAGACAGATGAAGCTTCATCATCCTCGAGTGATAATGCTAAACTTGCCAAGATTGTTGACATGACAGAGACGTTGAAGGGCCCACAAGATGCACCTGGCCACTGGCTGGTCACAGGAGCAAAGTTGGGTGTCGAGAAGGGCAGGATTGTTGTGCGTGCAAAATACTCCTTATTAAATTATTGACCAAAATGTTGAAAGCATTCATTCATTCTCTCTGCTATGAAGCACCCTGTTTAAACATAACATTTGTTCTTTTGTTCTTCATGTATGGTATTTCATGTAACATGATGTGGATTCATGCTGCTGCTTGTTAATGCTGTGACCAAAGTAGCATCAAGATGTTCAAAAATATTTGATATGGCCCCAGTCATCTTTTTCACAGTCATCTCTGTGGCAGTGGAAGATGATACATACTATGAATTTTGCATCGGTGTTTTGCGTTTTGCCCTTTGACGTCAGCGAAATGGAACTGAGTTAAGCTCTCCTAGTGACAAACCGTAAACATTTCAGTGATGTTCATCAAATTCGATATGGCTTGTGCAGCTGGGGTGAATTATTGTTTTTAAGTTAAGCAATTATGTCTGACTTTTGCAGGGCATGATTAAAGTTTGAGCACAGCTCATCTTTTTGACAAGTATATGGGTGTTGCAAATGTTTGCAAAAATTCTAAAGGTACAATTGTTGTTACGGAGTATCAACTTCTTCCAAGTTTGTTCTGCCACTTAAAGCTTTGCTTGATTACTCGACTGGATAGGTGATGAGAACAATAATATTCTGTTGTGTGGATCAAGAAAATACATCACATCTTTTGTAATATGCAAAATGAGTGCTTTCCTGAAATTCGTGTCTCCTTTTGTGCCCTGTACATAACACTAACATAGATGTTACATTGCCGTATTTCCTATCTTTCAGAATGTAGCTGTTTTACGCCTGTCTGTTACACTGAATGTGTCCAGGGAGAGAACAAAGCCGGAAGAGATCACTAGCATGGTTACAATGAGTCACTGTAAATGTAAATACGAGGACATGTACCCATATCTCGCTGCTGCTGCTTGATTGCACCGATCTTTTGGCACCTCATCTGGTGGACATCAGGCATGCTTCCAATGGAGCAAAAGGAAGCCATTGACGTTGACTTCTTTTTCTTTCCCTTCTAAACCCTTCAAAGAAAAGAGTGTGAAGTGGAGTGACCCAATGAAAATTTCTTAGTGCGAAGTGGAGTGACCCAAAGAAAATTTCTTCTAGCAACATAAGAATTAAGAATTTGTGCGCAGCAATTTAAGAATTAAGAATATGCAGTGTTCAAGTTGAGGGAGTTCTCAAGTGCTTCCAATTTCTGATTCCTTTTGAGTTCTGACTTGGTGTTTCCGCAGGGACATTCTTGGCGTCTCCGGGGAATAAGGATCAGTTAAGTGGTGATGTCATCGCCGGCGCTTAGTGGGACCTGGGAAGGAATGCTCAAATGAAATGTCAGGTATTGTATGTGAACAAGCTATGCTTTGGTTTGATCAGCTCCAGCAATACATGACATACTTGGCGTCATTTTCAACTTTGTAAAGTACCGTCCATACTGAAGTTGATCTGTGATGTGATCTCGAAGAAAGCAACGAAATATCCTACCCTGAAAAACACATGTATGGATGTTTCCTTGGAGAGACTAATGTGTACATGTCAAAACGACTGGACAAAGTTACATGCTACCAAAGGTAATAAATAGCCTAGGCAAGGGTGGACAAATCAAACTGACTAATTCTTATGTGTACTGAGTTTGCTACACTCTGATCCATTATCTGACGACTGTATGTTGTACATATCGGCCAAGTTGTATTAAAGAATCAGAAAATCCCCACGTCTAATGGCCGTCTCTATAGTTTAACAAGAAAAGACTGAATGAAGAGATCATAAGACAATCCTAGGAAGACTCGTTCATGATATAAGATGCCTTATATGGCTTAGCAACTGCACCTTTTGTCTGTCCACCTAAGATAGTTCTTGGCCAAAATGGTAGCTCATTTTCTTGCTATATTTCCATCTTCCTTCGACGAGCCCTATAGTGATCACAACGAGGTATGCCACTCATCTAAAGAGATGAAACATGCTCTTGTTGTTATTGAACAGCAAATGAAAAAATAAGCTAAAATGATTAAGAATTAGGACATTATAATTGATAACTTGAACCTAAAAGTTGTTAGACTCAAATCCATTAATCCTGATAATAATTGATAACATCCATATTTGTTTGGATGTTATTGCTTTAGATGTGATTTCTGTAGATGCTATTCCATCATCTTGCCCAAATTGTGCTTTGTTTGAAGTAAAATTGGATGGTCCTACTAAAGAATTGTTGAAATTTAATTATGATCATACTTGCTCTCATTGTAAAGATAGCAAAATTAAAATAAAAGAAATGATTGGAATGCTTCTTCATTGTAGGACTGGATCTTGTGAAAAATATCCTAAACTCACAATTGAGATTGATACTCTTAACAAGACACTTGAGGAGAAATATAAAATTGAAAAATCTATATCCATGACTGCATCTAAGAAAGTAATTGATTCTATTTCTTATGTATTTTGTGCTAAAATTAGGACTAATTTAGATGAGATGCATCAGACTTGTAGAGTCAAATATAGGAGCAATTAGCTAGGGTTATAAATTCAGCTTGTGTGTCTTGTGAGGCTTTAAATCTTGAGGTAGCTATATATAAACAGAGATATGCTAGGGCAACCAAAATAAATGAGTATGCCACATGTGAGAAGCTAGCCCAAGAAAATGATTACCTCAAAAAGACCCTTGAGAGATTTTCTAGTGCGAAGAAGAATCTCAACGTGATCCTTGACCGAGTGTGAAGAAGAGAGGCTTTGGATTTAATTCATTAGCACATTCTAATAACTACCTACATAAGGTTGTGAGAGTTATTGATAGTGGCAAGTTGAGGTAAAACCTCCTGAGCCATCTAATACTATCTTTAGGTCTGCAGGTTTTACCCAAACCACTTCTAGCAACATAGGTACTTCTACTTCAGCAGGTCAAACCCCTCAAAAGGTCAAGTACCATTGCATCTTCTGCAAGAAGAATGTCCACATAGTTGAGTTCTACTTTTGTAGAGCCAATGTTAGGAGAAAATAGAGAGTGCGCGCTTTGAGGTCTATTAGAGGAGTTTCTTCACTCGTGAGTGTCTCTAGAGCCAAATAGCCTGTTTTTTCTTCTATACATAGGGCTAGATTTGTAGATGACTTTTTTTTGACTCTTTTGGTGGCTCTAGATAGCGTTTTGGGTTAGGATATCATGAGGATAGACCACAGATAGCATCTAGGCAGGGGGAGTACTGACCTTTTGGTAGGCTGATTTGGGGAGGTCTAGGTGGTTTATGTGTGCATTTTTATGATTATCTTGCTAACTGTTTTATTTCTACTTCTACCACTATTCCTATACATCATGTGGCTCAGTACTGGGTTATCAAGTCTTTTATCACTAGCGCAAGTACTGAGACACAGATACTTCCTACTTATGCCTTATAGGTCCGACGTGCGAGGAAGAAAGACGTGTGGCTTATTGACTCTGAGTGTTCTCGACACATGACCAGAGATTCTAGATGATTCTCCTCCCTTACACGTGCATCTGGCAACTAGGTGATCATATTTGGGGATGCTTCTACCGTGACCGTGACAGCAAAGGGCATAGTGTGCTCCAACAATAACTTCATAATCAAGAACGTCGCTTTGGTAAGTAAGTTGAAGTATAATATGCTATCTGTTTCCTAGCTTCTTAATGAGTGTCTAGAAGTGAGATTCAAGAGTGGAGAGTTCTAGACTCCTCGGGTGACTATGTATTTGGGATCTCTATGTTTGAGATGATATTTAGTGCTGATTTCGATGTCTCTTCTATCTCAGGACCTAGGTGTCTTGTGGCTTCTGACTCTTATAACTTAGTGTTGTGGCGTCGTAGGCTTGGACATATAGGCTTCGATCACTTGACTAAAGTCAGTAGCAAAAATTTTATTATAGTATTGCCTAGGCTTAAGAGTTCTAGAGACCTAGTATGTACACCCTGTAGATATGGTAAGATAGTTTCTGCTTCTCATCCACCTCTTATTTTAGTGATGACTGATAGCCCTAGATAGCTCTTACACTTTGACATAGTTGGCTCTTCTAGAGTCCAGCCTGCAGAAAGGAAGTGGTATGTGCTTGTCATTGTAAATGACCATTCTAGGTATTCTTAGGTATAATTTCTTGTTTCTAAGGATGAGGTCTTTGATTGATTTAGAGAGTTAGCCCTTAGATTAGCAGTTAACAACCTAGGAGCCTTGAGAGTCATTAGGAGTGGCAATGCACAGAATTCAAGAGCTCATCCTTTGCCACTTTCTGCACTAAGAGATGTATAGAGCATCGGTTTTCCTCACCTAGAGTCCCTAAGCAGAATGAGATTGTAGAGAGAAAAAACAGAACCCTTGTAGAGATGGCTAGGACCATGCTATATGATCATAGCACCCCTAGGAGGTTTTGGACTGAGGCGATTTCTGCTGCTTGCTATATGACTAATAGGGTTTTCTTGAGATCTTCCATAGACAAAACTTCTTTTGAGCTTAGATTTTGGCATAAACCCAGCGTCTCTCATTTTAAGATATTTGGTTGTAAGTGCTTCATTATTAAACATAGCAACTTAGATAAATTTGAATATAGGTGTTATGATGGTATTTTTCTTGGATATCCTGCTCATTCTCGTGGCTATCGTGTATTTAATTTGGATACTAACAAAATTGTTAAGACTTGTGAAGTGACTTTTGATAAGGCTAGTTTTCGTACTAGACCCGACAGTGCTGGTACATAGGTACACGTTGATTGGGAGAGCATCTTCGTCGACAACAACTCTGACATAAAGGATAAGGACCCAATCCCTCTTCTAGTCACTCCTGAGTTGAGGGGGAGTTTGACTCTTTTGCATCCATTGTATCATATTGCATATTTAATTTCAGCAACTTGCATTGTAACATAATTACATGGCGATTTGATTATTATCCTCATGTGACATAATATCTTGCTTTACATCTTGCCATGTCTTATGCTAGTTTGCTAGATTAATCAAATTTTTCTGTGTGTAGCTTAACTTTTATCATGATAGCTAAATAAAATGAGAGAAACTTGAAGTAATTCATGTTTTGTTGGATCTTGTAATTAGTTTTGCTCTAGTGATCCTCTTATGATTGATGTCATGTTAAATAGGCTAAGCTAAGTCTTTTGAACCTAAATTGAGTTTTAGATTGAGCTATACTAGTTCTTTATTAAAATATGAGTTTAATTCTCCTAGTAACTCATTGTTCTTAAACTAAAAATGAAATCTAAAAATTGATCTATTTTTGTGTGAAAAAACTAATCTCATCAATTCTTTCTCATGAGACGGCTTGATATTACACTAGGAATAAACTCAGGAGGAGTTTTGGATGATCTAAACCGCTCTTTTAAGCTCATTGCTTTGGAGGGTCATGGTAAGACTTAAGATCTAGCACATGGATAAGAACAAAAGTGTGAAAAATAGTTGAAGTTAGGAGGCAATTATGGATGGCTCATAGTTCAGGACTTACTTTACTAAGATAAAACTAGAAATGAATTTCAGTAAGCGCTAAATGTGCTAATTATGCTCAATTCCATGTAGTTGAACAAAATGATTCGATATTGAACTCGTAACACTCTAAATTAACTCAATTTTAGCTTCTTGATTTCATTTAATTTATTGATATGGCTTAGCTTATTTTTGGATATCTTTGGCTGAACTATGATCTTGAGCAAGTTGACATAGTAGAAATCTATTTAATTTTATATTATTGCTCATGGTCTTTAGCTTTTCTATATATGGTTTCCATGATATAGAATAACTACTTTATATAATATGGCTTAGTGTAATATTTTTATAGTCACTTTGGATCATTTTCATTGCTTCTTATGCAAATAAATAAATAAATTACAGTCATTGTACTTCATTCATGCTCCATCTTCTTTCATGTATCTTGATGACTCCAATGTGAAAGGGGGAGAAAAGATCGGTAAAAATGCATACCTAGCGCATGATTCGGCATTTTTGTTCAAAATCTTGCTAAGTTGGAGCTTTAATGTTTTGTTATGATTCTCTTGATCTTGTAGTCTCTTCTCACCATGATCAAAGTCAAATAGAATAATTGTTCTTTTATATGTACCTACAATGAGATTTCCTAATTTATTTGGTAGATTTGAAGCTTTTTTTGAAAAACTTGCTATTTTTAGTAGCTTTAATATATTTCTGCCTCATATGGTCATTTTCAGTCTTTGCATTCCTCTTGTGACCATTTTGAGCTTTATTTGCAAAATATCCTCTCTAATTCTAAAATCACATTCTACTTGCATTTTTGAGAAATTGCCAATAGGTTTATCAAGGGAAAGATTGAATGACCATGTGAGAAGGTCCATGGTTTTGTTATGATGAACCATTGTCATTTTGGGAAATTTGAGTTATGGGATGATTTGGTGACCTAAGTCAGTGGTTATAGGTTACATGAGACATATTTTTGCTAATATGGGTCATGTTGTGAAGAACTTGTGTCCGAAAACGATTTCTTTGTCTTTGATGTGCAGGGTTGCTTGGAGTTAACTATAGTCAACAGTGAGGATCAGGGCTACGAGGAGCCGAGGCCTAGAACGATCAAGGATGCCATGTGAGATGGCTGAGCTCAATCATGGCATAAGAAATGCGGAAAATGTTAAAGAAAAGTTCGAACGACGGGTTGCACTATGTGGTTTGGTCGGTCCAAGTGAGGCGTGATCTGATGGAACCAGAACAGGAGAGAGTTGCCAATGCATGACAAGCCAGTGGTGCATCTACACATAGTAAGTATGGTGATTGCCTACAATGGAAGGATATGACAGGGTCAAGAAAGGATATTTTGGTATTTTGACCAAAGTACCAGAACTACTTTGGAGCAAAACTGCGGCGTTTGGGAGAACAGTTTAGGTTAAGGAGGAGTTGAGAAGATCAAATTGGATCAAGGCTAAAGACTTTGTGGATTCGGGGTTATGCACTTTGAAAAGTGTGCATAAGATTAGTGTGCATGTTAAAACCCATGTGTGTTGGGTTATCGAGGTTTCCTCATTGTGCTAAGCGGATAGTATTCACCAAGGGTTAGATGGGGCTGGCTAGACCATCTATTTAACATGTTGGGATGAAAACTTGTGGTTAACTATCTAACCATCCTCTCTTAGGACCAAGTGTTCACGAGTTCTAGGGTTAGGGTTTGAGAGAAGTTGAGTGTTGTGGTGTGCTCTCTTGTCCTCCTAGTGGAGTGGTTGTAAAACATTCATCCTCAAGTAGCAATATATCAAATTTTGCTCATCTCCATGAATCTCTTTTATGTTGATTAATTTGCTCTTGATTTGATTGGTTTTTCCTCCTCTTCCCCCTTTTTGATCTTGCTGTGCCAAAAATGTGTAAGAGATGGAGATAATCTCTGGAAATCAATCTCCATCTATCTAGGCATTGTTGGGTTACGAGGTAGGCTATACTAGTGCAAATTAAAACTTTCGACCGTGTAAACCAAAAAGCCATGCAAGTAAGAGATCATGGATATTACCACCAGATGTATAGGGCAGCAGAAGAAGAGTTGAAGTAGCCCGGTTTGACATATCGCATGTCGATATAGTGAAAGTAGTCGATCGTCCATGAGCAGTAGTCAATCTTCATGAACCTATCGTCTCCTTGTGATCGTCTCGATCAGTGCCGAAGTCGCAACAGTGCCTATACTGAAGTCCACACGTTCGGAGATAGAATGTTGTGCACCGGTGTACTAGCACCAGTACACACAATAGGGGTTTCAAGGGGTGGCAGCTATAGTTTCGGTGGGTGTGTCTCAAACGCTTGCAACCCATAGCCCATGCACCCTTTTATATAAAAACTCTGACTAGATCCATATCCAATATAGGCAGAGATTGTATTCTACTTGGAAAGCCTCTTATCAGATCTTTATCCAATAAGAGTAGAGATCGTATCTCACTCAGATTCTATCATTCGAACCCTTGCTGTTTCAACCCGTTAAGTGTATGACCCTATAAGTTCATATATAATTGGCTGTAATCCAGAAACACCTTTCTGATCACTGGTCGGTAGCAGTTCCTAGCAGAACATATCGACCTTCAAATATACACAAAGATTAATCCAAACGAACCTTATGTAATATGATCTATAATAGATCATATTCACTCATGATCAGCTCATAACTCCTTACAACCAGATCAATATGGTCACAACCAGCTCGTATATCCATACAACCAGATCGTAGACCAGTCTGTGGTATGTCTGACCAGGTCACGACTGGTTCATATCCCCATATGACCATATCGTAGACTAGTCTGTGATATGTCCGACTAGTTCACGACCAGTCAGTATCTCCATACGACATGTTTACATATTCTGCTTTGGCTCATGATATTCAATCGAACTCTAAGTAAGAAACATGACATCCATAGACTGCTCAATGTTTTCTCGATATAGTGACGGATAACTTCATGTGGTTGACTCTTCGACCACTCGTGGTATGGCCATACACTTTCTTTATCTGACCACATCGAGGGACCTAGGGATTTCTCTCCTGTTATATAGAAGGGGCAAATCTCATATCCGATCAATCACTTTCTTTCACATATTTCATAGTATACCCGAAAGCTACCTTTATAACTACCTAGTTATGGAGTAGCATTTGACAACCCCTAAGTGCACTATTACACATGTAGAAAACTATGATGATCTCAAACATAAGGATTATACATCATAATTACTTAAGACCAACTGATGACACGTAAGACATAACAATCTCAACAGTGTTTCAAGGTGGGTTAATCCAACACTGTGTTCTCTAACTTATGTCCACATTATTGATCTGGTATCCCCATATCTATGACATGGGAAACATGGTCACCAATCAATATATGTGTTGTTCTATAAGTCACGAGTATTTTGACCAGTGATATCTGGCTATGGATCCTTTTAGAATGATATCGTATGACAAATAAAGAGGTTCATCAACAAGTCACATAGTTGCTAACATTTATAAATGATAATTCATTTAAGGAACATAATAACATTTGTTCAAACTATCATAATCATATAGTGATACAATCATCTCTATGATTGACTCTAGAGCATATCACCAACAGGCACTTACATGACAATTTCATAAATAAACTCGATTTTTGTTCTTTTTGGTCTCTCCAAATGATTTGTTGATCCAACTATTTCTATCACAATTTCTTTGTGTTCTAGCTTACTGTGACATGTTGGAATACATCTAAAACCACCTTGGCTATTATTCATCTATGAGCAAGTCATGTTCACCTTTTTTTTTTAATTTTTGAACCTTTTTTGGTGCAACCATCCTTCAAATGGAAAATGTCAGAACTTTCGCAGTAGTTTTCTTCATCATTGATTTGAATAAGTTCATGACATTCTATGAAAGTGCACATGAAATTTCAAGTGCTTGGAGCTTTGGTTTGAGAGTTAGTTTAATTTTAGGTTTTATCCCGATTTTGGTGCAGCGGAGTTTCACAAACAAAAAAAATCCCAATTCTCTTAATTTCTTTCAAGATTTTTTGTTGGGATAGGTTCTTAAGGTCATAATCTAGCATTTTTTCAAGTTTAAGTTATTTTGGATCTATGGATCAAAAGTTTCATGAATTTTTGGATTTGAAATAGTGCTATTTTCGCACTGTTCACAGACTAAAATTGTTGCAGCACCGATATTTTTTAGAATTTTGGATTCTTGATCTTCATAGCTTCTCATAGCTATTGGGGCGAAGAATTGGTGAATACATGGAGAAAATTTGAAGACAACATTCATCCTTTCTGTTGCCATACCAGTCTTAGTATGTGAAAAAAATCTCAGCAGTCTTGGTGATTTGGTGCGTAGCTGTAGCCTACCGTATGTTCAATGAAATCAGCTGTATATATATGGGTGAAGTGTTCAATCCTAAAGTCGCATGCACCATTCATACGCTTCATACTCGAGACATCGAAATCGAGTTCGAGGCAAGTAAAGAAGAGTACAAGGTACGGACAACAATTTGGAAACTCGAAACCACGGCCGTCGTGGGGCTCCAAATTACGCTCCTTCTGTTCGGATCGCATGATGGGTAGGTCTTGGCGCATGCTATGACTACGCATGGTGTAATCTGGAGTGTGAAGTTAGCCTGATCTTCTTTGCCAAGGCCCCTGACTTTGTATTGGTCTAGCTAGCCAGCAATTTGTCCACGGCTCAGGAATAATGGAATACTAGTTCAATACTCATGCTTTGCTACGGACTAAAAAAACGTATTATCTTAGCACGTCGAGTCATCATCGAGATCGGTTTGCTCTACGTCCTTGGCTCTGCCATTGCGCTTGGCCAAGCTCCGCCCTGGCTGGTGTTGGCGCATCACTATGCTGCTCATGTGTTGCTATGGATAAAAGAAATTACATTATCTATATTGTTATGGATAATAAAACCATATTACCCAATACATTGATCCATCCTCGCTGGGTTTGGACTGTGCCTCGACATCGGCTTCGCCACAATGCAAGACCGAAGTGTGTCTCAAATGTCTTCACCACCATGCTCGGTCTACACCACTTCTTTGGCTCTTTCTTTTAAGTAGTAGAGATATAAAAGAAACAAGATAGGTAGGATGTGCTAGGCTGCGCCTGTGCAGTCCCTTGCGAGATAAGAGGTCTGCAAAAATGCTGGCGTGAAGCGATTGTTAATTTAGCGAGGTGTTGTTCTAACTATGGCATCATGGCTGTTTTTAGTTAAAATACAATAGACATGTATAGTGGGGTGGGGTGGGGGTTGAACAGATCAATTTGGTTTAATCTAAGAAAATAAGGATATAAAGCATCATTAACAGTATGACATGAAATTGGTCAATCATCACAGATATGTTAAATAGGATATGTAACCATATATAGGCAGTTCCAGTAAATATAAGCATAAGTTGAATCACATATGTAACAATGCAATTAAAGCCATAGTAACGATAATAGAGAATGATTACATGAGGATATCTTAAACAAAATGTATATGGCAGTGGTAGCAAGTACTGGTCATCATCAGCTCAAATAATTTCAGAAAGATAAAGAGTCATGGTTAATATATATGGTGCTTACCCTCGGCCTCTGCCTATTGGAGTGTAACATCTCGACTCAACAAAAGCTATCTCTCAAGAGATATCTTGTAGCTGCTCATCAGGTTATGTGCAGAGGAAGCCCTAAAATAGCAATTCCATGTCAAAATTGAATTGAAGAAAAATCAAATGGCATAGGCTGATAGGAGATAATCATTTTGGTCTGTGCAAGAGCCCGATGGAGTGCTGTCCAGTGGAGCAGCTTACTGTGGGTGCTAGCTAACATTTGTGGCATGCCTTGTTGCAATAGTTGTAGCATACACAATGAAATCATGTACCGCCTTACTGTTAAGGAAAAAACTGTCATGAAACCTCAAAAGTTCACCTAGAGGCATATAATAAAAAATAACCAACCCTCACTTCCTGAAACACATATATCATAGACATAGAAACAGTGCCCTATAGCTAATATCATTCTTGCACAAGTGCACCTATGTTCTAATTAGCTGAGAAAGACTTTGTTATCAACAAAATAATTAATTGTTACAATCAGCCAAAAAGAAATTGATCTAACATACAAAGCCGCACTCCGATCTCAAACATGGCATTCACAGACAAAAGTCCCTACAAAAAGGATAGTAATCGTGGCATGTTTTGTTGCACAACTCATCTCGTACACTGATCCAACCATTTTAGTAATTCCATGTAAAACATCATGATGAACCACAATAAACCAAAATTTTGGAAATTTCTATTTGTTGAAACCAAAAGCTAAACTTGAGCTGACAATAATAGCATGTGAAATTAAACTTGAACCTAGCATGTACTAAACCACACCAAATTTGTGTGATAAAGCCATGATCAATGACTGTCATTGTAAAAGAGATAAGAGCTACCTCATCCTTTGGACAATCACATAGCCTGTCAACTATGGGAGCAAATGAATCTAGCACCTTTCTTTTCTGTTGGTGTGCATCATCACTTTACTAACAAATTTTGCACTTTAGTCGGTAGCATCATATTAATCCCATCACTGAATTAGCCAAGAAAAAACCCATACTGGAGCAACCATTAATTCCCATGAATAGAGAACCTATCATACAATATAAAACAAAATAAATATTTAGAGCAAGAACCCAAGGTATAGATCCATAAGAAAAGGGAAGATACTAATTGATTCACGGTGGAAGCTTTCATTCAAATCCACTCTCAAGATGTAAGCTACATTGGCAGTGGGTCTCCTAGATCTCAGGTATGGTATCAATTTTAGTTTATTAGTATGGTATCAATTTTTAGTTTATTATGTACCTGTTTGCCCTTACTAAAAGAGTAGCTTAGTTATCCAACATTGCATTAAGAAAATATATAAAAGCATTAGCCTCATATCGCTGATAACATGCTAGCAGACATAGTGAAACATACAATAAGTACCAGACATACGAAGGCAAACAGTGAAATATATAGTAAGTAGCAAAGTAACCTGCATCTATACGCACACTGAGCAAAATAAGCAGTAATGAACACACACACAATAACCAAAAACCAAGCATAAGCAAGCACAACCGGTAGCTAACACCAAGAAGACCTGACCATAAGCAAGGATACAGAATATACCAAACAAGGACAAAGATGGAGACAGAAATAGGGCATGTTCTTTTTTGCTGCGGCTTATGACTTTTGACTGAAATTTTTGAATTTTGGCTGTTTACGGTACAGATTACGGAGAGATCGATACTCACTTACGATTTTAGCTGGTACAGATGTTAAGCTTTTAACGTGTACTATGTTTAACTTGTAGGCCCCGTCTTGAGAAAATACTTCATTTAAAAGTTAGGTACTGTAGCGGCTGCCAAAAACCGACCGGCTTGTGTCCTGCCAAACACCCCCATAATATAAGACCAGTGCAATCAGGCGGTGAGCATCATTTTTGGTACAACAAACACAAGCATAGAAGTGTGTACCTTTTATTTTTAGCCCTATTCAATTGTGTATCTTTCACAAACCGAATCAAAGTCACCGAGATTGGAGCATCTCCAGGGAGGAAAGACAAAAACTCACCTAGAGCAGGAGGACTGAGAATAGAATGAGCTTTGTGAAACATCCTATAATGACAATGCCACCTGCTGCAACATCTCTCTGTTTGAAGAAAAAACAATCAGAACCTAGAATAAATTGATGAAAAGGGAAATGCATACAAAATTATTAATAGAGAACTACAAAAGAGGCTATTAAAGGAGTACAAAAGAGGCGAGTAAAGGAACAACTTTATTCGAATAGAACTATTGATTTACACATGGATTAACCTGGAATTTGGGGTTTATACAGACCCCGACAGCAGCAGCAGCAGCAGCAGAATGATGCGATCCAACGCCATGGCTAGGTGAGAGTCACTAGAGGCCAAAAGCGCAGACCCAAGGTGGCGGTGGAGCAGAAGCAGAGGTATGGTACATCAGAGGTCTATATACCCAGGCAGCGACTCAGGGATTCGGTCGCTATGACATATAATGGAGAATGGCTTCGGGTGTATGGATATGGGACATAGTGAGTGATGCAGGTTGGAAGGATGATACATTTTATATATTTTTATTTTTTTTAATTAATATTAAACATGAATAGGAATGACAAATAGTAAATAAGAACAAGAACATAAATAGTAAATAAGAACATATACAGTAAAGAAAAACGTAAACAATATTTAAAACATATGCAGCACACAATGAACTAAAAGATATAAGAACATATGCATAAATTAGAACATATATAATACAGAAGATAGAACGTAAGTTAGAACAGAATGATTAAGACAAATAGAAGATAAAACATAACTTGAAATGGTTAGTATATGTAAACATAGAACAGAATGGTTAGAATATAAAGAACTTAGAACATAAGTAAAGTACAGAATAAAAAGAACATAAGTAATATAAAGAACTTAAAATAGAATAAACAAACTTAAAATATAAGGAGTTTTGAGAAGAAAATTGTTCTGACGTTCATTTATATACCTTGATAAACAGAAGATGGATCCTTCTGTGTAGTACACCAAAAACTTATATACAAGTTCTTAATTATACAAACCATATATATATTTTACACACTCTTACAAACTCTGATTTAAGAATCAAGTCTTTATTTAGGATAGATGTTACCTATTTACACTAAGTAGTGGAGTGGTAGTGGAGAAACTTTCATGGAATGGTGGTGGAGGCGAAGTGGTAGTGTGTTGATTGATGTCCTAAGGCGTTGAGCCGTCTCTCCTTTATATAGGGGTTGCTACTCCTAGGATAAGCATGAGTAGAGATTTTCCATGATGACGCTTTTTGACCGCCGATATTATTCTTCATGATGATGCTTTAGACTTTAGAGAGTCATAATGAAGTTTTAGAACCTCCGTGAAGAATATTCGCCATGATGACATTTTTGATCAGACTTTATTCCATCTTCATGATGATGACACATTTGTTTACAGGATTTCAGACACTTCCTGAAAGAGAAGAGAGCTTCAAGGTTCTAATGCTAACTAACGTATACTGCTTTGCTGTAACAAAACTATGTCGCTGTAGACCTGTTTAATGTGTTTCCAATATTTCTCCAGGTGAACGAGACTGTTAATGTGCACTGTGGCTTCTACAGTGACAATGGTGGTTTCAAAATTTCTGATGATGACATCAGATACATGAGAGTTTGTAAAGTTGTTGTGTCTACCTGCGCATTCGGTGGAGGGGATGATCTATATATCAACCTATTGGAATGGTCAATTCTTCTATTAGAAAGGTATTTGAGCCTTCAAGATTTTCAGAAATGCAACCTCTATGTAAACCATCACATTTGATGATTCTGTTTCTCTGTGGCTTTATGATGGATGGTCTTCAGGTCAGCTATGTGGCTTTCTGGGATGAGGTCACACTATCAACTCAGGAAGCTGAAGGAAAAGTAATTCGTGACAATGGAATGATAGGAAAATGGCGTATCATTGTTGTCAAGAGCATCCCATTTGTGGATCAACGGTTAAATGGAAAGATACCAAAGGTAAAATCTAAAGATGTCATACTCATAATTTGGGCCTGTTTTTTTGTGGCTGCGGTTTATGGCTTTTGGCTGCGGCTTATGATTTTTAGCTGTTTATGTGAGAGATTACAGAGTAACTGAAATTCATGTGCGGCTTTTGCCGATATAAATGAAGTCGGTACAATATGTACTACAATTAATTAGTAGTCTCCATCTTAAAAAAACAGTCCGTTTAAAAGTTAGTTATTGTAGAAAACCCAAAAGCTAAAGCCTAAAGCCAAAAGCCACAAAAGAACATGCCCTTTATCAACTATGGCAGCTTCCATACTGACCTTTTAAAGTTTAGACCCTGTATGCATTGGTTTCTACTCCTCATTTCTGCTTAGAAAAACTAAAAACCAATACAAACATTTGGTTTCTCGAAGCGGCTTCTTCACTCCTCTCGCTTCCATCTCGCTCTGATGATAAAACAGGGGTCACGGGTGCATCACGCACTCCACTCCTCTCGCTCCAGTCACGCGCACACATCTCTTTCTCACTTTTTTCACCGCTAGGCCACTCCTTTTAAAAGCCACTTTTTCAATCATTACTATTCATTTTTAATCAGAAGTCATAAGCCACAGCCAAAAGCCATTAGTAAAAGCCAATACAAATGCCCCCCTTAGTCTATTTGTTTAACCTGTCTGTGCTGTTTTGTGTTTGGTGAGTATCCATTATGTCTCCTGTGATAAAGAGAAATGTCAGAGAAATTTGCTGCTTTTGCCACAACATTTTCCTTTGACATACTTTTTTATTTGTAGGATTGCACAACTTTGTATATTTCTGATAGTAAAATGCATAGCATGATTTTTGCAGATGTTGACTCATCGCCTTTTCCCAGAAGCAAAGTACTCTATTTGGGTGGGCTCTAAATACCAATTCCGAAGAGATCCGATAGGAGTGTTTGAAGCGCTCCTTTGGAGGACAAACTCCTACCTTTGCTATTTCTGAACATGGAGCACGAAGTAACATTTATGATGAGGGGAAAGCTATTCTTCAAAAGCACAAGGCTACTCCTGAAGAAGTAGAAGTTCAATTAACTCAGCATCGTCAAGATGGGATGCCAGATGAAAAAAGACTACATGGATCAAAAGGTCAGCGTTTAATTTTGTCTAACGGAAAAAAATGTTACCTTTCACGTGTGGAAATCTTTTCTCCAAGTCCGAGGTTGCTGTACGAAGCATGGTTGATATAATCGAGTTGTTTCTTTTCTCAGCTTTATTTGAAGCTTCTATCATTGTGAGGGAGCTGACTCCAATGACGAATCACTTCATGTGTGATTGGTTCAATGAGGTTGTTCGCTTCACGTCTCGGGACCAACTCAGTTTTCCATATGTTTTATGGCGTCTAAACATGCCAGGAATCAGCATGTTTCCTGTGAGCACTCGGAGGGATCTCGTGAACAGTCTGGGCCACACAAGGAAAGTAAAACCTCTTCTTACACGGACCTGATACATGCTAAGGTGTTGCTTTTTCTGTATCTTGGTGTTACCTGTAATGGTGCAATCTTAGCAATGAAATTGGACTCCTTTATGTGAAACCTTTACGCTGTTGGAAAATTTGGGCATCAAAACTAAGGAGGTAGGCTTCAATATTCTTTTTTTTTTAAGGAAAGGCTTCAATATTCTTATTGTCGTCGGCTCGACGGTCCCAACCATGTTATGCATGTTCCTTGCTAGCCATCACTCGCGGCAGCTTGGACTCCTATGTCGACCCTAAATCCCCTGTGATGCTGTGTGACTGAAGAATTGATGCATTGGAATTTGCAGGCATTTCTCTACTTACTACTTCACGATGGCAAACATTCTAGCCAAATTAAAATCCATGATAATATTGTGTGTTTTTAACTTGTACGAGTGATTGCCTTAAGTATTTGCGCAAGGATTCACAGAAAACAATTTAATGCCTACAGTAATCGGGAAAAGTTAATGCGTTCCAAACAAACAGGCCTAAGGTTCTTTTTGGAGAAGGTATTTTGATGCAGCTCTAGGCTGAACTGAAATGAAGATAAGGTGCCCTAGGGTCCTAGTGGGCCAACTGTACAGTTCCCCTGGCAGCCCATAATCAAAGCCCACTTCTTCCCCTTCCCCTTCCCCTTCCCCTTCCCCTTCCTATACTCTTATCTTCCTGTCCCCGTCTTATCCACTCCACTCCCTCCACCTCGCCTCCCCGAAGTGGAATGGAAGTGGCGTCTCACTGAAGTGACTGAACCCAACCCGACCTCAGGCCCAGACACAACCGCCTCCGGCCTCCTGCTCACGCCGCCGGCGACGTTGCAATGGTTACGGCCATCGCCGCCTCCGCGTTCCTCTCCCCGCCTTCGCCGGCGGCAGGCCGCTCCCCTGCCAGCGCCGCGCGGCGAGGCCCGCGCCCGCCGCGCCGCCCCGGCTGGCCTGGCGGTGCGGTGCGAGCAGAGCGACAAGCAGAAGCGGCAGCCGCTCTCCGCGCTCGTCCCCCGCGAGGAGCGCTTCATGTTCGAGGGCGACGAGCTCTGCGGCCCCGTAAATATACCCTCTTCCTTTCTCACTGCTACTTGCTACAGTTAAGATTCTATATGACTTGGGAGGTGTACAACCGGTGCACTCAAAATGGAAAATTTACCGTAGTTTAGCATTGCGAATTGTACTCCAAGGCTTACTTTAGTTTTTAGAAGTAGTTCTGCATTCATTTCACAAATTCTCAAATGGCTTCTTTCAGTTTCATCAAAAAATAATTAGAGAACCAGGCGGATACACACACTCAACACACAGCACACATACCACACTCACACCATCCATGCCTACACACGCATGCATCGTCCCCTACACATGCTCGGAATTTGTCAGAGGCACCCAAGGCCTCACGGAGCGTGCTTTCCCACGGAACATGCATGAGTGTGTACTCTAAATTTGGTGGACACCAGCGCTGAGTCCGGGACTTGAACGCTGGCCATCTGGTCATAGGCCAGCTTCCTTCAGTTTCATCAATTGACTCCGTCATATTAGTAGATCTCAGTCCAATCCTTTCTTTACATGCTTTACATGAATAATCTCAGTGAAAATACAATGCTTACATAGTACTACCATCACATCCAAAATTAACTACTGATAGTTCATGGTGAAAGAGGATTCAATGAAATTCAAAGATGGATTGGATGTTGTATGAGAAATTAAGACAAGAAAGGATGCTACTATGGCAAAAATTACTTTGTTCTTACTACATCTGTGTAAAATGTTGTATTAGCTCAATAATGTTTGGCTCTAGTTCCTCACAGTCTTGTTCATCAATATTACAGTTTAGTGTTTAGGCTCATTTAGTAAGGGCTCAGTATGGATATCGTGCTTCGGTTCCACTGGTGCATTGGTACCATGGCTTGTTCTTTTTTTCTTTTTGTGTAACCTGTGCTGTACAGTGATCTGATCAAGCAATTTAATTTGCAGGACATATGGAACAAAACGTGGTACCCTAAGGCTGCAGATCACGTTACTACTGAGAAGACATGGTATGTTGTTGATGCAACGGACAAGATTCTAGGCAGGCTAGCATCCACCATTGCAGTACATATCCGAGGAAAGAATGAGGCCACATACACTCCAAGTGTTGACATGGGGGCTTTTGTTGTTGTGGTATGTATGTTTTTCCCTCAAAATAGTTTTATAATGTCATATACAGTAGGACACTCCCCTCTGGTTCCCTTTCAAAAAAAAGTTCAAAATAATAGCAGCAGAGACAAATAAGCACCAAGAGGCATCTTGAAACCGAGATTATAGTTTTTATGTTAACTAGAAAGGTGCCCGTACGTTGTAACGGAGTCTCAAAAGACGGTGATACATATAATCAAACGTGATCCCAAATCACACGATCAACATCAGTTTTATCTTAAGCACATATCAAGCAAAACATATATGTACAAGCTCGTAAAGAAATTAAATTGGACACAGATGTCTATATTTAGTAGTGGTCATTGTTTCTTGTCCAACATGGATACAAATAAAATACATAAGGCATCTTTGAAGACGTTATTCTTGGTAAATGGTCCAGCATAATTTCTTAAGAAGATTTTTTTACTACTCATTTTGAATGTGCCCGAACGGATCTCAAAGAAATGATGCCAATCTCTTAGGAAATGAGTAGTAAAAAAGAGAGGGAGAAAGAAACATGAACGAGTAATGTTTCAACTTTGAAGTACACCTCGTGCAAAGCGACCAAACCAGGCCAAAATCACCAAAAAAATCAGAATATCTAGTTAGTTATGATCCACACCATTAAAATAATTCCAGTCAAGCGATGCTTCTTTAAACCCTCAGTTTTTTCTTCAATTATTCTTCTATTCAACTTGATGTTCATTTGTATTATCACAGCCATGATCTTAAAAGGCAGGTCAAGAGCCCAACCTTTAATGTGAATATACAAGATAAAATTATTTATCTATGCCAAGTACATCATCAATAGCATATACTAAAAGTAACACAACTTTCAGGATAGTTTCATAGTTTGGTAACTACATAAGTCCCAAACAACAATAGTAATGATGTCATCACATTATATTGTTGCCCAGGCTAGGGCCTTGTACTCAGTTCAAAAGAAATAAAAAAGCAAAATCCAAGCGTCGTTACTCCTTGATGCGCTGCCGCCATGAATATGCGGAAGAAGCTCGCACTCAACAGAACTGGCAAAGACCTGCAACTTGGCATCTTTGATACATATCTTCACATATGCTTGACTTAGTTTTTATATAGGGAGAATCACTATAGTATTACTTGATCAGTTGATTGCAAAGAGTAGAAAAGAAAAGTTCCCTGGTAGAAGAATAGCCCTGCTATAGCCATTTGTTGCACTTGTTTCAAAACAACTAGATAACAACCATTTGGAAACAATCAAGGAATTAGCATAGAAGAATAAATTTGGAGTGTTGTAAGAATTTATTATTAGACCTACAGTATTTAGTGATTGGTGGAAAAAGGGAAAATTGTGCTTAAGAAAATGAAGAGAACAAAATCTTACACATACTTTTCTTGTTCTGAATCAATGATGCAGGGAATAGTACTCACCGCCTCACTGGGAATCCTCGGTACAAAAGGCAATGCATCAGACAGACAACAAGTTACACAATGACTATAAGCTATATATCCTTATATCCAACAATTAAGTTGTTGATATTAAACACCTAGCATAGTCTTTGCAGAAATATAGAAGTGTTCAAGTTTACTCAATCAAATTCATCTGGAATGACAGATGGTACAATGCATACTCTTGTCAATCATCCTAGTGCAACATTTAGTAATTGCAATGACAAATGTCTGCTGATATTTATACCGAATATTATCTTTCATAGTGAGGCTATCAAATCAAGATAAATCAATTAAGCTGGAATCATGCTGTGACTCAATTGTTTTTCTACCAGGAAGGCAAGGAACTAAGGCAATATACCCCAGTAAAAGAGTTAGATGAGTTTGCAAATTTAAAATTGTTTGAAATTGGAAAGTGAACAATCCGAATTGAGAAAACAAATGTTCAATTATATCCCAGAAAGCCGACAATTTGGTTGCTTGGGGATAGTAGGGTCACCTTGCATCCACTCTTGCAGGAACAATGGACACAGTAGATGCAGTTGATAGTATGCTTCTGCAGTGTTCACACGCACAAACTGCTACAACCATAGGCCAAAGGCAATCTTTATGTGATACATCCTGCATGATGAATAAACCACCGAGTAAACACAATTCTTCATAAATTAGCATGGGGTGGTGTGGAGGGTGATGAGATTTAGGGATTCACATACCAACTGCCCGCTGTCGCCTGCCAGTTGGGAAGGACAATGCCCTCGAGCAGCAGCCTGCAGTCACGATGGTGGCCTAGCAGTCAATCGGTAAAGGCCGGCAAAGCCATGACGGCTTAGACCACAGTGGCCGCAGCCAGATCCGGTCGAGGAGTGGGAGTTGGGCATGTCACCAGATCTGGACGCCGCCTCGCCGTGCAGCCACGCTCACCGAGCTCCAACACAACCAAGTCTAGCCACATCACTCGACGCTGCCTCCCACCACCGCATCGTCCAAGAGCGCCCTCGAGCCCACCTTGCGCCCATCGCAGAAGGAAGAGTGTGCGGGAGATATTGTTGTTGGTGACGAAGAAGGCCGCCGGCGGCGGCAATCTAAGTAGGATTCCGATGCGGATCGTCGCCCACGCAGCACATCATTGAGGAGAAGGGGGGAAACTGGGAACGGGTGGGTGCGATTTATGCTCCAAGCATCTTTATTCTTGGCTGCAGTTGCCAAAAGAATGTGGGAGAGGTGATGTCGTGATGGTGTGAGCAACGATTGGTTACCTGGCCCACATGCTGGCGCAGAGGGTTGTACAGTGCAGAAGACGGGAGGGAGAAAGAAGGGGAGGTGAACGAACAAACTCTCGTGACCGAATGAACAGACAAGCCAAGCCAACGAAGTTTTGGAGGGCGCTTCCATCGTGAGAGAGAGAGAGAGAGAGAGGAGGGGAGGGGCGTGAGATGGATGGCCTAGATTCTATCTTGTGGCTAGATCGGATAACTGCGGAGAGGAGAGGGGAGAACGAACCGCTACCAACTCATATTTTTAAGTAGTAGAGATGTGGTTCTTGACAATGGTGCATCTCTGAAGACTCGTTACTATACACTATACAGGTACCACTATTGTGAATTCCCGAGCAACCAAGCTGAACTCTGTTTACATAGGTTAATGCAGAGAAGGTTGCTGTTTCTGGTAAAAAGCGGACACAGAAGCTCTATAGGAGGCACTCTGGACGGCCTGGTGGAATGAAAGAAGAAACTTTTGATCAGCTTCAGAAAAGGATTCCAGAGAGAATCATTGAGCACGCAGTGCGTGGCATGCTTCCTAAGGGCAGGGTAAGCCATCATCTGTTAGCACTTCTTACCTAGTTGATTGCATCAAGTGTTTTGTCCTAAGTCTATATAACTCATATGCACATACTGTTATCATTTTTTGGGTCTAATTTCTCATATATATAGACTTAGGCAACTACAATTCGAAATTTAGTTCAAACTTGTTTGAACTAGTTAGTAAACTAGTTAAACTTGACATCCAAGAAATTTTAAAAATTTTCGCACACGATATATACCTAATTTAGACTATGGTGCCCGGGCACCAAGGAGCACTTGCTATAACGGAAATAGCAAGCAACTTTCAGTATCTTTCTTTTCTAATGCCCAAATGTTTTGGTGTTAACTAGCAGCTGTGTGGAAAGATTTGTGGGAACTACGATGGTTCATGTTGAGGTGCATCAAGGCCATGGCCTTGTGCGTGCTTCAACGTATGTCCTTGTGTGAAATTACATGAGTTTTAGCATGTGTCTTGACTAAAAATCACTGGGATATAGCTGTTGAACAGCAATTACAATTTACAAATGCAGACAAAATTATTTGATTAGATCTTGTCAAGTAGTTTTTCCTTATATTTGCTGTGTAAACTTTACAACTGCGATGTCCATGATGAATATGTGACGCGATCCAGTCCGATGTATTTGCTTGTAAGTTAGTTGCTCAGATGGTATGGCTAACGAAGTATCGGAATTGTTCTCTGAAACTTCCATGTTGCCTAGAAAATTTCTTTGTTGTCGGAAGCTTTTACTCTGGCTACTCTCCTGCTAAGTGTTAGTTACACACTTAATTTAACCTCACTTCAGCATATACACTTGGTCTATGTATTCTTTAACCTTCTGAACATTTTGCAGCTGGGAAGAAGACTATTTACCCACCTCAAGGTGTACAAAGGACCAGAACATCCACATGAGGCTCAAAAACCTGTTTCACTGCCTATCAGGGATAAAAGAATACAAAAGACCGACTAGAATCTCCCTGGCGATTGAAAAAGATACAGCAACCTTGCATCGGTTATCCCCTTAGGATTTTGCCCAATGTTAGGAATGTGACCCTAACATTCATGCAATCATGCATCTGTCCAGGGAATGGAGTGTAAATTTTTTTGTAATTTTTTTCCAAAGCTTGAATTTCTTTGTGATAATTCTTGTCAATGACTAATCATGTAATATGGTACGATTTTATGCAATCCAAAATCTCAGTTTTCCGTTGAATGGTGTAATTTTGACCTGAGATGAGAGTTGATATACATGTGTTACTGTTTGGTTCAAAAGGTGCTATCTGGGCATCAGGCGTTTTTATCGGAAAGTCAAATCAACTTTCTTAAAACTAGGGTAGTGAGATCTGTTTTATTCCATGTCTGCGTTCGTTGAACCCATGACCATGAGCCTCTGTTGAAGTACAAGTGAATGAGCTGGATAAGCTGGCTGGCACTTGTAATTTAATATGGTATCAAAATAAAGTGGTGTTGAGTTTAAAACCCTGTCGACGTAATTAAAAAAATTATAGTCTACTTTTATTTCATGCCTTAGACCTGAGAAGTCTATATGTGAGGGAGAGTGTTAAGTATAAGTGAGCTTTTAGGTGAATTTGCTGGTATATGCAACTTAATACCTTCTTTCCTGATTGGTTGTGGCCTTGTGGGTTGCCCACTTGCCCCTTTATGGCTTGCATGCTTCTACCTCCATTCCCTTTTCCCTACAACGCATTTTTGTTGTATAAAGCTCAAGTGTAGGTTTTATGTGGCAATCCACTACCTTAGTATGTTAGTCTATGGCCCATACCTAATAAAATATAACTTTATCAGGTATGTATACATCAAAGTATCACAACGAAGTAATAACATTGGTCCCAAAGTTATATTATAACTAGAAGATAGTTTTAAACATAAGTTTGAAAGATAAAGTAGCATTGAACCTCGCGTTCATGCCAATACTCGCCTCGTCGGGCGAACAAAAGTCACTCTTAACTATTCGACTCTCACTCCTCATCTTCTTCATCAAAGGTCACACCTCCAAAACATGAATCTTCCTGAGCTTCAATCATATCCCACTGGGGATTACCTCTATCTTGATCTTCAACAGCAAAACTCTCAAGATCGAATTCACCAAAGTCTAAAAAGGAATTTATAATATAGGGGATGTGTACGAAAGGTACTCAATAAGTTCAACAATTGTAAGCCAATCATTGTAGGCTCTATCCAATTATACCAAACCTATACTAGTGAAGGATCCACGTCCTTGAAAATATGCTAGATAGTTTTCTAAAACATCTGTTACAAAAAATTACCAAGTTATTAGTTATGAAAACCTACCGTTCATAAGACACCACAGGCAGAACTTCCAAGAGTTCTATTTCCTACCACGACGTAGTTTTTGCCCAAAACCAAGAGTAACAATCAAATGTTTAACTCTGCAGAGGTTACTCTATTTTACCCATAAACGTCTCTAGTCTTTTATGCCACTCAGATATACAGAGTGTGTGGCCAAGACTTAAGGGCTCATAGTGCTTTCAAAATATCTTTCCATATAGTATCTCTACACGGTTGGCCGAAGCCGCCCATTTTATAGTCGGAAGCCTCTTGGCAAGCCTCTCGACAGTACGGAGGTCAAACGTGAGGAGATGGTCCAGGCTTTCCGTCCGTGCAAGCTCGAGCCACGCGTGTCGTCAGCTTATTATCATGCACGAGGCTCCCAGAGGTTGGCACACCGATGCCTGGTCGACACTCCATACGTCTACTGGCATCGTCCCATCTGGTTGCACACCAGGCGGGAGGGTCGGCCAGGGCACATCTGACACCGCCGCGTCCTGACGAGGCCAGAGGGTCAGCCTGGGCACGGCCCTCTACACCGCCAATGTCACACTACCTAGGTCCTCTCCATTCCTCCAGCTTCCCCACGCTCGGCACGTACGACGTGCCGTACTTCGTCTTGAATGGCTTTACGTGTGCCATGGCGCTAGCCGAGGGTACGTCATGTCTCCATTTGTTTCATCACATTGCTTTACTTAACGGACTAACAATATTTGCACTGCAGGTCTTACACCCACTAAGGGATTTTGGGCCTCCCCAGGCAACGTGGACACGAACGATTACTTTAAGAACACGGACCCGACGTCTTAGCCCACACCCCCTGAGGTTTTCTCCGGGTCACAGCTAAGGGGTGCACCAGTACCCACACGACCGCTAGTGCTGTCCACCCCTCCGTTTTTGGGAGCTCGTCAGACCAAGGCTCCCAACCGTCTTTCCCTGTTGGGGCCAAGGCCCTGACACCTGGTGCTGAGGAGGAGGCCCAAGTAGGGCCCTACAGGAGGACACGGAGCTAGAGTGGGCCATGGTGACGAGAAAGGGGGTGCTATTGAGGGGGTCTAGTACGGGCCGTTCGCCTGCTCTAGCTGTACTTTTGTTATTTCTGTAATACTTAAATTTCGTATTTACAATGTGATGTATTTAATACTATTGCATTCTTAGTTGTACTCCTTTGTATGATGTACGTTTGTTCAATGCATATCGACGCCTTTAGCTTAATGCACGCGACACACAACTGCAAACATCCACTTAATAAATGGCAACCATAATGACGCGTCCACCATTTAGTTATGTGCTTTAGGAGATTAAACATAATCGCATACAACAGGGGAGAGTATTGTGGTACAAGCTTCTGCTGGCGTGGCTACTAGTAGAAGGTGCTTGGCACTACTCATATGGAGTGTTGCGGAGGGGGCGCCTCGGACGTGGCTCGCACATATGTAGCTAGGGTTCGCGCAGTAACATATGAGATCATATGAACTTCATATGTTGATGACCTTCTCATTGCCCCTCTCGCGCTGCATCTGTTGGTGGATATCATCATTCTCCTCATTGAGATTGTTAATCCATGCTTCTAACTCTAAGATTCGGTTCCACAATGTATCAATGTATGTCACAACATGGTGTTCATGGGTGTAAGTTCAAGCTCTATTAAGTTGGTTTTTGGTGATAATGACAAATACAATTATGAGACTAATATGTTTATTAGTTAAGATATTGCCTACTCTCACTTGGATGTGATTAATGACAAATGCTATCTTGAGACTAATGTGTTTATTGAGTATGATATCTCTTAATTCTCATTTGGATGAAAAGACAAAAATCACAGACGTATGCATTCGACATCACATTCTTATAAGTTAGTGTATTTCTCGGATCCAAAATATAGATTGGACTCCATAAATAGTTAAACTTGAATATGTATATATGTTTTCATTATACATTCTTGTATGCACACATTTAGGGAGGGTTCACTCTATATTTTGCGGTTTCTTTAGTATTAATCCATGTTGCTCTTTACACATATTAAGGATCTTTACTTTGAAACATATCCCTTGAGTATATATAGTTTGTGTAGTTTATATATACTCATGGTTGATTTAATTTAAATCAATTGTAATCGGGTTATCATCTAGTTCCTTCATTATGTGTTAATGGTTGAATAATTAATGACAACTAAATGTGTAAGCTTTGCTAACAATTAATTTCAAAGATAAACACTTCCATTCAACTGAGTTAATTGCTTAAGAAGCTTATCCTAGAGTATACAATTATTGTGTATATATTGTATCCTCGTAAATTATTTTTTATCTTATTATTTGTTGAGATTGTCTTGAATTATCAAAAAGAGAAGATTGTGGAATCTAGTCCCTCCATTATGAGTTAATGGTGAAATTTTGGTAATTGATGGCAATTGATTTGTGGATTAACATTTTTCATGATCTGGATGAATAGGTTAGGTTCCACAAATGAGTATGACTTGTGATGACTTCATGTGTTGAAGATCATTGACTCAAGATGTGGGACGAAAAATGACATCATGAGTTGAAAGCCATCAAGAAGAGAATGCATCATGAGTTGATCATCAAGTAAAAAGAAGACATATCATGTGTTGATGAAGTTCAACAAAGGATACATCATTGGTTGATGCATATCAAGACAATGACACAAGGTAAATGTATGACTAGTTAGGGCTAAGGATGTGTTTTTAGTCTTTTACTGGTCTTGGTGTTTGGTTGGAAGATCGAATTGTTAGTATAGGTTGCCGTACTATTAAGAGGGGTCATGTCTAGTAGCTTGAGTCTCATCATGTGTTGATAGCTCAACCTCATTTGCTCTAGCTCTCTGTAGCATAATGCTTATATTTGCGAATGTGTTTTGCAAATAGTTAAGGCTCATGTGTTGAATCCTTGCAACATGGGACTATACATTGTGAATGTGTTTTGTAAGTGTTTAAAGTCCATGTTTCCTACTCTTTGTAGTGTGAGGCATATATTTGTAAATGTGTTTTGCTAATGGTTAAAGCTCATACCACCAGAAATGTATTGCGTGGTACCACCAGAAGTTGGTAGTACTCCTATATTTGTAAATGTTTCCTACTCCTTGTAGTGTGAGGCCTATACCTTGTGTCATTATTTCCAAAATGTGCAAATGCGTTTTGCAACTGTTGGGAATGATGGTTTGATCTTTGTGTGTATGGCACTATAATTTGCGAATGTGTTTTGCAAATTAGTTGAAATATATGCACTCTTATGGAAAAGCAGTAGTACCGAAATGTATTGCGTGGTACCACCAGAAGTTGGTAGTACCGGCATGTGCTGCGCGGTACGACCGGACATCGATAGTATAGGCATGTGTTGCATGGTATGACCGGCTAGTGGTTAGACCGGCATGTGTTGCACAGTCAGACCGGCCGGTGGAAGTACCGATTTATCCGTGGTATATTTTTTTCCAGAGAGACACCTGTTAGAAGGATTTCTCCTCTCTTGAAAAACGGTAGTTCTTGGTACTACTGTTGAGCGGTAGCATCAGACTTTGTGCGGCGATACTTCCGATTTTGCTGAATAACGACTAGTATTCTGACCGTTGTGAGGGGAGTGGTAATACCGGCCTTATAACGATGGTACTACCAAAATTCCTGATTTTTCAGGGGTTTTGCTTCCAACAGCTAGTTTTTGCATATGGGGTATAAATACCCCTATGTGGCCGATTGGAGAAAATATTCTGCACTCTATTTCATTCTCTTGAGCTAGTGTGAGGTTCTCCTCTCAATTGTGCATGTGTTGCACCTTATGAGTAAGGATAAGGATTCTAGATTACGTGTGTTGCATCTAGAGGTGGATTACGTATCCACTTGAGCTTGCGCATTTGTTGCATGTGGTGAGTGTCAAGCAAGGGGCTTGACTTATTACTCTTGGAGTTTGCCGACTCCTAGACGGTATTGGAGGCATCATATGCAATGATTTTCTCAAAGAAGGTTGTGAGAAGACCCGGCAAGTTGTGAAGGTTAGAGCTCATCTACTTGGAGCGGGAAAGAGCTACCACTAGTGGATTTAAGTGTTTGGCTTAATTCGTGAAGCCGGCCCAATTTGTTTGGGCTTATATCAGTGTGGACTAGAGGAGACCGACAAGTCTCTGAACACCACGGTAAAAAGGAATCGTGTCAATTATGGTTTATTCTCTTATGCTCAATTTATATTCAAACAATTTACATTCACAGAATTAAATTGATCGATTGTTATCCTAAGATTACAAACCTTTAACATAGACTTAGATTGTTGATGTATTTAGGTGGACCTAGTTGATTTAAACCTTGTTTGTGCTAAATCAAATTGAGTTGCGCTTTCGCATTATATACATGATTTTAGCCAAATAAAAATAAAAGAAAGATTTTTAAAACTGCCTATTCACCCACTATAGTCGGGCTCCTTGATCTTGCAATGGGGAGGACCGATCCATTGGACAAAGTTGCATTTCGCTATTAGCTGCAAAGGAGAGTTGACATCGAAGCTCTTTTAGAAATAACAAAAAATAAACTATCGGCTAACTGTACCCTAGAGTGTAGGCATCGAAAGAAACATCGTCCGTCTTCGAACTGGCTGTCCAAGACCTACACAACCGCGTCCTCCCTATGTCTGCATTGCGGCCATACCGGTTGAGCACACTTATTTGGCATTAAATGGTTGTTAGGGCCGAAGTCCCCCCTTGTTTCGAGGGAAAAGTCTTGCTTCGGTGACCCCAATTGGATAGACCCCTCGCTGTCTGCCATGGTATGTTACTAAAGGACAAAGAAGGTTCTTCTTCCTATGATTCGTAGGGTCGAGTGGTCCTACTTTCAAGGGGTGGGGCGTGCATTTTATAGCCCATAGAGGGAGGCAACGTGCTTTCTCACACAGCGGGTTATATTTTAGCTTGCAGACAGAGCATGTCGCCTCCATCATTAGAGCATGATGTGGCCTCCCTCTCCAAACAAGGCAGCTTTCCGCACCAACATGACCTAACGAGGCAGCTTTTTGCAATCGACCCAATGAGCAAGCTTTGCACAAGATATGACCTGACCAAGCACCTTTGTGGTGCGACGTGACCCAACAAGCCAGCTTTGTGCAGGATGTGAGACGTGACCCAATGAGCTAGTTTTGCGCTGGACGTGACCCAAGGAGGCAGCTTTACTATGATGTGACCTAACAATGTAGCTTTGCGCAGTGACATGACGCAAGGCTACGGTACGGTTCCTCACCGGGCTCGGTGCATCGTAGATGCAGAATTTGCTTCAACCAAATTACACTCCAACCGCGTCCGCCGATCCGCATCACTACTTAGTACTACCCCAATAAGGTACTCCTGCATCATGAATACAATAATATCTTGCTCAAATGGAGAACCAGTGGAATGGGATCCGCAGGCTCGCAAGGGTTGCTGCAGCCCGCGATGAAACAAAGGGAGTGTGCCAAAAGGATACCTCTCCCGCAACGACGCCCCCGTAGCAGTAACCCCTACCTCAACATTCCAACCGAGTACTCACCGTAAGAAACGCTCGAGGGGGAGACACCGCCCCTCTGTTGGTGCAGGGACAGATGCAAGTTCTTCAAGTTGAAATAACGGCTCAGCCTTGGCATGCGCTACTGGGGTTGCACAAACTACGCATGGAAGTATCCCGATCGCCGTTGGGACACGAGCTTCTACCGACAGCCGGTAAGGACCTGCTACAACTTATTCACGTAACATTTCTCTCCGCAACTGCGCACTAACATCCTCTCTTGTCTACCTGTAGTCTCCGAATCTGCTATGTGCCTACTGCAGTTGGATCGACCAAGCGATCCACCTGCACGAGCAGTGGCGTCTTGACTGCAAGGAGTGTGATGAGGACATAACTTCTACTGATATGAACACTCCTCTTGCTACTTCCATGAATGATGTGCAAGGTCCAATTACTCGGGCACGTGCTCGTCAACTCAACTATCAGGTAAACTCGTTTTTAGGAGTAAATAATATTTCCGCTGAGAATCGAATACTTCCTAATACTTGTGATTTTCTTGTTCTTAGGAATCATGGAGAGGAGGAGCCAACTCACGGCAAGAGGAACACATTAAGGACTTCACCTAATTCGTCCATCTCCACCAATTTGGCTACATTCATCAAGTCTACTTCATCGGACTTACGAATTTAGGTTTATTATCCATGGTGCTACGACCTATTGGGCCGAGAGCCTTGTATCACCACTTAGGCTATTTGGGCCGGCCATCCCCCTAACGCTTTCCCCTTGGGCTGACGTTTTCATGGGTATTGTTCATGTGAACAGTACCGTGGCCGTACTGTTCACGTGAACAGTAACCATGAATAGTCTCACACCCATTTTTCTTAGAAGTGCAGCTTCCCCTCCCCTATTTAAGAAGATCGCATCCCCTTTAGTTTTTCTGGGGTTTTTCTTAAGAGATTATTCTGCGTAGCAGTTTCACCGCACGTTCGGTTGAGGAACCCAAACTTGTGAACTTAATCTTTATTCGCAATACAATTTCAGATTGCATCTTGTACTCTTTTGCTTGTGTTCTCGATTCGCTTGCAGGAGATAGCCTTCTTGGCGAGGTCAACCGTGTTCGGTACAGTTGATAACCATCAGAGCAGTGGTGTAGTGATTGTGAGGGGTTCGATCTATTTTGGTCGGAGCCTTTGGGTCATCAAAGTCGTGTTCTCCACAGTCGACTTATCAGTACCTTTCGAAAGATCAGGCCATCGTCACATTAGAGTGGGATGCCAAGACCTACCGCGAGAGAATGGAGGAGCGTCGTCACGACGAAGAGCGTAGCGACCGTATGGTAGGAGACACAGGCTCATCTTGAGGCATGCATGCGTAGGGAGCACAAGGCTCACGAGGAGGACCGTGGAAGAAAGCGCGAACTGGCGGCCAAGGCGAGAGCAATGGAGGAGTACAACATCGAGCTCGCAAGGAAGGATAAATAGCCGCGATCCACTCAGTTGTTCGAGGCATTCCATAGCAACCCCATGCCGGCCATATTGTTCCTTTATGCATATACATGAATTCTGGCATTAGTCCAATGCTTCCATCACAGTGTACCGTAGTATTATTGATCTTTACTTAAGCAATTACCGGAAGCACTATGCCATGTAACCATATCGTATGTGCATCGGTTCAGGGACTTCAATATATTACATGTTCCTTGTCTCCTAACTTATCTTTGGTCGGACCATTTCATTACTCTTATACCTTCCGGTATATTCACACTGTGCAACACGATTTGTATGCATTACATTTTTTTCATCCAAGAATTCCGAACCGTGACAATGAAATTGATACTCAAACTCTACTATATTTACTTACAAATTAAGACCTCAAACACTTACTTTTTTGCCATAAACATACAACGGAGTACCTAAAATATTCCGAACTATCATGTAGCACTACTTTATAATCTAACAAAATCATCAATAGACGTTGTCCAATCTCACATTCGAATAAAAAATAGATTTACTCTGGGCTATAGTCACCGAACCATTGGGTGACAAGAGGTTCTGTCGCTGAACGGTTGGGCGATAACTCCCGTCGTCCGACTGTTGGACGATTGCATCCCTGTCTGCTTGTTGCTTGGCTGTTGGGCGACAGATTTCTGTCGTCCAATGGCTAGGCTACAGGAGCTACTTTTGTACAAAATAAAAAATGCAGCATAGTTTTGTATTTTTAATAAAAAACGATTATTAAAAAATATCCACCATCTAGTTTCCGCTTATTCATGAGCAGTTCTCTCGGCGTCACTGCTTACATAACCCAAGAAGCCAACGAAACCGCACTGGACGCCATCCAGTGCATCCCGTAATCTAACCTTCCGGAAAATTTCGCCTATCTCTTCCAAGAAAACTTTTCCCCCAACCATACAACCAAACCCAACCAAGCGGCCGCCTTCCGGAGCCGAGCCCCACCCCGCCGATCACCGGCCATGCGCTGAGGCCTGAGGAGGGGGAGGAGATGGAGGGGGGCGGCGGGGGCGCGTCGCTGCCGCCGTTTCTCAGCAAGACGTACGAGATGGTGGACGACCCGGCCACGGATGCGGTGGTGGCGTGGACGCCGTCCGGCGTGAGCTTCGTCGTCTCCAACCAGGCCGAGTTCTGCCGGGATCTGCTCCCAAAGTATTTCAAGCACAACAACTTCTCCAGCTTCGTGCGCCAGCTCAACACCTACGTAAGAAACACACGTCTCTTGTCTTGCATACTACCCCCCTCCTCTCCATCAATATCTGTCCCGCCGCTGAATTGGGGCTTGGTCGGAATGCGTAGTGGTTTGTTCCTGTCAGCTATGGAGGGGCGTGGAATTTTATAGAATCGGGCAAATCTTGTCCAATAGAAGAACGATTGTTTAGGATTTCTTCTTAATCCGAAAGATTAGGGTAGCTTGTTAGTATAGTGCGTTATGTTTATGTTCATGTGACATAATTGCAAATGTCCAAGGTCAACGACCCTTGTTCTTTATATCTGCAAAATTCAACTAGCTTTGTGCAATGCTGTTTTCTTCTTAATCCTATTGAATTTTGGGACCGGTTGACAAATAAACGTGTGAAAATGGTAAGTGATGCTGAAATGACATATTTCCACACAATCATTAAATCAACAAACTGAGTTAGCTGGTATACTTCGTTTCTTTTGTTGACAGTACATGGTTTCTTTTGATCCGTGATGGTGCATGATTTTTTCTTTTATGCATCTGTGATGCTATTCTAATATCTGTCATCCACTACTTATTCTCATGTAGGGCTTTAGGAAAGTAGATCCTGAACAATGGGAGTTTGCAAATGAGGATTTCCTGAGAGGACAGTGGCACCGGTTGAAAAATATACATAGACGCAAGCCTATATTCAGCCATTCATCACATACTCAGGGTGCCGGACCATTAGTAGATACTGAAAGGAGGGACTATGAGGAGGAAATTGAGAGGCTCAAGTGTGATAATGAAGCACTGACATTAGAGCTTGAAAAGAATGCACAGAAGAAACTTGATATGGAGAGACGAATGCAGGCTTTGGAAGATAAGCTATTTGCTGCGGAGGATCAGCAGAAAAATCTGATATCTTATGTCAGAGACATTGTGAAGGCACCAGGATTTCTGTCTAGCTTTGTACAGCAATCTGATCATCACGGAAAGAAGAGGAGACTGCCAAAACCGATTTCTTTCCACGAGGATGCAAATACTCAGGGGAATCAGACTATGCATTGTGACTTGACCAACTCGCCAGTTCATGCACTTTACAGAGAGTCATTTGACAAGATGGAATCATCCTTGAACTCCTTGGAGAATTTCCTTCTAGAAGCAAGCGAAGCGTTTGGTAATGATATTTTGTATGATGATGGTGTCCCAGGCCCTTCATCAGCTGTTGTTATCACAGAGCTCCATTCATCTGGGGAAAGTGATCCTCATGTGCCATCACCTCCGTCAAGGATGCATGCTTCTTCAGCTGGTGTAGGAGGTTCGCATTCTTCTCATGATATAGCAGAGTCCACTAGCTATGCAGAAACTGCAGACGGCCCTCCCCTTCCTGAAACACATTCTCGTGCAGATTCACGAGCTAAGGTTTCCGAGATAGATGTCAATTCAGAACCGGCTGTTACAGAAACTGGTCCATCAAGAGATCAACCTGCCAAGGGCCCTCCTGCTGTCACAGCTGGCGTAAACGATGGCTTTTGGCAGCAGTTTCTTACCGAGCAGCCTGGGTTATCCGATGCACATCAGGAGGCCCAATCAGAGCGGCGAGACGGAGACATTAAAGCAGATCAGATGAAAGCAGGAGATCGGGAAAATTTTTTGTGGGGTAAGAAGAATGTCGAACAGATAACAGAAAAACTGGGGCATCTCACTTCAGCGGAGAAAACCTAACTTTGTATATCTTGTAGCTTAAAAAAACTATTAGTAAAGAAACATTTAGGACCATGGCATCTCCCAGTGAGATATTGCAGACTAACATTTGCTTTGCAGTGTATCATATTGCCCTCATCTTGTACCTTGTTTGTGCTTAGAATGTTGGAGAGACTAGTTGCTATACTATCGTGATGTATCATACATTCATACTTGGTTAGTTGAAAATTTCAGATACCTATGATATTACTCAGGTTTGTGGCTAAATGACATAGGTACTGTTTTTAGTTTGATTGTTGACTACATTATTGTCCTGTTCGAAGACTCAGAAAGTTGCACTTTTGTGTTCCAGTTGTAAAAGCAGCTGCCCTTTTCCCTCTTTTGAAGATAGTTGCTGCCTGTTGCTATAATGGAGTGTGTTGCAACTTTCAGATAAAAGTATTAGGACTTTTATTCTCTGTGTATGGTATGTACAATTTGAATCATTGCTTATTATTTTCAGCTTTGTGAAATAGGACCTATTATTATGTACAACTTGTCAGAGTGGTTTATGATGGCCAGATGTTTGATGTTTAACCTTATGATTCTGCTCGGTACGTATTTAGCTGGCACTGCTTAATTTCTCTAGTTGTGTTGGGTGTTCTTCGAAGGTTGTCCTTCAGGCCCAGACGAGGTAAACTTTCTGACTCCACTAAAGAAGAGAGAGAAAAAAAGGTATATTTTCTGACGCACTATCCTACATTTTTTGCGGTACAAAGAAAATGCATGGATGACATGCGTGCGTGATTCTTCTTTAAAGAACAGTATGCATGCGTAATCGCCTCCAATACATGCTCTCTGCATGCCTTGCGCATAATTTTTTTGTCACATATGACACTATTTGGAACCGTATTTATAAAAATATTAATATATGTATGGTACTTGCAAAAATGTCATTCCCGCCGTCCAATGGCCAAGAGGCAGCGTTGTGGAGCTGACATGTAGCCAACGGAGCCTGGCCACCGGGCAGCAGGTGCCTGCCGCTTGCCCACCATGCGGCCACAGACCTAGAGCCTGGTGGCCAGACTTCAGATGATTAGCCCATGCGATTAGCTAGTTAATTGTATGATTAGAAAATTTATCTACGCACTGGTCGTAGAATTTTTAGATGTAGCAAATGAGTACAAAAAATACGAAATTTTTTTGGAGCTTCCCAAGGCAGCGTACTTAATTATGTAATTTTTCTTAATTTTACCATTTCTGAATTTTACTCTAAAATTCACTTAAGTGCACTGTTTGTAGGAGTTTTTCAATATTGAAAGTGAGCTCCAAAAATTATGAAATGTTTTTTAAAGGATCCTCACATAGTAGACTTGATTTCATAATTTTTTTCAAAATTTCATATGTTCCAAAATTATCTAAAAAAATTAATGGTTTAGGTCTCAAAAATTAAGATTTTAGGTTTTGGAAATTAGGGTTCCATAATTTCATGTGACTTGAAATTTTGAAGTTTAGTATGACATGACTATTCTAGGTAAAAGACACCGATTAAGGCTCCTTAGAATGATTTCATGTGACAATGATTGAGGGTCTCGGACTGTATTAAGCGGGAATTTCGCTTCCCCGGTAACGAGCATGTAATAACACCCATGCACATGTTTTGATAGGTGTTTCGCTATGTGCTTTTGAGAGCAATAATACAGTCGATCATATATGTATGTATGGAAGGTAATAATCAATCTGCATTGCTGTTTTCTGTAAGGCATGCACTGCTATTGAGCGTTGAGTTGACAACAAAGGACGCACACGCTTGGTTCACAGCTAGCCAAAACGTCAATGTGTGTGCGTGCGTGCTTGTTGCTGCCCATGCACTTTGCCATGCAAATCAAATAGCAAAGGAGGCTTATAAAACTCCAGGTGGTACTACGTACTATTACAGTGCATGCATTGATATAGTGAGTGGTGTATATATTGAGATTAAATATCACTAGGACGGCATATTTTTTTGTGTCAACAACAGTTCCTACAGCTTGCTTGCCACCGGTTTGACCGCTCCCCTGAATACCACTTTGAGCTGAAGAATTTCTCCTTGGTTCTGAAGGTTGTTTTGTGTTCTCGGCTTAGAATACTTGGGTAAAGTTTTTGTAAGGCACCGTTCATCCTTCTTCTATTGTTATCCGATCCTACTATTTCTCTTGGCTTGTTAATTCAAGCTACTAAAAGGAGCTAACTAGTCACTAGTACATAATAGGTCATCACAAACGATTCAAAAACGTCATCAAAGATAATTTCGTGAGCTGTCTAAGTTTATGGGTCAGTAATAATACGAGGTCATCACAGACGATTTTCGAACCATCTGTGATACAAACTATCACAGACGGTTTTTAGTAAAAACCATCTGTGATAGTCGACTATCACAGACGGTTTGTACTAGAAACTATCTGTGATATATGGTTTATCATAGACGGTTTCAACTACAAACCATATGTGATATATTAATATCACAAACGGTTTCTACTACAAACCGTATGTGATAAACCATATATCATAGACAGTTTCTACTACAAACCGTCTATGATAGTCAACTATCACAGACGACTACGATTTAATAATCGTCTGTGATATTCTTTTCTGTTCCTAAATCTATTTCTGTTTGTTTTCTAGCCTCAGAAAATGCTAGTCATGCCCTCTAAAACAAGCAGATCAACACAATATATACATCCAATTCACATTCATTTATTTCAGAAACAAGAACATCCATTTCACAAATCAATTAACAGAAATAAAATACAAATATATACATGAACAATTAAGTCTAATCTTATCCCAGTGAAATTCATTCTACATTGGTGGAACTCCCCATTTTCTTTTATGACTTTAGACATCAAGAAATACGCACACTATTCTCGAATATGTTTGAGGTCGGCCTATTCCAATGGAGTTGTAGCGATGGACGGAATCTGTTGGTATGAAGATCAATATCGTGCATACATATATAAATTGATATGTATGAAATAATCATCGTAAGATTGACAAACCTCAGGATTGTTCTTCGTGGAACCGATGAGTAGCTGCATGTTGTGGCAAACATAGAATCCACAGGTGTTGTTGCCCGGCAACTGTTGGTGACACTGCAAAAATAGAATTTGTTAGTTAAAAAGGCATTAGTAGCGAATACCGAAAAATCTAGAACGTGTTGCAGGGCATATATCCCTCCGTTGGATTTCCATACCTTTGCAAAGTACGTGGCAAACGACCTACATGATTCCAAAATGTTAGCCTTAGTCATTGGGAAGGAACGAAAGACTACAATAGAGTTATCTATGGAGAAAATGTGTTTACATGTCGATTACTTGTTAGATAACTATGTAGTCGGTTTTGTTCTTCTTTAGGGAATTAAGATATGTTATCTTTTCCATTTTGGTATAATTACAATTAGAATCCAGTGGAACCTACACAAGTATGTTATAGTCATTAAACCTAAGTTCGTATTGCTTATAAAGTACAAATCAACAAGCATAGCCACTAGTGTAACATTTACCCCTAGTTGTAGGGCATAAGTATGAATTCATTGTCGTGGTGATCCTCTAATGCCTTTGTAATGTAATTCTCGACAAATGATGCATCATCTTTGATGATATCCATGACGACCAATCGTGGGTCGAGGAAATCAACCGGTGATTTCATTAATCTGGCTTCATTCACCATGTGTGTGTGTGTGTGACGCTGAAATGGGGCACTATGGTGTCTGGACACTAAGTCTCTCTACCTTTGGATTGCTTTTAGATACGTGCAAGTGCAATGATATATAATATATCACGTAAATCCGTTAACATTCATCAATTTGAAAAGACATCGATTTGGAAAGGAATTCATTGATTTAGCATGCTGAATCAATCACGGATGGAAACTCTCAATCATAGGGTCTGGGCACCATGATGCCCCTGTTATTTATTATATATATATATATATACACACACACACACACACACAGAAAAGCAATGAGTTATATAATGATATTTATCGGCATTTATTAAACGTAGACCATGATTGTACACACTTACAGTGTCCAGCATCGAATGAGTCAGGCGTCAAGGTCGTCGAGTGTGAAGAGAAAGAATAAGTCCTCGAATGTCACCATAAAGATACAGTCATGAATATTATGCTGTAGATGATGCGGCATGAACTTGACATTGACACCCGAGTTGTTGTTCCTTCGGCTTGTTGGCCTGTTCCATATAATACATATGCAATCTCTGATAAGATAGTTGTATTGTCTCATGATCTAAACATCCGGCCGCTCCGGATTCTATTGCCGAAGCACGCCCTTGTGCTGGTCGATATACGGGGACACTTCAGTCATGTATTGCAAGACCGTGAAATGGATTTGAGTATATGCATCTATATCTAGAGTGATTTCTTTCCTTCCGATAGTTCCGATACACTTGAGCCTCCCCTCATGGCGAGATCGAGATACATCTATCGGTTTGACTTAAGCCATGTAATCGACGCAGAACTCAATGACCTCTTCGGTCGCATAACCTTCGATGACGCTGCCCTCCGGACGAGATCGATTCGACACATAGGACTTGAGAATTATCATGAACCTCTCAAACGGGTACATGCTACGTAAGAACACGAGTCCGTATATTTTTATCTCCCACACAATGTGAACAATGAGATGGACCATGATATCGAATCCCGGAATTTAACATTCTCTCTCTCATCACAGTTCCCTTCTACATCACAAAACATCTGATTTAGGTTGCCATCATTCGGCCTATCCGAATCGAAACCACAATCGACATAATCATCCGACGGTATATCATTGATTTCATTAGTGATGTCATTATTACTACATTCCTATGTAATCTGCTCTTCACCATGATTGGTCCAATGTGCATACCTCTTTTTGAAACCCCTTCGAATCAAGTGCGCTTCAATTTGCGTTCGGTTCTTAAACATCTTTAGATTCTTGCGGTCAATGCATGAACAATACATATATTTCACCCATTTATTCAACATATCCTCATCGGAAGCTCTTGTAAAAGTAGAAACGGCATTAATGCACTCTTTATTCACACGGTTTCTAGCGTACATCCAGTTTCAGTCCTACGTTGTGCATATAACAATTTAGTATAATATGTTCAATTAATTAATTACTATACTATATATGTACGACCTAAATTAAGTAGCTATATGTGGCAATAATAATTAATTAAATTGAATTAAGTACAAATAGACTATAACTTGACTAAACCCTAAACCATGCTAAATGTAAAATAATTTTGTCTCTATATCAAGTTAGCTAGATCAATCATCTTCAATTCTTCTTTCACCAAAAATTATAAATCTAAATTATAAAGTAATTAGAAACAAATTACTAACCATAGGTAGTCAAAAACTTAATGAATCTATAATTATTCTTGCCAAATAGTCTCCTTTCACCAAATGGCCTCAAAGTCTTACCTCGAGCTCAAAGCAGCAGCGTAGATCCAGAATTTAAGGCAGAGGGTCGACGGGTCTGCGCGCAATTAATATAATGAAATTATCACAGACGGTTTTTTATACAAACCATATGTGATGACTTAATTATCATAAACAATTTTTAATACAAACTATCTATGAAGTATCACAGACGATTAAAATAAAAAACTGTCTGTGATATTTGGTAAGATGGTTTTTACCACGAACCATCTTTCATATTTCCTCTTCACAGACGGTTTTTAGGGATGGTAGTAACACATACAGTCTCTAAACTAAAATTATCTGTGATTGTATTTAATATAGACGATTTTGAGGAACCGTCTGTAATGCGACGTCTAATATTAGACTTTCTTTCTTACCTAAAGAAGCGAAGAGCTGCGACACAATGGAGAGCCCGAAACATTATATAGCCTTTGCCGTAATTTGGAACCTGCAGCAACACCATATCCAGCTAGAAGCATTAACCCAACGAATAAGGGACAGTGCTGTCATTCAGAACAAGGAAGCCAAAACAGGGCGGTCAAACGACGAACCAAACCTCACCATTCATTGCTACGGCTTCAGAATTCAAAAAAGAAATCACTGTGTAATGTGTTAATAAGAGATCACAAGCTGCGCATGAACTGCTTTCGCATGAGCAAGTGCCACCACTCCTATATCCCCATTAGGCCATTTCCTCAGCCATACAGTTCACTTTCCTACCGTCAAGCCTTCAATTTTACTCGAGATGGAAAAGGTTAAAGAGAAACGTGCAAAGAAAGGTGGCGAGTCAGCTATGGAGTATGGACATATGGACCTACGCTTTGAAGCAAAAGATTTCTAATGTCTTGCCGGACTGGAGGATGAGTATCTTCTCTGCAATATCTTTCACTCTGAAGCATTCGTAGGCCCTGGTGTTGGTCATCCCTTGCGTACCCAACTTCATATCCATCAGAGAGAAAAAAAAATGTGCAGAACAGACTGTTGAATCAATCATCACAACCTGCAGATGTAACCAAACCCTGACTAAGATCCTCCGATCGGTCTTTCACTGGACTGTGTTTGTTCACCACCAATATCAATTGAGGAGACAGACGAAGCCAATTCATCGGCCAACTGGGTCACAGTTTCGGGTTCTGTAGCATCAGCCAGTGCCCTCAGCATGGTGACAACTTCAGATGTATCATCCAGGTAGAATTTGGCTTTGCTTGGCTTTTGTCCCACGGTGCACGCAAACAATGATGTTTTTGGAGCAATCATGTCCCTTTTGATGATATCGGCAATGTTTTCAAACATGTCCTCATCGGACCTGTCATCACCAATGCATAATACAAAGTCGGCCTGCTTTCCTCTCTCCTTCATTGATGCGAGTATCTTCTCAGCTACTACTCCCTTGCTTACTCCCTGAAGCATTAACATAAAGCAACAACAGGAATTAATGTCAAAGTACACAGCAGTACATATCAAAGACGGAAATGAAGGTTGAGCGGATGACATAAATCCGTGTGCTCATTACTTGAATTCACTGTTACTGAGAAAACTAAACCACTTGCAGAAAAAAAGACATTGTAGAAGGTAGGTCAGGTGTTAAAGTAACTAAGACCCTGTAAGGTGACATGGTAATATTCAGAAAAGCAAACAACAAAAGTGCTTTCAACAAGGATACTAAGCAGTAAGCACAAACATTAGAACTACAGCAAAGCATCACCATATTGCTTAATGGAAAGTTGCTTTCAGAAAGCCCTTCTGCATCCAGAAGATAAGCTAAACAGGGCCTAAAAGGTCCTTTGTGACTGAGAGGAAAGCTAAACACGACTAGCACATGGAGCTAATATATTTGCAATGAGCAGAATCACACCTACAATAACTGCATACAAAAATCCAAAACTAATGATTGTATTGACTGCGCGAAACAAAGGTGCTAGCTAAACTCGGTGGGGACAAGTATGCACGGAACAACTTTACTTTATAGACACATCAAAATAAAATATAAAATATGTTACAGTCCTTACGACTGTCCCAGTATCTCTACGACCTCTTGTAGCTGTACGATCACGTTGTAGTGGCTACGACCACCTTCTGTGTCGCTTCAACCGCTCTGTTGGTTCTCCGACCACACAGACAGTCGTTACGACCACACTGTGATCTCTCTGATCACGCCTCGCTGCTCCGATCACATAGTTGTAAACTTCAGGTAAACTTCAGCTGAAGTTACGACCACGTTCACCGCCTCTCGCTGCACCTCCTTCGACCACGGTCGATCACCGTAGTCGTAGCTCCTTACGACCACGCCGAAGGCTCTGTCGACGTTGTAGTCGTAACGCCTTACAACTACAGCTCTTGTTTCATGACCGTGGTCGTAACTCCTTACAACCACGTCTTCAGCTCCTGCGCACGCCGTCGCTCGATCGCCGTGGTCGTAACTCCTTTACAATCACGCCTACGATCCCCTGCTCGCCGTGGTCGTAAGTCGTTTACGGCTACGTCTGAGAACACAATGAACACGATAGATTTCCCAAAGCCAAACCGCTCTTCTCTTCTTTATTTCTTTCTCTCGATCACACAAATCGCTACGATCACCCAAATCGTCCTCTCTCTCCATTGCCTCTTTCTCGCCCTTCTCGCCTTTCTTTTTCGCCGTACTCTCTCGATTACATGACTCTGCCTTTTATACCCTGCTCTAAGACTCCGACTCGGATACGACCACGACTACTACTCGTACTCAGTTACGACTATGAAGCGACTCGAACTCGACTACGACACGGACTCGTGTACAACCACGACCCGAACTCGTATACGACCACGATCTAGACTCGTATACGACCACGGCCAAACTCGTACTCAACTCCGACCACTTGTACATGACCAGAACTACGACCATGACTGAAAACACAAGATTACAACTCTAACAATCACCTCCTTAATCTTGATTTTCCTTTTTGATTACGTTGACCTTCTCTTGTTGTTGCTTCTTCCTTGCATACCTTCCTGGGCTGGAGCACCTGCTCCCACAGCCCTTGCTCTGGTCGTCTTCCTCCTGCAGCCCTTGCTCACGCTTCCTCCACCAGCACCTACTTTCACTGTCGTGTGAGCTTACTTTCGACCACTGCCCTCCACGTTGTGTTTCCTCCCGCCACCTCGGGACTCATCTACGACTTCCTTCTGCTGCACGCGTGAGAGCCCCTCCCGAGCCCCTGCCCGCTACGACCATGCCTGCTGCATGTGGTTGGTGCCAACCACCCGAGCCGACCCTTCAACCGCTCATGCCAACACTTCGCTCCTCGGCTGCGCTCGCTACGACCATGGCATGCTCGCTGCACGCTCTTCCAGAGCCTCTGCTCGTTACGACCACATGCTCTTTTCTGTCGTCTGCCACGACTTGCTTCTCTGCTAACTCGCTCGTTATGACCATGCCTTCTACCTCCCGTTGGTGAAGTCCTCCATGTTCTTGCTCCTCCAAAACGCTCTTCACACAAACTGGTCTATAAGTTTTCAAAGGAATCTTGTACAATCGATTTGGAGACCTCTTCGTCTTCATCAACAAATCTATGTTCTTGTCATACACTTGCAAGAACCCATCCTCCAGCACCACCTTGCACCCTCCCTCCGTCATCTGCCCGGAGACCTCTTCGTCTTCATCAACAAATCTATGTTGTTGCATAGACTTGGTACATAATAGATTCCTGTCAACAACTTCTTATCCCCGTTCCTGCATTGCAGCATCATCGTCCATTTGCCCTTTATCTCCACCGTGGAGCCGTCGCCAAACTTGACCTTGCCCCAAACCTTCTCATTGAGCTTGTGGAACATGGAGCGATCTCCCGTCATGTGGTTGCTTGCTCCATTATCCAAGTATCATTGATCTGTGTGATCATGGCTTCCTTCCTTCATGCGTAGTTTTAGAACTACGTTCTCCTCATTCAGTTCCACCATGACTGACTCCTTTTCAACATATGAGGAGAGAAGTACTAACTCTCTGTCATCTTCTTCTTCGTCTTTGGCAAGGTTCACTTCCCCATCCTTCTTGCTCTTGCAATCCAATGCAAAGTGTCCAAACTCATTACAGTTAAAGCACTTTTTATTGTTGCAGCATTTTATCGCGTAGTGCCTGTATTTGCCACATTCAAAGTACTTAACATGTGACGTATCATGGGACCTCTCACCACCGCCTTGCCCAGCCTTGTCTCGACGGCCACGCCTGCCGCCTTGACCACTCTGACCTCCTCGACCGCGCCAACTCCCACGGTTGTATGATGAGCCACGACCGTCTCTCGGATCCACCCTTACTAGCAATGCCTGCTCGTTGTGAGATCTCTGCTTGCGCGACTGAAACCCCTTCAACAACTCCTCATCCGGTGATCTCCTCTATCTTCTTCTTCTCTAAGATCTGGGGAGTACATAAGTGTTGTGACAACAGGTATGTACTTCTCCGGAAGCACACGCAGGTACTTCTTCACCACCACAGATTCCTCCATCTTATCGCCAAGAGAGTTAATCTGATTGTACAACGAACTCAGCTTGCCGGCGAACTCATCCACCGACTGGGTCTCTTCCATCTTCAGGTTCTCGAACTCACTCTGCAAATTCTGGAGCCGCACCACCTCCTTGACACGATCAACTCCTTCGTGCATCGTCTGAAGCGCCTCCCACGTTTCCCGTGCCGTCTCCTTGCCGATGAGCTGATGCATCATCGCGTCTGGCACCGCCAGGTAGATGAGAGCCAAAGCCACCTGATCTACCTTGTCGTCCACCTCCTTGTCCTTCCCCTTTGGATCAACTGCGCCCCAGACTCCCTAGGTTCGCATGTTCGCCTTCATCTTCATTGCCCACATCAGGTAGTTGTAGATCATCATAAGAGGGTACTGGAGGGAGATTAGCCCACCCTAAGCCTTTGCCTTGTCATCACGTTTCAGCAGCTCGTCCATGTGGTACATCCATCGGTCAAGCAACAAAACACGTTTCTGCAGCAAGGAGGAAAGCAGTCACATTTGAGGTTATTAAGTCATAGTTGAGACCGACTACCTTAATGTTTTGGAATCTTTGTATCTGGATGTACTCGTACCAGTTGAGTTGAGTTCGTACATTTAGCTTGCATGTAGAACGCTTCATGTGGAGGCGTGGTTGGTACTTCATAATGCATTGAGACTAAACTAGAGTATGCCAAGTCAAGATTAAGGGGGAGATTGTTAGAAATAATCTCGACTTAGAGTCCAAGACGTAATAGAGTCCGTCTCCGTGTGTAACTCAAGTTGAAGTTATGTCTAACTTGATGTCAGAATACGTATGCTAGTAGGAGAGTCTTAGTCTATATATTGAGGAGACTTGTAGCCAGTTTTGCAAGAACAGAAAAAAGAAAAGGGGAGTAAGTAAGAGAATAGAGAAATTCAGAAATTCTTCTGTGTTCTCTCAGTTTATTTACGATGTGTGCTTTTTCTCGTGGAGCAAAGTTAACAAAAGTTACGACCATGTTCACCGCCTCTCGCTGCACCTCCTTCGACCATGGTCGATCATCGTAGTCGTAGCTCCTTACGACCACACAGTAATTCTATCGACCACACCGAAGGCTCTGTCGACGTTGTAGTCGTAACGCCTTACAACTACAGCTCCTGCTCCACGACCGTGGTCGTAACTCCTTACGATCATGTCTTCAGCTCCTACGCATGCCGCCGCTCGATCGCCGTGGTCGTAACTCCTTTACGATCACGCCTACGATCCCCTGCTCGCCGTGGTCGTAAGTCGTTTACAACTACGTCTGAGAACACAATGAACACGATAGATTTCCCAAAGCCAAACCACTCTTCTCTTCTTTATTTTTTTTCTCCCGATCACACAGATCGGTACAATCACCCTGATCGTCCTCTCTCCCTTACCTCTTTCTCACCCTTCTCGCCTTTCTTTTCGCCGTACTCTCTCGGTTACATGGCTCTGTCTTTTATAACCTGCTCTAAGACTCCGACTCGGATACGACCACGACTACTACTCGTACTTGGTTACGACTATGAAGCGACTCGAACTCGACTACGACACGAACTCATGTACGACCATGACCCGAACTCGTATACGACTACGACTTGGACTCGTATACGACCACGGCCAAACTCGTACTCGACTCCGACCACTTGTACATGACCAGGACTACTACCACGACTAGAAAAACAAGATTACAACTCTAACAAAATATGTTTTCTAAGGTACAGAAAAATGAACTTATCAGTTAAATGGCAAAAATCCTTACAGAAGGTATTTGAGAAATTTAGGAGATGCACAGACCTGAGGTTTGACTTCAACAATGAACTGGCCACTCTTGACAGAGACTGGTTCATTCGCTAGTACACTCTCCAGGTGATCAAGCATCTCCTTTGCCTGTGAGGATCCAAAGCCTGGGTCAGCATCCTGATGGTGCCACACCAAAGCACTTTCCTTGGTCTCAATGTACGATCCATCAGTTGCTTCCGTATACAAATTCATCACGGGCTCTGCGATTTGCATCCATCCAAAGTCCAAAGCCCGGGAGCACGTTTGCCACTCTTCATCTCTAGTCCACCTACATACGTTAGACAGAGCACATTTCATTGTCCATTCCTTCTTGAGAAAATTTGGCAGCAACCAGGCTAGACCAGTTATTACTGTCAACCCTAACTAACAAACCAAATAGATCAAGACTAACATACTTCATGTTTACATGAGCTCTTCAAGTTGAAGTTAATACGTTGTACCTTCCTAAACAAGGAAAATACCAAGACACAGTTGAACAAAGCAGAACAACAAATGTACAGATACTGATTAAAATCATAACGGACAAACACTGGAACTGCCTCAACTCTACTTGTACAGGTGCAAAGAAAACCCCATATCATATATCAATACAATAATTGTAAGCATGACAATGCCAACCACGAAAGGCACCACCGCCCTCTACACACTTTCCATAAATATATCATTCTGGGATTTTCTTTTTAATATCCTTTTCCTATACTCTATTCCTCTCCTGGTTTCAGAAACAAAAAGATTGCGATCATTTCAGTTTGACCGGTTATCCCAAGAACCAAGCCACTTGAATCAACTAAATTCAGTGTTTGGTAATGACTAATGAACAAACTAGCACAAAATGTATTGCTATTGCTAATTATATCAAGATCAGAATATGCATGGCATCATTTATCCGTGCACGCCATGTTAACTTTGCAGAAACAAATGTTTCTGTTGCCAATATTCTCAAATAAAGATGAAATGTGCCAAAATGAAAAATAATACCTTAAGAAGTAACCATGCTCTACTGCAATGCCCAGCTTCGGACATGAGGAAAACCATTCTCCCAATTTATTCCTGTCTCTCCCACTGACAAGAAAAACTGTGTTCCTCCTATCTGAGCAGAGGGTATTGATGATACTCAAAACTTCTGCACTAGGTGCCTTGTTGATGGAAGTCTGAGGCACCAACGTTCCATCATAGTCAAGCAATATAGCCCTGCTCTCTGACCTCTCATAAGCCATAACAATTGAATCCATGTTAAGCTTTGTGAAATGAGGGTCTAAGGCCACCACCCTGAAACCAAACCCCAACCCAATGCCCCAACATGTCCTCCTAAAGTGGTCCTTGCAAGCCCTCTCCAAGTCCAGGATGAAGCTCTTCGACCAATAAGCAACATCATGGGTGCTGACATAACGGTAATGCTTCTCATGCCTCAGCTGCTTTTCCTGCTCAGACATTGAAACGGCCTCGTTCATCGCCTCAGCAGTTGCCTCTATATTCCATGGGTTAACCCGAATAGCACCACTCAATGACGGTGAACACCCGATGAACTCTGACACCACCAGCATGCTCTTCTTCGGCCCACTCACCTCTGATGTCGACCCAGACCCAGATACCCCCTGCCTACAGACAATGTATTCATATGGTGTCAAGTTCATCCCATCCCTCACAGCGGTCACCACCACACATTCTGCTATCGTATAGTAGGCAATCTTCTCCACACTAGACACATCACGATCAATGAAAACAACAGGGTTGTATCCCAACTGGCCAAACTCTCCATTAATCCTACTGCAGCTCTCACGAATCTCTGCCTGGATGGCTTCCAGATCCTTACCCTTCCCACGGGCCGGGTTTGCAATCTGCACCAGCACTGCTCGCCTCTGCCATTTGGGATGCGTCCTCAACATATTCTCAAAGGCGAGAAGCTTCAAATTGATCCCCTTAAAGATATCCATATCATCCACACCGAGCAACACAGTCTTGCCCTCAAACTGCTGCCGCAGCTCGGAAACCCTCCACTCCCTGTCGGGCAAGCGCAGAACCGACTGCAATTGACCCATATGAACTCCCACTGGCATGATTTTGATCCCAACAGTGCGGCCAAAGTAATCCAACCCAATGTACCCACGCTTCGACTTGTATTCGATTCCCAGCATCCTACTACAGCATGAGAGGAAATGCCGGGCGTAATCGAAAGTGTGGAACCCGATGAGGTCACAATTGAGCAGCGCTTTTAATATCTCCTCGCGCACAGGGAGGGTGCGGTAGATCTCCGACGAGGGGAAGGGGCTGTGGAGGAAGAACCCGATGCGGAGGCGGTTGAAACGGCGGCGGAGGAAGGTGGGCAGCGCCATGAGGTGGTAGTCGTGAACCCACACGTAGTCGTCCTCCGGGTTGATGACCTCCACGACCTTCTCGAAGAAGAACTTGTTCGCGAGCACGTATGCCTCCCACGCGCCGCGCTCGAAGCGGCCATTGCCCGACGAGGATGCGGAGGAGGAGGTTGGGGACGCGGAGGAGGAGAAGGGGAGCATGTAGTGGAACAGAGGCCACAGGTGGCGCTTGCAGAACCGATGGTAGAAGCGGTCGTTGAGGAGGTCGGGGAGGAACACCGGGGCGCAGCGGAAGCGGTCGAGCAGCGCCTGGGAAACCTCGTCCTGGTCGGCGACGGGGACCTCGGAGCGTAGGCCACCGACGAAGAGCACCTCCATCTCGTCGGGAATGCCGTCGCGGAGCTGGAGGAGCAGCGAGTCGTCGTCCCAGGAGAAGGACCAGCCGCGGCCGTCGGGGCGGCGGCGCGCGACGACGGGCAGCTGGTTGGAGACCACGATGAGGCGGTCGCACGCCAACGACGAGGGCACGTCGGAGGCGACGCTGTTCGTCGCCGCGGGCTCCGACTCGTCCTCCCCGTCCATCTCCGACAGCGTCCCCGGCACCGTCATCACCCGCGACATCCTCTTTAGCCCGAACGACCCCGACCTCCGCCGCCCCCCGCCGCCACCGCCTCCCAACGGGCCCAGCGCCGCGAAGTTGCCCTCGGCGAGATCGAGCAGGTTGGTGTACGACCGCGACATCATGGCTGAAACGACCAGAGAAGCTTCGCCGCGAAACCCTAGCCCGTTCGATCAGCGCAATGGAGGTTTTTACCAAACCCTAGGAGCTGGTGTCCGCTTTGATCTGATCTGAGAGAGACGGCGAGACGAGAGGAGAGAGAAGTGGTGGGTTTTCGAGCTTGGAATGGAATGGCAATGGGAAATGCGACCGGAGGTGACAGAGGTCGGGGAGGACGCGCCGGTATATTCCACCGGGGTTGGGCTCGGTGCGCGACGCCTCCCGTGGACCGTGTCTCACTGACAGCGTTGGCTGGCGGACGTCTGTAGCTGCGGGTCCGGTGAACCACGTCTAGGGAGGCTGTTGCATCACGAAAAGAGAATATGGCTGCGCTTGCCCCCGCCGATGCCAGCTGGCGTCACGCGCCCCACCTTCCGTGTAGGGCCCGCTTATCGAACAGTTGGGAATTTTAACTGTTCCGGGTACTCATTTGGATGTTTCTCTCGTCTTTTCCGTGGTACAGAGGTGGGGGCGCTTTGCCGCGAGAAAAACGTGTCTGGTGTAGGGTTTGCCACGTGGCGGGAATGAGTGACGTAAGGTGTGACGCGCGGGGAAGTGGCTCCACGTCCCGTCCTCGTAACTCCCGCGTTCTTTACCAAGCATCTTATCAAATCACTGCTACGATTTCCAAGTATTTTTTTACTGGCCCTGAACTCCTGATTAGTGAAAACTACTAACCCTTAACTCCATATCAATAGTCTATTCAACTTGAGTGCAAACGCACATAAGTAGCTGATCGAATTACAAATGAGACATATCACACATCGTCAAAAAAAAGACACACTATAGATTTAAGCCCAGTAGTTCTAAACTTACAAGTCGAACTTATATGCGTGTCGTGTTTTTATAGTGTGTTTGTATGCATATAGATTGTATTTGAGAGAACAAATGTCACTGTAGATGGAGAAGCGGTGTTGCATGGCAACAACGAGTTAGAGACTGCGAGGCTATGTAGGAAGTTAGGGGTGGTTGTGGTGATGAGGAGATACTAAGGACATGAGCAATTTGGTTAGAAAGGATGCAGTGGCATAGATTTGAGCTCATCGATGAAGATTTGGGTGTCCACGATTTTGGCACTGTCTGGCCGAAAAGGAGAAAGGAAGGTCTACAGTGGGTTGTGATGTGGTGCGAAAGGTGAGTAAAGAGTCGTCGAGCTTAGCTTTATAGACGGTGGAGACGGTGATGCCGAGGCGGTGCGTGAAATGCGCCGCAGCGTGTGGGCGGCGGACGTGGCGGGCAAGCGACTTCAGCGTTGCGGCGGGAGCGGGCGGCTTGGCGATGGAGAGACGCTGCGTCTCACTGGCGTGAGCGCATGAGTAGGCACGGTGAGTAGCGGCATTGTGATGCGTGTTGAGCAGGTGGCAGCAGTGTGGATTGATGGTGGAATAACATGGCGTGTGGTCAGCAGCTAGTTAAGATGGGTACAGGCGGTCGCCAAGGTGGTGCGGACGCTGTGCAACTATTGATGTGGTTGCTGGCGATGGGCAGGTGAAGCTACGCTGGCGAACGTGAATGACGTCGCGACATGTGGTATTAGGAGCAAGGACGATGACATGAGCTGGAGGACATCTCCGTGCTTGGAAGGCGGGTCTTCCATAAAGGGAAAGCGGATTTTGGCTAGGCTTTTCGAATTTGGCAAAAACTTCAAATTCAAGCAAATTTCAAAAAAATAAAAGATTCAAATTTTAGGGCTGTTTCATATAATCCATCTCGAGCGTTTCGTTTGACATGCATGAGGGACCCTACAAAACGTTCGTTTGAACCTGATCCTGTTTTGCTAGGTGAGAAGATTCCGTTAGCAAGCAACCAAACGGCCCCCCTCCTGCTTGTCCACATAAGGTGCAGGCGCGCTTTCTACAAAGACCATGCCTTCCCCAACCGAAGCCTACACCCATTCGAAAAAGATAATAAGAAACCTAAAAGCATGCATGCCCAGATGCCCCTTGGCAGCAATTTGGGGGCATATCCCCGGATTTTATTCGGATAGGAACGAATCACGCTTTTGCATCCCGTGCCGCTGCCTCCTCATCAATGGCGCGAATTGACTAGATGATGAATTTGCAGCCAAAGGCAAAAAATCTTGCAGCATCTACCGGTCAAACCTCTCTCTCTCCCCCCGAAATGCTACAAGTACGAACTCTCCTACTCGAGCACCTTGTAAAACCTTCCGAGTTAAATTGGAAGAAACCCGAATTTGATTCGTACACCTAGCAGTGCTCTCTTTCTCCTGGGTGGAATTCCCGTCGCTAAGCACGGGGATTAGTGGGGTGCCGGCTCGCTGACCTCGTGGTTACTACTTTAATCCCTCACGGGGTTTTCGTGCGGTGGTGGTTAGTGGCCTCGCAGTCGCAAGGGTCGGTGGTCGCTTTGCTGTGAGCTGTGACTGGTAGCGCTGGTGCCTCTCTAGGCTCATGTGTTGTTACTTTCTTTTTAGTTTGCTCGCTTTGCGTTCGAATGTGGTGTAGTACAACACCACCCAGCAAGTACAACATCTTTTGCTGTTAACTGTATGTACTTGTCCTTCCCTTCTACCGCGTGTAAAGTTTGGTTGCATCGATTTAATTAAGGTGTTGTTCGCTATAAGCTGTTTTATGACTAAAATTATACTATAGTTGATTGAAATTATACTGTAGTTGATAGTAGCTTATTTAGCGTAACTAAAATTAAAAATAAAAAACAATATAAACGAATACCGGAAAAAAGAACCGGCAAAAGACTAAAAAAAGTCAAAAAATTAAAAAAACGAAATTTAGAAATAATAAAAAATAAACCAGAAGCTCAAGCCGAAATGAGCGGGACCTAAGAGCATGATGTACTTTAGTTAGGTTGTATTTTTTAATAGAAAGTTAGGTACTATGTGATTCAAAGGAAAATTAAGAGCATGATGTACTTTAGTTAGGTACTTTTTTTTAATAGAAGTTAGGTACTATTTGATTCAAAGGAAATTCGCAGGACACGGGTACTATTGATTCGTAGGAATTACTCAACCAAATTATATAGGATTACTATTCGCATCACATGAAACCGAAGGAATTTCGTGGGAAAGTTGGATGGAAAATTTCCTGCGCGAGCTAGTGCGAGAGGGGGAGGGGGGCAACAGAAGGAACTCAGGTACTTTTGGTTGGGCTTTTGGCTTTGGTTTTTGACCCTAAAAACCAAAAGCCCAATCAAAAGGGTTGCTTTTGGAAGCAGCTTTTTCAAAAGCAGCTGTTTTTTCGTAGTATATTTTTGAAAGCTGTTTTGATTCTGCTTTTGGCTTTTGGCTTTCTGCTTTTGGAAATGGATTGAATAAAACTCTTTCATAGTTGTTTTAAAAGAGATAAAGATAAAAAGTATATTTTATACTTGTTTAACCAAACACTTTCAATTTTCAACGACTCACCTCTCAAAGACTTTCTCACGACTCCACGACCACAGACTTTTCCCCACGTAGCAGCTCAACCAAAAGGACCCTCATTGTCGTTACTGTCATCGGAGTTGAAGCTCAAGCTACGACTGTTGCCGCTCGAGCTACCACGACACCTCTGCGACTGCTCGAGCTACCACGCCGCTGCCGCCCGAGCTTTCACGGCACCACTTGCCTCCATCCGTCGCCGCCCAGCATCGCCTGCTTCAATTCACCTATGGACCAAAGAAAGGGAATTGATAAGATTAGTGTTGACAGGGATTAAATCATCCTTAATAAAATAACCTTAATGTCCACAATAATTATCGGATAGAGAATTGTTTTTGACAGTTCCTTCGAGTATCCCTGATTAGAAAGAATTTGCTAGGGCCAAAGTAAGCATCAACCACCATCTGGCCGGAGGGGTCTGTAATCAGACATACGGATCCTATCCTCTAACTATATATTAAATTCACTGTAATTAACTATATGTGGTAGTCAAAAGGGAACGTGCACCCTTATCTCTCTTACATAATCGTACGTATCCAATCTCCGTCTCTGACAATAACCACATATTTTGTCAGCCGCATATTTTTTTGTCGCTATAGTCTTGTGTATCTTATTGTAATTTGTAACAATACAGGAACACAGGAGGTAGGGTTTTTATTCTCTCTAGAGAAGGCTTGAATCTGTCTAAAATGCCTTATCTCTTTCTACATGATCTCGAGTGTTATGTTTCTCATATTTCCTTTGTAAGATCGGTGGTAATTCACCGACAAGTGTGTTGTGGGTTTAGTGGGCCCCCTGTCAGTGACTTAGATGAAAAAATTAGTGTTTAATTAAACTGAAAGTAAATGAGATTACTATTCACTCTAAAATTCATACATTCTTCCTCTTCTAACACCCAATCCTATAAAGTTTCTATATTTTTCAATCATTTTTTTGTATATGCATTTCTATCATATTTACGTGTTTTTTCTATTTATGTTATTTTAGAATCCTTCGGATAGGAGAGGCCCTTACTCGGTGAAAAAAAGATCGGATTTGCTGCTGTGAGCTGCTAACTTGTGTATTGCTGCAGGTGCTGAGCGCCGGAACCTGTCCGCCCGGTGTGCTTTGTTTGATTTGATTTGCCTTTTGCTGCTCCAACTAGAGATATAATCGGAGTAGATACGGACGGATATCGTTTATCATGTATATTATTTCATATTTTTTCTTCGGAGTCAGAGTCGGACACGGATAATATCGGATATCTATTTCTCCATTCCGTATCCGTTCCATAATCTTTCGAACGGTCGGTCGGACGAAAATTATCCGTTTCTTTGCACATAATATTGGACAATATGGTACAATCAAAGCAAACATGAAGAAACTAATTACTGAGATGTTGAAGGAAGAACACTCAGTACTCTTGTTTGTTTAGATGTGACAATTTGTCTATATGCTATTTTGTTACTAGGTGAAGTCACAACAGACTTCTTCGTATTATTTGACATACAGATATATACGGATAGATATCACTTATCCCGTATCCTATTTTATATTTTTTCTTCGGAGTCGGAGTCGAACACAAATAGTGCCGGATACCCACATATCCCTTCCGTATCCGTTTCGTATATTTTTGGTCGATCGGACAAAAATTATCCACTCCATTTACATCCCTAGCTCCAACACCCAACAGCCCCAAGGAAAGGCACCTCATCCACTCGCCTAGTTGCACCTCGGGTACAAAGAAAAGGAAGCAAAAAAAAAAATGAAAACCTTAGCATCTGGCGAAAGTAGTTTGCCTCGTTCTTTTCTGAAAGATCGTGGTGTACCTCATTCAACTCGGTGTACCTCGACTAACTCCTGCTGCATATCCTGACCATTATTTTTTGAGCCTTTTTACATGTTCCAATTGTGCATTGACTCTTGGGATAGTCATATGCACAAGGATTTCTCAACTTTGTGAGAGGGAGCAAGAACACGTGTTTACAGTACGCACCTTCAGAAACGTGATATAGTTTAGTTATCTGAATGAATTAATTTTGATGGCTTGAACTTGAAGGAAGCTATTCCGTAGGGACTAGTCGTCATGCAACCGCCGCCTCAAAAAGGAAAAAAAATCTTCATGCAACTAAAAATGGTCACATGCCATAGATCTGATCATATTAGCAGAAGAGGAGTGTTTCTGATATCTTGGAGCGACAACAAAAGAAGCACCTTTCACGGTTTCACCTCTTTTGGCGACAGATATTTTCTAGTTTTCGTCCATTACGTGCTCCATACATCACAAGTGAGTAGAAGCACGATGAGTCCAAAACTCCAAATTATCCTGTGAGAGAGAGAGAGAGAGAGAGAGAGTCCCTGTGTCGTGTTCCGATCTTGACTAGCCACAGAGTCCACGGCTGGCCGTATTCGCTCCCGATACGACAAGTTGGGATTTTTGCACTTCATTTAATCCTGCCCCATCAGCTACGCGCGCGGAGGCATTTCTTGAGCGGAGCCGGCTGAGAGATCACGAATCTAGCCTTCATGTGGCGCCGCGCCGGGACAGCGTTACGCGACGAAGCTAGCCTTCGTGTGGCGCCGCGCCGGGACAGCGTCGCCGTCGGCGGAAAGCAGTGGATGGACGAGCGGAAACGGCGCCTCGGCGCGACGGCTTTGGCGCCGGCTGGACCTTGCTTGACTGGGCCGGGCAGGCTCGCGATAAGACAGCGACGCGCATCCGACGCGGATGGGAACCGCTCGACGGCTCCGATTCTTTTAATGCCCCAGATTTTTTGTATCCGATTTCGGGTCTGTTTGTTTCAGCTGTAGATTACGAAGCGGTGGTGAGTATCCGGTAGTCGAATCGGAGAAGCTGGATAACCTCGACTTCCGGCTACTGGTTCATTTTACGGATTACGTAGCTTACGGCTACTTAGAATCTGGATGAAAATCTGAACTGTTTATTTGAGCTGCAGATTCTAGGAGTAGCTGTAGTTACCAGAAGCTGAAACAAACAGGCCTTCGTTCGATTTGCAGGGACCACGACCACGGTTTTTTCCCCGTCTACTTTTTGCTTCCACCACGCTCTTGGCCTCCTTTTGGCTTCTTCTTCTCTAATCAAAAAAATATCGAGGAAAATTTTTATCTGGTAGCGGGACTATCGTGAGGATTTTCCCGCTTAACTCAAACATGCACGCCAATTATTCTCATAAAACTAGTATTACATTTGCATATGCATATCTGGTGTCCTCAGGAGAACTAGTACTAATCAAACAGAAGACAATAGTGACACTGCGACGGCGCGTTGCGACGGAGATATGCGAGCGAAAAGACGTGGCAGCATGTTTTTTTTGCTGTTGGCTTCGGCGTCTTCAGAAATCAAAATATATGGACGGCTTTTACAACGATTTTTTAAAATTGATTATCTAAATAGTTTTTTAGGTTTAAATTCATATAAATATCCACATCGATAACTTTATTGTATACTATTGTCTTAAAAACATAAAAAAACATTAGCTATAATCAAAAATCTGCCACCGCAGAATAAAAGAATAGGGCTATAGCCTAAAATGCCAACAGATGTTTACGTGCTCATGGCTGCGTATCCCGGAAACTTCAAAGATACGCGTATTTTTAAAGCAAATCTCCGGTCAAGGGCTTCGGTAAGACCGGATTATTTTGTTGGTGAGAGGCTGCATCGTTGCGAGGCAAGCCCTGTGCTTTTATCATGCCTCGTCGGTTGGCTTAGAGAGGTTGCTCCGTACATACATTGAGGGCCTGTTCTTTCTATTCAAAATTGATGGTTTTTAGTTTTTATGATAGTATCTAACTTTCAAATGGAGTATTTTCTTAAGATAGAGTCTACAAGTTAAACGATGTACACGTTAAAAACCCAACATCTGTACCATCAAAAATCGCAAGTGAGTATCTCTCTCCGTAATCTATACTGTAAACAACCAAAATTTAAAAATTTCAACCAAAAGCCATAAGCCGCAGCCGTTGCCAAACATGTCCTAACCCTTTTCTCTTTAGCTTATAGTTTATAATTATGACTTCTTTTGAATAAACAAAGAAAACGGTTTCTCCGTCGCTGTTTCAAAGCAGTTTATTAGAATATATTTTTAAAAATAGTTTATCGGCTTTTGATTCGTTCGCACGATCACTAGGACCAAAAAGAATAAATTACATCTATAAATCATAAGTTACAGCTGAAAAGAATAATCCTATATCTTCCTGTCCTTTAATTTTTTTTAAGAAATTTACACGTGGATTAGGTGGAGAGAGGATTCGAAGGGGGAAATAATAGAGGGCACCAGGCTTGGATTGGATGTAAATAGGTCGTACAATTCAATGAAAACTCCAGCCCAACAAAACGATTGGCCTTCTAACCCCATTCTTTCCGCTTACGTTCCCCCTGCATTTCTTAGCTCAACGTGGCTCCGTGGACCGTGGCCACCTATCATACGTCGGGTGAATTGACAGGCTTACGGACAAACAGGGACGGCCGCTACGTTGGACGCTGGAGCGATCTGCACACCAGGGGCGTAAGCGGCGGCGGTCGGCCTACTAGAACACTTATCCCGCCCGCAGGAAAAATGTCGTGTGGCGACTGCAGATGCGACCGACGCGAAATGACCGGCATAGCCCACGAAAGCCAGTGGACAGCCCACTAAGCCTCCAGTCCTCCACCCTTCAGTGACAGTAATTCACCTCCACGTAGACGTAGATATTGAGCCAGCTTGGCTGGCTAAATCTCGTTAGGGAAATAGCTCGACTCAGCTCGATTTGTTAGGCTAATGAACTAAAAAAGTAGTTCGGCTCGGTTCGATAGAAAACTCGAGTTCGGATTGTTAGGCTTGGTAGGTTCGTTACTATTTTATCTATTATATTCATTGCTATGCTAGTTAACATTATTCATACTATTGTTTGCTCAATTTAATTATGTCTTATCATATGAAATTAAGGACGCCATCATTTGCTCAATTTAATTATGCCTTATCATTTGAAATTAAGGACGCCATCATGTTAGTATGGGCTGTCAAGCCAAATCCTAAAAAATGTGATGCAAATGTTTGTGCATATCATCCATCTATGTTTCTAGGCATCAATTATCTAGCATTCAAGCATCAATTTAGATATTCCCCATTCATACAAAAGATGGCTGCCACATGGTGGCCGTGCTGCCTATGATTTCAATCGCTAATTAAATGAGCATCGCATATCGCTAATTATGATAAAAATAACATGACTTAACATAGAAAATTTAGAGTATATGAAATTCCCAAAAATTTAGACAGTTAGTCCGACCGTGTCGGGAGGCTGCACATAAAATTTTGTAATTTTTGAAGCTCATTTGCTATATGTAACAACTCCTACAAATAGTATAATATTATGAATTTTTTAGCAACATTCACACTGGATAAAACCATAGAACAATTACACAATCAACTACGTTTTGTGAAGAGGCTGTATATAAAATTTCATAATTTTTTAAGCTCATCAATTATATTTAAAAAATCAAAGAAGTAGTAAATATAATCAGGATAGGTAATTAAGCCGACTAATTAGCTAGCTTAATTACCTGTCGTTCGGTGGAAGGGCGACAGAGATGGAGGCGCATGGTGGCTGGGCAGTAGGCCCCTGCTGCACAACCACGAGGCTCTATTGGCCACATCTCAGCTCCACGCCGCTGCCGCCCGCTGACCGTGCGGTAAAAGTGCCATTTTTGCCATTACCGTGTGACTACTACTATTTTTACAAATATGGGTTCAAAATGTGCCAAAAGTGCCAAAAATTTGTATCTATTACTACTTTTGCAAATACAGTTTCAAATACGACAATTACTATTGTATCTGTTCTTTTTTACTTGGTGCTCTAGAATCAATTAAAATTTGACTACTAATTAATTTAATATTATTTAGATTGACTATATAAAAATTATATTATTAGATTTGTCATTAAAAATATTTAATAATATTATAATTTATTAGTATATTTAATATAAAATTATAAAAAGTGATGGCCAAAGTCGTATATCGGAAACTGTAAATAATCAAAAACATCGAGTAAAAAAAATGAAAGAGTACTAGCTTAGAGAAATGCATGGGATTAAGGGGGAATATGACTGGTGCACTGAGAGGCCTCATGGGTAGACACTCCTTGAGACATTTTTTATGGGCAGTTTTGCTGTGTTGTACTCTGATCTGATATGAAAGTTCACTGATTTGGATTTGGAGGCAACTGAAGTTTTTGGGAGTATTGTTTTCTAGTAGTTCCTGCACGAAAACAGAGGCAAGGGCATTTGGATCAACCACTGAAGACGAATTAACCATGGGCAGCTAGAACCCTTCAACGATGAAACCTTAGCGAAGGTAGGGGTGAAAAGGGATCGGATAGTGCCCAAATGAATATGAATATGAATTCGAATATTTTCAAATATGAATATGAATCAAATATTGTAATGAATATGAATTCAAATCGAATATCACTGAATTTGAGCAGATCCGGCTATTCTCATAACTTATGTAGTATTAAGACATTAATGATATTTTATCCTCGTGCAATCACGCTTAATCATTCTAATTCATTTACTTCATCTAAAGAAACATGAATGCAGGAATATACCTTCGTGGTCAGGTCAATCGCATTCATGGCACGATTGATAATGACTTGGTGATTAGCTCAATGATTGCTTGGTTCGTACATGATGCGTTCGTAGCCTGTATCGTGAGAGTTGAAGCCTGTCACTGCACCACCTCTGGCCTCCACTCATGGAGTCTGCTATTGGTGTGCCCGTCATCGAAGCCGTCGCTCGCAGCGGCTCCACTTGACGACGGACCACCATGCGACATCACGTCATCGTCGTCGGTGTGCACGTCACGTGCGATTCTGGCACACCACGCTGGCCTCGTCATGGCCATGTGGACCTTCGCCGCCATGCTCCTAAGCGCACGATGTTGCAGCCAACTCGTGGCCAGCACCTGCGCACCTTCGCCAGACACACGCCGCTGCGCACGCCATCACGCCGACCAGTTAGTCATTGCCAGGGAGCTTCTCCTTGCACCTTGCTCTGGATCTTGAGGCTTTGATACCAATTGTTGGGATTGAATTGCTTAATTCTCTCTCTTGTCACTCTGGGATAAACACGCACGGAGGGAGACTAATACACAAGTGTTGGGATTGAATCACTCAATTTTCTTTGACTTAACACTCTACCTTCATATGAATTACAATTATACGGCTTACATAAGCCTCATGCACACACACATGACCTCCACACACCCACTAACTTGGGCCTATGCTCCTAGAAACTCTCCACGATCGCACGAGACCGCTTCTCATGGCTACGACCACTTCTCACAGCGCTACAACTTTCAACTTCTTTCGGTACTTGAATGCTCCGACTGTACTCGATTACGTTCGACTTGAGCCTGTCGCACTCGGACGCTTCCGATCGCTTCTGATGTTCTTTCGGTCGCTCTGATGCTCTTACGACTACAACAGTGTTCTTCCGACTGCTACAGTGTTCATCCAACTATGACTTACAACCACGGTGCCTTACAGCCACGGCGCCTTACGACCACGGCTGCCTTACGACTATGATGCCTTTGACCACGTTGCCACGACCACATCGAGCACCGACCAGGTTCTCAAACTTTCGACTGCTGCTTCGACCATGGCGTATCATCTCGATGTTACGACCATGACTTCTCGCGTACTCGGAGTCTTCGACTGCCTTCGTACTCGTAGTCTTTGACTGTGGCTTCAGACGCGGCTTTGACCACTACTTTGCGGCTTCAACCATGATTTTGACTACTATGGCTTTGACCACTGTAGCTTCAACCACTGTTCTGATCATTGGCTTCGATCACATATAGCTCATCAAGATTAATTCTAACAGAATTTAAGGGATAGAGGTACCAAAAATTTAAAAGTAATTTAGTAGAGAGGTGCTGTTATCTTTCAATGATAGTGAAAACTCTCCGTGTCGAAATACCACCTTGGCAGCAATTTTACCTAGCTAAGGAGTCATGCTATTCCTTCGTTCTGAGGTCTGCATTTGCAGGGCCTTTGATGTTCACTCACGTCATTCATTTTCAATCCCATACATGATCGCTGTTTGTAGACCATCTCCAGCGTATGCGATGGTGGAATCGACACTTGGTCACTAGCTGCACTTTATCATTTTCGCATCCATTTTTGTGCTCCAGGATGTGATTGCCATATTTTTCTTCTCTTGTCAGATACCGTGCTATTACGAGTGCCTATTATAGAGGAGCGGTAGGCGCGTTGCTTGTCTATGATGTCACTCGTGCTACATTCGACAATGTGGATTCGGGCTGCTCCAATTAGCTTTTTTGAGAAAAAATAAAAAATTGAAAAAAAAACTGGTATATCATCATAGATAATGCAAAGGAATAAAAAAGGAAAGAAGAAAAAAAACCAAAAATTAAAGCTGACGAGTTCTATATGGTTTCTAGCTTAAATAAATCAGAAGCCAGAAAAAACCAGAAGCTGAAATTGTTTGAAGCGAAGCCAAAAAATCTGAGAGATCACAATGATCCTAGCATTGTTGTCTAGATAATGATAAGATCCATTCTTTCAAATCAAACCATAGCAGCAGACGTTTCCCTTCTATCCTTAGTCCTCATCCACATATCCACTGCTTCTCTTATTCCCCAATATCCCAATCTTCTCTAGTCTTCAGGTCTCCATCTCTCTCTTCTATTCCCCATGTACTCTCTCTCTCTTTCCCCATCGCAACAAGCTCTAACCAAGCAGCCATAGCTGGTCAGCTATTGGTGTTATGCCTTCGCCAGGCGTAGCAACTTCGAGTGCCACCGGCAGGCCGAGCTCCCTCACTATCGCCTGGTCTTTCACCCTGGCATACCAAGCTCCACCACCAGCCTCCCGGTCCAAGGTTGCCCCCGCTTGCACTCGGGGATGGCCATCTGTGGCAGCAGGAGCACATAGGAGGCCTCCCCTTCCGAGGAGCAGTCGGGGCTTGTCAAACCTATTGCTGCTACGAGCAAAGCTCGTCGGATCTGGCAGGGTCGAGGCCGAGGAAGCGGTGTCACAAACGGCGAGCGGAGGACAGGTAGTCAAGGGATGACAAGGCGGTTATGCTAGGGCAACCTTGATCTGGTAGATCTGGACCCGCCGGCGATAGGTCCGGTGGGGATGTTGTAGATGTTTTCACAACTTGTTGTGCATATTTTTCGCAATTGTTGCAAGAAGCATTTTGATTGTTGTAACTGTGTGTACTCAACATTATTTGCCGCGGAAGTTTTGAATGATTGTTGCATTATTGCTTGCTACAGCAAGGGTGTCAATTTATTGCACTAGTTTGATACGATTGTTTTAGCTACGATGACGATCATTTATGATTTTTATGTCAATTGTTCTATTTGTTGTAAACATTGTTCTTAATTGTTGCATACGAAGACCCTGAATGTTGCATCATATATAACATCACATATTTATTTTTCATACTTGTGAGGTAGCATAGAAGCACTACTGTATATATTCAAACAAGATTGATCATTGGAATGTTTTGGTGAGGCCGAGATATCTTTTTTTCAAAACTTTTCGTTGAGGTTATGCCTATTTGTTGTATCTGTTGATAATATTTTGTTGCAGCTATCGATCATATTTGTTACGTATGGTATACTCAAATGTTGCATTATCTGAGAGAGGATCGTACGATAGAAAAGTTATTATCGTTTGTCTGGGCGATAACAACTCCCTTGTTGTGATGCTAATTGGCAACAAATCTGGTCTCCGCCACTTGGCTGTTTCAACTGAAGATGGAAAGGAATATGCTGAGACCGAGTCACTGTACTTCATGGAAACATCTGCGTTAGACGCGACAAATGTAGACAACGATTTTGCATAAGTTTTGGCTCAGATATGCCAAATTGTGAGCAGGAGGACGGCTGAGGCGGGAGAGGATGGCTCAGCTGCCCCAAGCAAAGGGGAGAAAATAAATGTGAAAGACGACGTGTCTGCACTGAAGAGAGTTGGATGTTGCCCAAATTAGGGTATAGATGCATATATTGTTTGTTGAATTTTCAACTACGTGGTGTGTGCTGCTTCTAGTCCAACAGGTTTATTCATTCACTTTTTTGCTGTGGCGATATCGAGGGTTAGATTGATTCAGCTTTCACTTAAACCATCACCTGAAACAGTTGATTCAAGATTTGCCTTTTTTGTCAGATTGCTTATGATATTCGATATTTCTGCAAGCAATTTGTTTGCAGTAGGATCTGTGTAATATATCATTTCGTTGATTCCTAAGTGTTTATCCTTCGATATTTTTCCACATCCTGTGATCTTACCGAAATTCATGTAGCATGTTGTTCCTGTTGAATAGTAAATTTCCTACATGTACCGTATGCTACACAGACTCAGAATTACTAGCAATCTGAATTACTGTTTGGCAAGGATCCAGGTCTCTGTCTGTCTCACTTTCTCTCGTCAGTGAGAACAACATAATTGTCTTTTCTTGCCGATTTGATTCCTCTGCTCTTATGTCGCAGGATCATGAAATCTTTAACTATGGATAATGACTCCAAACACGACAGTAACGTCATATGTTTGATCTATTGTTCGCAAACTTGGCTGGATGTGGCATTTTTCTACGATTGCTAGCTGTTAGTCCTATCCCCTCCCTTAGGTCTTTGTATCGGAAATTTTTAGACTGCTTTTGGTTTAGTGTTAAAATAATCAGGTTAGCTAACATTAATTCAACTAGGATAGCATAACATAAATTTTATGTTTGACAATAAAACTGATTAACCTAAATTACTGTTTAGCTAGATTAGGTGGATTAGTTGTGCTGGGTTAACTTATTCCACCAATTTAGTCGGTTAGCTTAATCCTAGATTAATTAGGAGAGTTAAAACACTTTAACTGTGTTAAGTTAATCCCCGCTAACTCAATGATGTTTGGCGGATTAAATTTCTTACCCACCTCTTAACCCAAACCAAATGGCTTATTGATAATTCTTACTCCCTCTAATTCATAAAAACAAGTCATTTTGGAATATGTGAAGTCAAACCTTAGAAACTTTAGCTATTGATATTTTTTAATATTTAGATTATATACATAAAAATTATATGTGTAGATTTGTCTCGAAAAATACTTTATAAAATTATAATTTTGTTGGGTTTTGCAAATATATTATAATAGTAATTGATGATTAAAGTTGTATTTTGAGAACTATGTCGATGTCTAAAATGACTTATTTTTTGGACCGGAGGGGGTATTTATTTTATCATACAGCTAATTGTCGATGTCGATGTATTTTGAACTATGTCGATGTCTAAAATGACTTGTTTTATCAAAAATGACTTGTTTTTTGAACTATGTCGATGTCTAAAATGACTTGTTTTTTGGACCGGAGGGGGTATTTATTTTGAACTATGTCGATGTCTAAAATGACTTGTCTTAAAGCTAATTGTTAGAAATAATATTGACTTAGAGTTTAAAACGTAGTAGAGTCCGTCTCCGTGTGTAAGTCAAGTTGAAGTTTGTATCCAACTTGAAGTCTGAATACGTATGTTAGTAGAAGAGTATTAGCCTATATATTGAGCAGGCTTGTAGCCAGTTTTGTAAGAACATAAGTAAGAAAAAGGGGAAGCAAATAAGATAATAGAGAAATTCAAAAATTCTCCTATGTTCTCTCAGTTTATTTGTGATATGTGCATTTTCTCATGAAAGAAAGTTAACAAGTGTTATCAGAGCCTAGGCAAGAATCGAGTCACTGGAAAAATCATCTCGGCGATTCCGTTTTAGCGTGTCTCACGCGGCGCTCCTGAGTCACACATCGTTCGTCTTCGCACAGCTCTCCCAGAAAAAAGACGCGTGCGGCACATCCTTTTGTTTTCTCAGTCCAGAGAAAGTCAAGCAGTAGCACCAGACTTTCTTTCGGGTCTCGGTCAGCGCACGAGACAGGCAGCAGTGCTTCCGAGGCGAAGCACAAGCACAATTCCTGTGCTAAGAGAGAAAACCCCAAGCCGAGAATAAAGAAAGTGTTTCTTGCTAAAGCACTCAACGATGATGAATCAATAGTGCTCTGATGATGAGTTGAGTCAAAGACGTTGAGAAGATGTGTCGTTGTACAAATTCAAGTAAGGTGGAAAGAAATCGGAACGTTGATGAGATGTGTCACCGTTCTGTGTCAAGTATGAGTTTCATAAGTTGTAGTTGAGTCCGACCGCATCAATGTTTTAGAATCTTTGCATCTGGATGGACCGATACCAGTTGAGTTGAGTCCCTACATGTAGTTTGCATGTAGAACGCTTCATGTGGAGGTGTGGTTGGTAGTTCATAATGCATTGAGACTAAAACTAGAGTATGTCAAGTTAAGATTAAGGGAGAGATTGTTAAAAATAATCTTGACTTAGAGTTCAAGACATAGTAGAGTTCATTCCGTGTGTAACTCAAGTTGAAGTTGTGTCCAACTTGAAGTCCGAATACGTATGCTAGTAGGAGAGTATTAGCCGATATATTGGGGAGACTTGTAGCCAGTTTTATAATAACAAAAGTAAGAAAAAAGGGGAGCAAATAACAGAATAGAGAAATTCAGAAATTATCCTGTGTTCTCTCAGTTTATTTGTGATGTGTGTGTTTTCTCCTAGGAGAAATCTAACACTAACAAACTGATATGCTCGCGGGAGGAAAAGAGCACTAGTATAAACCTTACTGTTATTGGAGTTTTTTTGTCTAAAATCAAGATATCTTAATCTTAGGATGATGACACGACAACATTTGGGAACTAACCCCAACATATAATGGTTTAACAGATTAAATGAGAAATGTGATGGAACTTGGATTACATAACGCCCTATTTCGAAAAGTCAGTAAATCTGTGGAATTCGGGATGTTTAGTTGCAGAGTACTATATATGAGTGAGCACCAAATCAACGCATGCTTACAACAAAAGAACCAAACCTTATGATAGAAGTACGGCTTAACAACCAAGTTTGGACGTAGTGGACATGCAAGACCAATGTTATATTACAACATAAAGGAAATGCCCCACAGGCAAACTTGAGCGAGGTAAAGACCTGAAGCTACTGATCCTTGTTCATCGTTGTCCTAAGGCTCTTTTGTTTGTTACTTAGCAAGTAATGAGTACAACGGTAAATCCTAATTTATCTATTTGTCATGATTGTCAACGAATGACAATATACTAGTTTTATTAAAGGAATTGTGGATGCAATTTTATTTATAAATATTTTTAAACGTGAAGTAACAAAACAATAACTTCTTAACAATAAGGGGGTTTCAACAATTGATGACTCAGATTAAAACATACAGAAATCTACTTATGCCTTGCTGTTGGAATCACCCATTACACACAGCTTCATTTACCAGAAGCACGGCGTATTCGAATACCATTTATTATACTCTGTAGAATTGCCCAGTTTTACCTATAAGATTTCTCAAAATCTTAATGTTATGCAATAGACATGCTTAAGCTAGCGTGCGACTGAGTTGAGAAAATAAAATTTTTCACTGCTCAATTTTTATATAGCCTCTACCCAGTAGGTTATGCACCACACAAATTCGAGTATCCACTGGCCAATTCGGAACACACCCTCCTGATTTGAGTGGACCTACCATTGTTAGGTATGGTTTTATCGTTTCTATACCACGCCCTTCACTCTCACTTCCTGTAGATATTCAATGGAATTGAGCAGCTACTACACCAGGTTTGACAAGTCAACACTTGTGGATGAGCGATTTCTGTGTGCTTTACTCAGCATAAGGTTCCAGTACTTACTTTTCACCATGAGGCAGTCATCCACAACCCAGATCCCCAGTGCTCTATGGCACTGCTATCAATCGACTCTAAGCCCCCTCCCTAAGGTAAGGTCGTGAAATCCAACTATATAGTGGTTTTCCACGGTACATCCTTAACCCTAAAACTGTTTAAATAAATTTGTTGGCGAAATGCCGAAGTCATTTAGTAGTATAAATATTTTGGATGAACTACCTTACAATTAATTATACAATAATTAAATATTACTAAGGTTTTCAAGGTTAATATGGCCTCAAATTAAACATGTTATTTTCCGGTGGTAGGACATAACTAATTCACATGTCATTTTAAATATTTATTTTAATTAAATAACAATGCGTAAATAACAGCAATGTAAATACTATAATTAAACAATTTAAATTTCATGGAATTCAATATGATCAAAAACTTATAACTTGCCTTGTTGCTCTAAAAACTCCACTGGCTCGTAAGCTTCAACACCTAGATCCGGTCCTTCAACAGTCACTTCAAAGTACTCGGGAGCTAGCACAAACAAATAAAATAACATGAACTCCGTGCTTGAAATTAATCAAGCTAGAAAATAAATAAAATAAAAAGAAGTAAAACACAATAAAAACCAAAATAGGGTAGGTTTGGGTTTTATCGGGACTTGAGTTGGTGGAACAGAGGTCTTAATGGTTTAAACGGGATCGAAACGGATGTATTTTTGAAGTTAGGGTTTTGGGTGAACAGTATTGCTGCAGTAATGAATAGTAGTAGGCCGACCTTATGTGAACAGTGCTTGACCCGGGCGGTTTAAACTAATTTCGGTCGGTTGGGCTAACCGGCTCGGCCAAAATGCGTGGCCGTTAAGGCCAAGCCACGTGCGCGCATAGCCCATCGATGGGCAACACGTGGATGGCCGGGATCCAACCACATAGCACGCCCCACGCCTTCTTCAACCACATAGTATGTGAGATGGTTTGAATGGCCATTTGGGCGTTAAAGTCGAGTTGAGGTGATGGGAGCAAGAACCCGGCGCGGGCAACGTCGGCGTGTGGACGGAGGAGGTGGCGATAGCGCGGTCGATGAGGGAGGTTTGCAGGTGAGGTGGCGAGTGGAGTACTACGGCTCTGTGGGAGTTGGCGAGAAGTGACGATGGCAGGTATGGTGGGCGCACGCATCTGGCGGGAGGTGCGGGGAATTGCGGCGGGGAGAACGCGAGTCAATGCGGTGTGCCAAGCGAGGTAGGGTGAGGTCAACTGGACATGTGGGCCACAGTGGCAGCTCTTAGCGCTGGCGGTGTGAACGCCAGGGAAGGCATAGCCGCAATTGGCGGCGCAGGCATGCGGCCATGTGGCCAGAGAAACAGGGAAGGGGGAGACGGGTTTTTGAATGGCGCCAATGGGAGGGGAAGATGGAATGGCCAAGAGAGGAAAGAAGTTTCAAAGGTGGATTGCCAAATTGGGAAGAAAAACAAGAATTCAAATAAAAGTCAAAAGAAATTCAAATATTGAATTTTGAGGTTGTTTCAGATTCGTTGCATGTGACAGAGAAATTATTAGTTCAACCTTTTCTTTAAAACACGAGTGAGAGAATCTCCGCTGTAAGCAGGGTGCGATCCATGCAGAGCACTTAAGAGATACCTATACATGTTCGTCCTTACTCCTGAGATAAGATAGTAAATCATCCTATGGAGTAGTAGTCTAGTAGATGAGAATACTGACGCAAAAAAATAGATGAGAATACGGATCTAGCATCGGTTCTTGTATTTGTCTGCAGAAATGAATCGTCCATGCTTCGGCCCAAATACAACTCCAAGAATTCGCTTTCCCTACATGATACCTCGAAGGCTCAAACTCAATGTAACACCCCCGTTTTGAGTGGTTGGATTTCTCCGTAACTGTTCAAAATGTTCAATCATGGGGCATTGAAGTTGAATGTGCATCAAACCAACACATGCTTAATTCATAAAAACCAAACTTATTATAGCATATGGCATATCTGTCAAGTTTACACGATAGGGCGTCTAAACCCAAACATCACAAAAAAACTTCAAAAGCTTCCATAGGCGTGCCTAAGCGTAGACAAGTTTTACATATAAGATATCTCAAACTCTCAATGTCATGCAATAGACGCACAACAAGATAGCATGTGACTAAGTTAAGATAACAAGGTCATTCACTGCTCTATTCTTTTTAGCTTCTACCTGGTAGCGCACGGTCGAAGGGACTCAGGAAAAGACTATGTGACAGTGATGGCTCACCGGAGTAGAGCCATGGCACGGCAGCACTCGGTGGGGTTCTGACGAGTTTGAGGGTGGCTTGAGCTTCTATGACGCAGGGGAAAACTAACTGTGGTGGTGGCTTTGGCTGGGTTGAATATGCATGGCTGTCCATGGTGGTCGTACGTGACCGGCAGTGGCGTAGGCGTCGGCGACCTAGGGGCGACGAGGTGGATCAATGTGGTGGGGGTTGGCTTCATAGTGTCCAGTAGGTGCTATGGTCGAGATGAATTTGTTTGTAATCGAGGTTATCAGTGGAATTGGTTTTTGGAGCTCATCGACGTGGGCTTGGCGGCGGCGGTGCTTGGCCGGAGTTGGGAGGGAAAGGTCTTGGTTGTGCAATTGGGTGCCAATGCATGCTTGCTAGCAGCTTGGCTCGGCTTTAAAGGCTATTGAAGGTGGTGGCGCCAAGAATGCAATGGTGACAAGGCCAGCGCGTGGAAGGCAGCGCTGGCAGTTGAGGTGCTTCGGTGAGATGGCAACGGTGCTAGCAGGCAAGGTGGTGTCTTGAGGGGCATGGTGTCTCTCTGGAGTAAGGGCACATGTTGGGGGTGAGTTATGGCGTTGGGCGGGTGTCGAGCGCCTGTCGGTCAAGGTGGCAGCCGCGAGGTTTGCGATGGCGGAGGTGCGACGCATGGCGAGGAGTGGTGTGATTGGCATTGATGGTTTGGTCAGCGAGGTGGCGTAGCGCTGTGTTGGGTTTGACTGCTCGCAGCAGTGAGTGGAGCACGAACAGCGAGCGACGCCGTGTGGCAATACGTCTGGGAGGGAGGAGACGTCAAGGCAAATGACACCATGGCCAGGGGAAAAGCGGAATTCCCAAGATGAAAAGCAGAAAAGCGCAACGATTTTCCCAATTTGACAATTTTTTGAATTCAAAATTCAAGAAAGCTTCAAAATTTTGAAGGTTTTTGGTCATTTCACTCAACACATCTCCTTTCAGCCCCCACACACCTGGATTAATCGATCGGCTCAATCTTTTGATACCAGAACCAGTAATGTGTTTGTCTGGTCGTAAGTTTCCCCTCTCGAAATACCACGCAGGGCCGACACGGGACGACTACGATACATAGGGGTGGAAACGGATCGGATACGGCCGAATAGTTTCAAATACGAATACGGATTCATGTTTTTAAAACGGATACGGATACGAATTCAAACATTCTCGAATACGAATACGAATCGAATGTCGTAGCGAATACGAATTCGAATCGGATATATGCATAATTCGGTCGAATACGAATATCCTCCTACGAATGTTGTAATCGACCGGTTTTTTTGATTAGCGGTTTTAAATTTAAATTTTGACATTTGAATTTTTCTCAAAATATGATTTCCACAGTTCATATTTTCGGCACCATTGTTTATTCGCACATGTAGCCTACACGGTAGCAATTGTATCCATAGACCAAAACTGTAAACATCACCTCGTTATGTAATGATCTCAGATTCCAGGAATTCAGACGCTTTATAGTTTAGTAATGCACGCATCCGACCTGACAAATGGCAGCAGCCGCCGGCCACTGAAATGGCGGCAGATAGAAGCAGTCGCTGGTCGGAGTGTACTAGTTGAGGACTTGAGGTGTTGGCTCTTGAGTCTTGAGTACTAGTTGAGGAAATCTGAAAATGAGGAGTTGAGGAGTTAGTCTTGAGTCTTGAGTATTTGTTGAGCGAAATGAGGAGTGTACTAGTTGAGGTCTTTACTCTTCCTCTTCCGCTCTTGGCTCTTGACGCTGTTACGGAGACACTACTTTGTTGAGTTCGCTCTCGCTTGCCAGCGTTGCCGCTCGGATGCTCAGTACTCGCCACTCGCGTCGCCAGGCAGTCGCCAACTTGCCACGCCCAGACTCACGCTCGGTCTCGGACGCTCAGCTGGCCCAGACTCGCCACTCGGCACTCGGTATCTCAGTTGACCGAATGAGTAAATGAATTGTGAGTATTGAGTCGTGACTCGTGACTCCTGCACGGCCGCGCGTGACTCCCGTCTTGGCGTGCCATTCGCGCCATGGCGAATTGGCGATTGGCGAGCCGGTGCCCGGTGGTAATACGAATACGAATATGAATACAAATACGAATACGGATGTTCTCGAATATGAATGCAAATACGAATACGAATATTCTCGAATACGGATACGAATACGAATATTCTCGAATACGAATGCGAATATTCTCAAATACGAATACGAATATTGTCGAATACGAATACGAATATTTTCGAATACCGATTTTTGCTTATCACATTCACATTTTTTCAGATATAAATATCGGATAAAACGAATTATCCGTTACCGTCTTCCACCCCCTAACGATACAGCGATAGAGATCGGATTCGCGACTTAGCACTCATGGCAGCGTAGCGTGCGTGCGTGTGTCCCGGCCGGCAAATTTCCCAGGAACAGGAGGAGCTGGAGTACGCCCGTCTGCCGTCCGTGCCGTGCCGCGCCGCGCCGTGGTTTTACTCCGCGCGCGTGACGCCAGACACCAAACAAATCGGCAGCCGGCCGTGGCCGGCAAGGAGGCGGCACGCGTCCTGCGGTGGATCCGCTGCATCCGCAGCGCACGGCGTGGCATGTGGCCTCGTGTGCATTTCGCCCCAACGACCACGCCGAAAACGCACGCCGGTCCGTCGCCACTTGCCAGTAGGATAGATACCAATCTGACAGGATCGAATAGCCTTAAATATAAATCTATATTTTTAAAATAAATATGAATACGAATTTAAATACTCTTAAATTCAAATGTGCATTGAATGTTGTAACGGATACAAATTTGAATTAAATATATACTTAATTCAATCGGATATGAATATTCCTCTATAACTACTGTAAAAAATCTTGGTAAAACAAAATCCTAACGGTTTTACCGGTTTTTTACTGGTTACCTGTTTTAAACCGTCCAAATTTAAATTTTGGATCACAAAATTCATCCGGGTTTTTTTTCCGGGTTCCGGAAACGAATCAAATAAGAATCGAATAGTCTCGAATACAAATACGAATATTTTCAAATATAAGTATAAATATTCTCAAATATAAATACAAATATTTTTAAATATAAAATTTATTTACCGTATTCATATTTTTCAGGTATAAATACTAAATAAAACGAATTATACTATTCGGTTTCTCACCCCAGCCTGCCGGTTTGCCACCACTAACCGCGCGTTAACTTCCGCGTCGGACGAGCCCTACTTGCTGTAGTTGTAGGTGGAGGGCACGCCGCGGCCGTGCGATGCCACCTAAGACCTAACTCAGCTCGGCGGGACGTACGTATCTATCGATCCGTCACAAATGACGAGGAAAACGCCTGAAAATGCCCACCTTTCGCTGCTTTTTTGCTGGAATCACCACATCTCAAACCACTTCCGAGAAGGCACAACCTTGGATGGCGAGCGCGACACAGTTAAGGGAGTAAACGAGAGCCACTCTTAAACAGTGAACCCCAATTGATCCAATTCCAAGCTATGTACTGCCTCCAAATTACTCCGAGGAATACTAAAACCCGAAAATGTAAGGAAAAAAGGGAGGGGGAGGGGCAGAAAAAACCATCAGGAACACGGCGCGGTGGCCGCCAGGGCGAGCTCGCGCCGGCGGGCGAACACGACGGCGCATTCCGGGAGCTCACCGAGCCCTGCGAACAGCGCGTCCTCCCCCTGCAGGTCGCGCTCCCACTCCTCCGGCGGCAGCAGGGGCGCCGCGTCGAACGCGGGCGCGTACAGCGCCGACCGGTGCCACCCCGGGTACTGGTCGAACGAGCCGAAGTCGAAGCTTTCCTCTTCCTCGGCAGCCGGCACCGGCGCCACAGTAGTGAACGCCGCCGACTCGACAACAAGCTTCTGCTCCCGCTCCGGTTGCGGGACTTCCGGTACCTCGGGCTCCGTCTCATGCTCGGGAAACTCGGGCTGGCCGTCGACAGCCGGGTCAGGCTTCGGCGCCGGCGGCCGCGGGGACGACTTGTTCGGGTGGCAGCTGCTCTTGGGCAGCGGCCACGGGTGGTTGTGGTCGAAGGAGTAGGTGACGAGCAGCACGGTGGGGTCAGCGCGGCTGCGCTCCACCTGCTTCCTCGCCGGGCACCCCTTGGAGCTGCTGCACCGGTAGTACCCCCTGTACGTCCACTCGACCGGAACAGGAATTAAACAAGGTTACTTAACCGATTTAATTGCTAGCAATTAGAATGGTAATTAATTGGCACATACCGAGGGTATGGGGAGCCCTTGATGGGCTTCTGGCCGTACTTGCGCCACGCCCACGAGTCCGACGGCGGCGGCCCCCCGCCGCCCCCCTTCGGCCGGTCGCTGCACTCGGCCATCGGCACCGACACCACCCGCTTCTCCACCGCTCTCCGGCTGCTCACACGAAAACACACATGTACACAAACAGACTTAATCCTCTGTGCTTAACTAACTCCTCTCTCACTAGCCAAGGCTTCCGGTCTACAAGAGCAGAACACTGCGTGCACGGATACATATGCATGTATGTACCTGCGCTTGGCTGGTGGCAGTGGGGACGACGGCCACGGCGACGGCGAGGGGAGGTCGCGCTTCTGCCCTCCGCTAGGCGACTCCGCGGCCACCTGCTCGTCGACGGAGTCCGTGCCGGTGCTGCTGTACCCGTCGTCGGCCGACATCGATCGATTGATCACCCCCGATCGACGCCTAGGTACCCACGTCCAGTGTACACGGAGCTAGCTAACCAGCTTAACCCCCAGCTCTGGATAAAAAGCTCAAAGCAAAACTAACTCACACTTTCCCAAAGTACCTATATATTTTCGCTCCTCTTTGTGGCCTTGTGATGATCACTAGCTACAAAGAAGTTTATGTGTATGTGTGTGTGGATGAAGGAAAAGCGGAGAGAGAAATGTGTATGTGTGTGGATGAAGGAAAAGCGGAGAGAGAAAAAGAGTGGAGTATTGGAGCGAACGATGGTCCCTTCTTTTTAGTTTATAAAAACTAGTTTTTTAATTTTTTTACAGAAATTAATTTTTAAATAAAGTAACTTTTTAAGATAGTATCTATAAATTAATTATAATAACACTACAATAATTTTATTTATATCGGTTAAAATCGTATGTAAGTTTTTATTACTTTGTATTTTTATAAATAGCCTAAACATTATAACACATAATTAAAAACTAAAAGTCAAAATAAAAAAATAAGACAGATCAGAGTTGGAGACGGTGGCGAACAAACGGGGGCGGATGGACGCAGCTTTCAATGATCTCCCACTCTCTCTCTCTAGCTATGCGCGTTTGTCTATGCGTGCGTATGCGCTAGTGGCGCTTTCTTTATCCGGTCGATGCTGCTGTCATTGGGGCGTACGTACGCAGCTAGCAGTGTGGTGTGGAGTACTATACCACTATACCGGTATATGGGAACGTGTACGCGGAGCGTAGTTTGAGTTTTTGGTACTTATAGTATATTTTGATATCGTATTTATAAGAATATCAGTATATATATGATAATAGTAAAAATATCCGTTTTACTGTTTGGTCACTAAGCGGCAGCGCTATAGACGTGACACATGGCCGAAAGAGCTCCGTGACCACGCGACAGGTGCCTACTGCCCGATAACTGTGTGGCCAAGTCACTGCTGCCCGACCACTGTGCCGCACGCAGTGGCGAATCTAGGACTGGAGCATATCCCAGGCTAAATTTGAACCAAGTAACAATCTAGTATACCACAAGTCTAGAGCTATATTATAATATTACAAAAAATAGTCACAAAATACATCATTGGTATGAAAACTTTGCTTAATGCTCAATACTTGAAGAGTTCAAGTTTTCAACACAAATCACAATAAAAAAAATTATATGAAACTATACAGAATGTAGCGTAATAAAAATACATCAAGTACCTCAAATCCTAAATGGAGATTTGCTCACTATCCTATGCAACTAGCTCACCATTTTCTCGTCAATAGTAGGACAACAACCAGAACCTACAAAGACAGCATAAAAAATAAAATAAAATATGCATATAGATAAATTCAAAAAGCATGAATATTACATTTAAAATAAACTAACTTACCACTTGCAAAAGAAAGTTGTTTCTTGCGTAACCTCATCCATTGAAAACGCTTTAAAATCTTCTCATCTTAAATACTTGTAAATACATCTCGCTCAATATAGCATGCAATGCTATGATTCATCCAATCATCATTCATCTTGTTTCGTAAATCAGTCTTAATGATGTTCATAGCCGAGAAGGCTCTTTCTACAGTTGTTGTTGCCACTGGTAAAATCAAGGCGAATTCAATGAGACGATATACAAATGGAAAAATTGTATGTCTGTCAGTCTCAACCATCTTCACAGCAAGATTTGCAAGGTCGGTACAATTTACAAAAGATAGATCACCTCTTGCATCAACAATAAATGTGTGAAGTTGGTGCCTAAGGACTACACAGTCATATTGAGAGAAGTCAGCAGTATACATTCTAGTAAGTTCAATTAATTTAACCTCATCGAAGTTGGTGAAAGAATTTTTTGGATCAAAACAAGCAATGCATCTTAATAACTTAGTAGATCTTTCTGCAAAGCAATTATTCAACTCAACAATAATTTGATCATGCACCACAATAAATATTTCATGATGGAAATGCTCATAGTAAGTTACCATTCGATCACCATGACCCCTTGAACAACCTCTAATCGATATTTTATCAGATATATTCGGCACAGTGATATTATATTGGAGACAAAAGGCCTTTGATTCTTCAAAAAGCTCATCCCAACCATGATTTCTTACTTCCTCGACTGTCTTCAATGTGGTCTCAATCGAGCCTACAGCACGAATAATATTTTAATCTTTCTTCTGCAAGTATTGTGAAAGATCATTAGTCTTGCCCAATATTCTGATCATAAGATGCAATATAAGTATAAATTCAAATCTCTCTATTTTTTCAACAAACCCGAAGCTGTGGTTTTCTGTGTAGCATTAGTGGCATCATCACTCAAATTCTCTAATACTTCTCGGACTGAATCCCACATGAAGAGAAGACGACATGATGTTTTATGATGTGAACCTCAATAAGTATCACCAGGCCTTGCAATATTAGTTTGTTGGTTTTTCCCTCTTCCAGAAAAAATTTCACCATTCTCTAATTTATTCACAATTTTATAGTGGTGATCTTGTGCCAACTGATCTCTTCTGTTACAAGAAGCATTAATAGTGTTGACAATCAGGTGATGTAGTTAAAGAAATCGAAGACAGAAGAACAATACTTAGCTATAGAAACAACAACTAATTGCAACTGATGTGTAAAGCAATGTATATAAAAAGCATATGAATTTTCACGTGCGGAGCGGCGGAGGCCAGAAGCTGGAGGGTGGAGCCGTAGAGGCGCAGGTCCACGAGCACCCAGAGGTTGCAGGCGCAGCCGCGCAGGTCCACAAGGGCGATGGGTGGCGGCCGACGGACCTGATGTCACCGCATGCTGCGTCTGACTATCCGCGTCGAGGCGGGGGGCGGCGGCGGCGGCGCGGCCGGCGGACCACGGACGCGTGACACGTGCGGCGGCACAGGCAAGGGTGGTGGTCGGCAGTGGAGGCGCGCGCAAGCAAGGTGGCGACCGATGGTGGGGGCACGCGCAGCAGCGCAAGCGAGGGCGACTGTCGGAGGTGGGGACACGTGTAGGTGAGGGCGGCGGGTGTCGGAGGTGGGGGCACGTGTAGGTGAGGGCGGTGGCTGGCGGTGGGGGCGTGGGCAGGCGAGGGCGGATCGCTGGATCGAGGGACTAGGATCTGATTTGGGCGGCTCTGTGGCTGGGGGTTGAGGAATAGGGGTTAGGGTTTTATTCACTTGGTCTTGGTGGATGCCTCATGGATGGGCTACTGACTTGGATGGGCTGACGACTGCTATTTTGGTGGGCTGACTTGTTGTTTGGGCTACCGGGTTGATAGTTTTTGCGCCCTTGGGCTGGGCTGGTATACCAAGTATATTGCGGAGTATATACTAGAGGGGTATAATACTAGTAGCATTGCTAGGCCTCAGGCTATAACCTACTCAGCCCAAGGTCCAGTTCCGCCCCTGGCCGCACGGCCAGACGGTGTCATGTGGTCGAAACGACGTGGTCGAAATTCGTGGTCGAAGCACTGTGGTAGAAGCATCGTGGTCGAAGTACTGTGGTAGAAGCGTCGTGGTCGAAATATCGTGGTCGAAGCGTCGTGGTTGAAACAGTGTGTGGTTGGGGAGTGGGAGCCGCCCCGTGGTCGTGCGACGCCGCCTTGGCCACACAGTGGTCGAGCTGCAGGTGTATGCCGCACGGTCATGGGGCTCCTTCGGCCAGGTGTTATCTCCACGACGTTGTCGTCCGGTCATCATGCGTAGAAGTGATTTTTTTGCAAATGTTGCATGACTACAGTTTTTTTTGTAAATACAAATTTAAAATGTGACAAAAGCGCTAAAAACTCGTTTTGTTTGACGTTTTGCATAGTACTGCATCGCTGTTTGGGATTGGATCTCTCATTCTCTGTCTGTGTGTCTCTCTCATTGTTGCGTCTTGGAGGGAGCTGGGTAGAGGAGGGCCGGAGCGAGGAGTGACCTTTTGGGGCCCGGGGAGTGATTAATCTAGTGGAGGCTGCGACTGCGACCTCTTCCCTAACCAATCCGGCCAATCAGGCATGGCCATGGTTTGCCTCCCCATGTATTGTACGCACATCTTTCGTACATGTGCGGATACGTACTTTAATCCGTGATATAGTGAGTTGAGTGAGTGCATGGATCAGCCCGTGATCATGTACGTATGTATCCGCAATATACTTAAGTAGGGTTTCCTTAGATATGTAGCAACCAATCCATCTGGATCTGGAGCATCGGATCTTAATCCGACCGGCGAGATACGCATGCGCCTGATGCACTTCACTGTAGCACATCTGTATTTTGACCTGTAACGTACGTAGAGGATCCATTATTTCCAGCAGCTTGCGCCTTACGTCGATCACTACAATCCGTACATGCATACACGCGCCTCTTTCCCTCTCAAACCATTACAAACATATATGCACAAACTGCGAGGCTTGCTTCCCATAATCCACTTTATTAAGCGATCGGGCTAGCCCCTGCAGGTACGTACGTTTGCAAGTGTACGCGTTTGATTAGACTATGGCGTGCAAGTACTTGGAAGAACGAGGCGAGATCCCTCACATCACATGGCCTCGCTGCACGTACACTTCTAAACTACGGCGTTACTCCATGTGGGGTAGAGAGGCAGAGGGCGTCACAGCCAAGCCGCATGTGCTCCTCCACGCTGCTACTTGACTGTTTAGCTGGCTAAGCACATGTGCAGCGCAACTACTGCAGCAAGCTAGCTACGCCTTGTACCACAGAGGGATTAGATAGCCCGTATGTGACCGAGGGATTCGATAGCCTATGGCCGGGTTTGTTTTCTTAATATTTGCTTATATTTGTGCTATCTACAATAATTAGTTTTTAAACAGTATGTGTTTTAAGATGGGATCGATAAAAAAATATAGTAAACAGTGTATTGAGTTCAATTGTACCAGCTAAAATCGTATGCGATTATTTTTTTTCTATATACTGACTCTCACAAATAGTCAGAATTTAAATATTTAAGTTATAAGTTATAGACCATTGGCCAAAAAAATCCATAGTATATTTGACCGCGACACTATGAAACCAAACCCTTAATCATTAATCAAACGCCAAATAGTATACTTTAATTAACAATTCGATCGAGGCAGCCCTGCCGGGCCTGCCTGCCTCACCTTATCTTCTTCCATCACGCGGGGCCTACCGATCCGGCTCTCAAGCTGCATCTCTTTTAATTTCACTCAGATTAAGCAAATGCCACTTGGTTTCGGGCAAAACCAACGTGCCACGTCTCGTGGTTCGTGTTAATTAAGTCTACTATTCGACTAGACATATGCGGTTGTTAGTGTTACCGCTCGAAACGACTTCTGATTCTAGGTTATGGTTTTTAACTTCTGAAACGTATCGGTTTTTTTATTTTATTTTGCTTTTGTATTTTAGGTTTTTTGTTTTTGTTTTCATATTTCTTTGCATGGTCAGATCTCATATAGCTTTATTTTTTATTTTTTTAAATTTAATTATTTAGAAAAAATTAACAGCTGTTACAATATATTTTCAGCCATTATACGACTCTGGTGCTTTTTCAGGTAGAGGCTATATTGAGCACTACCTAATGATGTCATGTGGCGCGAATAGCTAAATGCCGGTGCCATTACGTAGACCGTTTCTTGCTCCGCATTTGGCGATGGGATTAAGAACTTGATGGACGAATTGAAGAAGAGCCGTATCCATCGATCGCCCGATCTCAATCATTTCCAATAAAGAATTGTTTGGAGGTTGTCATGGATCAGGGTCGATGCCGCTCTCTTTAATTTGCATCACAAACTCGTATTATTAGTTTACGATTGACTCGTTCTTGGTGGAGAGAGAGAGAGAGAGAAACTTGCTGGACTATGCATCTGTCAAACGGCGAGTTCAAATAAAATAGAAACCTGGGAGTACGCACGTATTCTTGTTGAAGTATAAGTGAATTGCTCATCTTTTTTTATAAGCTTAAGCTTTTGGGTGAACTGGTTGGTGCATGCAACTCAATATGGTATCAGAGCCAAGAGGTCCCGAGTTTAAGACCTGGCTGACGCAATTAAAAAAAATTAATTGTAGTTCACTTCTATTCTACATATTAGGCCTAAGAGAGCCTACACGTGAGAGGGAGTGTTGAAGTATAAGTGAATTGCCCATCTTTCCTCATAAGCTTAAGCTTTTGGGTGAACTGGTTGATACATGCAACTCAATAATTCTTAGATCTGAAGCTACAGCCTACTACGGTGTACATGAATGAGGTTGCTACGGTGTACATGATGAATGAGGTTGGGATCTCAGAAATAAACCTATCTCCATGCATATACTACATGTGTGGAGAGACTTGCGTGGTAATTAATGCCAGTTTAACTAGAAGGATACACCGCATGTTGCAGTGGAAAATTTGTAGAAATCGATTTGCTATTTGTATTGTTTAAAACTTTAAATGACTCAATGTGAAACATATAGTAAAGCCTAAAAAAAAATAAAAGACAACGGAAACGAGGGAATATCTATGACACTCGATTTTTATCCGGATGTCGTGAACAATAATTAAGGACAATATGGTTATATGAGAGAAGAGAGAGATTATTGATTGTAGCTAGTGAGGATCACTTGTTTAATATATAGATCAGTGGATGTGTAGCGGCGTTGTTTTTCCTCTGAGTGAAGGCGGACAGTGGATGATCAATTAGCAAGCTAGGCAGGGGGAAATTTTCCTTCCACTGCGAACATGGTGGGGAGAAAGTATGGACATAAATCTGGAGGAGCAGGTGAATGAAAAGACGGAATACGCATCAGCGATAGCACTCGTGAAGGTGACAGGCGCGCGGCTAGCTACTGTTACTCGCAGCGCATGCATGGATGCATGGAAGCTTCGCCTGCAGGCGCAGACAAGAACCAGTTTCGCATCACGCGCTAGTGGCAGCTGCAGGACGACAGAGATCGAGTTGAGACGAGACGGCGTTGCGTTGCACGTTTGCGACTAAGGCGTTCCGGCCTGTTCTTTTCAGCTTCTAAAAGCTGCTTTTCGATTTTTCTATAGTAACTAGCTTCTAAATAGAGTATTTTTTCAAGATAGGATCTATTAGTTAATTGTAGTACATACTTTACTGACTTCATTTATATCAGCAAAAATCGCACATGAATTTTTGTTACTCTGTAATCTCTCGTACAAACAGCCCAAAAGTCACAAACCGCAGTTAAAAGCCACAAGCTGCAGCCAAAAAGAACAGACCCGAAGGCGGAAGCTTCGCGCGCGCTTGATTCCGTACGTACTTGCAATTGCCAACTTTACCTAGAGCTCGTCTTGTCTGCCAAGCTGAGAGTGACGTGCCTGCATGCTCCCCTTCTTTTTTTTCTCTCCCTTTGACAAAGCTTGGCTTGATTCCTGATGTAAAATAGATCGAAGAAGTCGTCTTATCCGACTCGTTCTCGTTCCAGTTTCTGGAGCTATAATTGACTTTTGGAGAAGATAGGGAGAATAAGAGGCATGCTCGAGTTCGAAGTAATTACAAGCTTCTTCCTTTCTATTAAAGGACAAATTGTTGTGTGTGAATGTGATCGAGAAAAGACAAATTGTTGTGTGTGAATGTGATCGAGGAAGAGTGGTAGAGCACGAAGCAAGGACGGAAACGACTCACTATTGTGTATTGTCTGCTTGAATGTATGTGTGTTTCTCTGCTTGAATGTGTCTGTCTGTCTTATCTGAAAAGGAAAGAAAGAAGAAATAATGTCCCGGCATGCTTCCTTTTACTGGTTCAGGGTTCCAGTTGGTCTCCCATTATATACTGCTGATCAGTTACACATCGTACTGCGGATAAATGTATAATACTTCGCCTATCTATTCTCGTCGAACTCATCAAGAGGAAATGCACTACTAATCTACTATACCATTCACTACTACAAAAGAAATTATACTGGACGATTACATCACAGACAGTTCATACAAAACAGTCTGCACTTAAACTATCACAAACAGTTTATACTAACAATCGTCTGTGATATTTTCACAGACGGTTATTAACACGAACCGTTTGTGATAATTGAGACATCACAGACGGTTCGTGTTAATAACCGTCAGTGAAAGTTGCGGACATCACATACGGCTCATATAAAAAACTGTCTATGATATTGTAGACATCACAGACGGTTTGTATGAATAACTGTCTGTGAATTATCACAGACGGTTATTAATACGAACCGTCTGTGATAATGTTCGTAGCACAGACTGTTTGTGGTTAGAACCGTCTGGGATAATCTGCGCTATTAAATACCGGGCGTACGTGGTCTCGACACAGATCTGTCTTCATTGCGCTGCATCGGTGGAGCGAGGTGGGCGGCTTTGGGGAGTTTGGTGAAAACATATTGCTTGTAGATCTATATATGTCTTCTTAGTAATCAGAGGTTAGTACTCAATTGCTTCTAATAACTTATATACCTTGTAATTGAAATAGATGATAGCTAGATTTTTGTTTAGATCTAGCTAGCTAGCTAGTTAGGTTTAGAAAGATAATGATAGTTTGCTCAATTTCAGAATGGGTAAGTACTCCTAGTTTATTTCAATATAATCTTGCTTAATATTATTGTGTCATGAATACGTGGCTAGCTAGCTACCTACCTACCCAAATATAGATATGTGTAATTAAGTATAGCTAGCATGATTTGCTATAGTAGCGCTAATAATCCAATTTGACACCCATTTGTTACATATGTAGCGTAGATGAACCGAAGCTGGATGTACGTTGAGAACCGTGTGAGTGAATAGTACATTAATCGTGTGTCTGCTTTAGAAGATCGGCCGAGCTAGATATGTTGAAGGGGATGAAATATATGTACTGTCCGTGCATTGATTGTGATAATTTAAAGATGTTTAGCAACTCGGCGCAGATCGAAACTCACTTGATTCGAAGGGGTTTCAGAAAGGGGTATAAATGTTAGACTAGTCACGGTGAAGAGAATATTACACAAGAAGGTAGTTATGACATCGTCGAGAGAGACAACGATATACCGGTTTTGGACTGCACTTTCGATGAGGATAGGTTGCAGGATGACAATCTGGATCAGATGCTGCGTGATGCAGAAGGGAACTATAGTAAGAGAGAGTTTGGTAAATTCGAGGGCTTGATGGAGGACTCGAAGAAACTTTTGTTCCCGGGCTGCAAGCTGCAATACACGAGGTTATCATCCGTTCTAGAACTGCTGAAATTGAAGGCAAGCAATGGTTGGTCCGACAAGAATTTCACTGCATTGTTAGGTCTCCTAGCGGACATGCTTCCAAAGGAAAATGTGTTGCCGAGAATCACCTACCAAGCCAAGAAGATACTTTGTCCATTGGGAATAGAAGTAGAAAGAATACATGCATGTCCGAATGATTGTATCCTCTACCGAAAAGAATATGCTAGCTTACATGTTTGTCCGGTGTGCAAAACATCCCGATATAAGCGTAAAAATGACTCCGATGATGAGAAGGGCATCAAGGAGAAGCAAGGACCTCCTGCTAAGGTGTTATGATATCTTTTTGTAATTCCCCGTTTAAATCGTTTATTTGCAAACCGCAAGAATGCAAGATTGGTGCGTTGACACTCGGTGCAGCGTAAGAAAGATGGAATGATAAGACACACTGCTGATTCTGGCCAGTGAAGGAACATCGATAGGATGTTTGTAGACTTTGATGTGGAACCGAGGAATATAAGGTTTGGGTTGAGTACAGATGGAATGAATCATTTTGGTAAAATGACCAGCCGACATAGCACCTGGCCCGTGACTCTGTGCATGTACAACCTTCCTCCTTGGCTATGTATGAAGTAGAAGTATATTTTGATATCACTAATCCAAGGACCGAATCAACCTGGGAACAATATTGATGTGTACCTAGCACCATTGGTGGAATATCTTGCAATACTGTGGAACGAATGGGTACATGTATGAGATGCGGACAAGCGAGAGAACTTCACTCTACGCGCCATGTTGTTCTGCACCATTAATGATATTTCTGCCCTTGGTAACCTGTCACAGACGGTTAATACAAAAAAACCGTCTGTGATAGTCAAATATCACAGATGGTTTTCTAAAAAACCATCTATGTTGTATGTTATCACAGACGATGTGGGAGTTGTCTATGATAACCAGCTATTATTACGGACACATAAACGCAGACGGTTCAGAAATCATCTGTGATGACGGTTTTGAACCGTCTGTGATAACACTATCTGTAGTAGTGATTTATCCCATCTGTATGATATGATGGAACAGGCGAGTCGGTTTAATTATCCTTGAAGAAGCAGGCCCCGGATATTGCCCATCTTCCAGGAGAAGGAACTTTGTCATGATATGCCAGATAAAGCTCTCGTTTTCTTCGCAATCCTTGGTGAGGTAGTTTATGGTGACCATGGTGGGCATATAAGGTTGTGAACCTACCTATCTAGGTTTGAGCCCCACTTCTATCTTAAATTAGGTGTGTGTGAGGAATGTGAATGCAAATGGTCCAGGGCGGGGTGACCCGTGACATGGCCCTTATGACCCCTTTGGAAAAATTAGGGTAGAGGTTCGGCCTACTACAACTTTGACTAGAAAATAGTGCTACCCTATTAGACCCGTGCCCATTTGAGATTGGCTCCGTTCGAATGGGCTAACTGCTTATGGCTTGTCACTTTTGCTACAGAAACTAGTTTTCAAACAGTGCGTCTTTTTAAGGTGTGATCTAATAGTTGATTGTAGTACACACTGTACCGACTTCAGCTATACCAGCCAAAATAGCATATGACTATCTCTCTCTTCGTAATCTCTTTCACGAACAGCTAAAATTCAAAAGACATAAGCCAAAAGCAACCCACCCAATGTCGTGGAAAGAAGGCAGTGTGTTTGTTGACCAAAAAGAAAAAAAAGAAAACAAACATTCGTCACTAAGAAAGCCGAAAACATTCGTCGAGGAAGCAGTTCCAGCTGTCCACTAACGGCCACAAGAGATCCGAAGAAGGGAGGATGTGGATGAAGGTCAAGGCACAAAAGGTGGCTTGCGACTTGTGAGGAAGGAGACATGGAGCTCGACATCAAGGCAGCTTTCAGTAATGACTTTGTTGGATCTATTGATCTTGCAGTGACTTGGCCCCACTGGAAGGGGATAGGATGGGAGCATGAGGAGGAAAATCCCTACGCTTGTCGTCACACTCTCCACATGGCTTTCATCTTGCGGCGCTGATGTTGCTATCCCGACCGACGATGGGGATGAGCTCAAGGCTAATGGAGGAAGCGGCGTATGGAGCTCTAGGTCCTGATGAGATTGGGGATTGCGAATGCTTTTGGGGGATGGAGGAAGCGACGATAGAGGAAGGCAGAGCTAGAGGGGTGCTGGTGTCAGCGGTGTTGTAGGATCGAAAAATCGATGGCGGCTTGAAGCCTCGACCTTACGGAGCGAAGAACGATATAATTAAAGTTAGACGAGGAAGATGGTCTGACCCAGGGTCACTGGGGTCATGGACCAATTGCCCTTAAATTTTATAGGCCGGCTAATGTCCCTTTTGGGAACTATTTTCAGGGGTAGCCCAAAAGGTCAACAGGGTAACCCACCCCATTTGCATCCCTAGTAGAGAATAAGGTCTTGTTTTGTATTAGTTTCTATTTAGAAAAGCCAATAAAATAATACAAACACCTGGTTTTTTAAAGCGACTTCTCTGTTCCTCTCGCTACAGTGATAAGGCAGGGGTTATAGGTGCATCGCCCATACCACTCATCTCGTTTCCGTCATGCGCACGTATTTCTCGCTCACTTTTTACACCGCTCGCCCACTCTTTCTAGAAACAACTTTTTTCAACCACTACTGCTCATTTTCAGTCATAAGTCACAACCAAATGTCATCACAAAAAGACAATAAACGTCCCGAAGGTCTTAGCCCCTTCACAGCTTTGTCTTTTAACATTGCAGAGAGAACAAAAAAAACAGAAACAGAAAGCCCAATGCGCAGAGGAAAAGAAGTAGGCCCAGATGGTTTTCCAACTGTTGTGCCTATCCACCGAAGACCTTTCCATTGGACGATGGAGTTCGTACAGCCCTGACACGATACTCGGAGTTGTACAGCCCACGCTCACCATTTATAAACGGGCTTCCGCAAGGAGCCTGATGTTCGAATAGAAGTTGCCCGAGAACCCGTGGAAAGCGGGCCTGCTTTGTATAATTAATTGTACGTGCTGCGTTGCTGGATGGCTCATAAAGTCACGATTGATTTATTTGGGCTGAAGGCTGAAAGGCGATTTGTTTGGGCTGGCAGGTCTGCACAATGGGCTGTTGCCTGTGTTCTTTGTTCATCTGTAAATCTGTAATATGGTTGCGGACTGTTTGCCACGGGGCTTGGTCCAGATCGTGGGATCGATCATCCAACTCGGCCGAAATCGGTAATGGTGGTGAAGAGGAGGTTGTAAGCATTGGAATGAAGGTAGGATGTCTTAGTGGTGATAGGCCTCGGATAGTAGTATCAGACGATAGGATAATGGCAGGATTGTATTGTATGTCACAAATCGCTATTTTAAAGAACGTAAGATCCGCTCCATCAGTCTCTCCCTTCTCCCCTCATTTGTGTTCTGGGCTATTTTGTTTTTTTTTTTGCTTCTGCTTATGATTTTTAATCTGTTTATAAGAGAGAGTACGGAGTAATAGAAACTTACATGCTATTTTAACCGATATAAATAAAGCGGCTATAATATGTACTAAAATTAACTTGTAGAATATATCTTAAAAAGACAATATGTTTGGAAGCTAATTACTATAGAAAAATCGAAAATTAATTTTTAAAAGCTGAAAGAAAGATACCTATTATCTATTTCTTTTGGCGTTATGAATAAAAATTCGGGTCAACGCAAGCCCACCGTCCAAAACAAAATCATGTAAGTCAAGGAACGAATGTTTAAATAAATTTAAACGTCACGTAAATACTACAATACTTCTCTGCTCCCGCTGTGGGAGTGCGGCTGTTCATATTGGCTATCTTGATTTTTTTTATTTTTAGCGGTTTTATTTTCTCTTAATATTTACAATTTATTAGACTTAATAAGTCGTAACCAAAAGTCATAAACTGCAGTCCAAAAGAATACTTCTGATTTCTGTTTAGAGAAGCCAAAAGCCGATATGAACACCTGATTTTCTGAAGCGGTTTCCCTACTCGTCTCACTGCAAATATAAGGTCACGGGCTCATCACGTACCCCACTCATTTCGCTCTCGTCTCACGCACACATCTCTCCCTCACTTTCCCCACCGCTCGCACTCTTCTTCTAAAAGTCAAATTTTTTAGCCACTACTATTTATTTTCAACCAAATAATCATTAGCTACAGTTAAAATCTATCAGTTGCAGTTAATATGACTCAACCCTAATTCTAGTCGATATATCCAATCCATCCACCTTTGTAATTTATTTGAAATCAATAAAAGCTTCTATTGTCTCACAAAAAATCTCTGATTAATCTGTTTTTTGGACTACAATTTATGATTTATGGTTATAGCTTATTAGTCTAATTAGTAGTGATTATTAAGAGAAGTTAAAAAAACAAAAATCGCTGAAAAACAAAAAAAAAAATAGTATGCAAGCACATGAGTTTGAAGCCAGCCCACAAGGACAGAACTTCTCATCATAAGTCTCTAGTACAACACACTTGCTTGGTTACTCCACGAACACGAAGAAGCACAAATGATCTCTCCTCGCTTGTGCGCCCGTCGCTGTCCGTGAGTTAGAAAACGGGCTGTCAGAAACGACGCCTCAGCGCGAGCGATCCCTTGCTCTTCCGCGCCAGCGCCGACGCCACCAACCACCCGCCTCCGACCTGCGATCCTCCCGCCTTGCAGGTTACGCCCCGCGCCGCGCCGCGGCCTATCCCCCGTCACATTCGCTTCGAAACCCCGCGAAATCCCGCGCGAAACACCTGCCGCACGCCTCCGCCTCCCTGCCCGCCCAGGCGCCAAACCCTTTGCTTCCATTCTTTCCATCCACCCGCCGGTGCGATGCCGACGGCCCAACCCCACCAACCGCGCGCCTGCCAGTGCCACCTCACCTCACCGCCTCCATGGGCTACCGCTATATCACCGCGCCTACAACCTCCGGCACGCTTAGCCTCTCCCTCTTCGCCCACTAATACTCGCGATACCCCAGAGCCGCTCGTTAGGGGAGGGGGCAAGTAGTGCGGGCCGGGGGAGGAGGAGCCATGATGGAGTCGGCGGTCGGGCCTTGCGCGGCTTGCGGGGACGACGCGCGCGCCGCCTGCCGCGCATGCAGCTACGCGCTCTGCAGGGCCTGCCTCGACGAGGACGCCGCCGAGGGCCGAACCACCTGCGCACGCTGCGGCGGGGAGTACGCCGCGCCCGACCCAGGTGCGCCGTGCGTTGCGGTTACTGTACTTTTTGAGAGAGTTTTTGGTGGTGGGAGGAAATAGCGGATTTGCGAGGGGCTTGGCTCTGACGAGATAGCGCGCTCTCTGTTCCAGCGCACGGCAAGGGGAGCGCCGAGGAGGACGCGGAGGAGGTGGACCACCACGCCGCCGGCGGTCTGCGCGAGCGGGTCACCATCTCCAGCCACCTCAGCGATCGTCAGGTGAAGACACTTCGGAGTCTCATACACTTGTCCAATTCTAGCTAGTGGGTAGCAGAGCTAGAGGTAGACCTTGTTGATTGTTGACAATGTTGGATGGAATTTTGCTCGAACAGAATGAAGGAGGCCATGCTGGCCATGCCAGGACCATTAGCAGTGTGTCTGGAGTTGGAAGTGGTAGGAATATATATATGTTTGGCTGTTTCTGTTTTCCCCCCCTTGTGCTAATGTTCCTTGGTACTGAAATTCCTTCCCCTGTTCTGGATTTGCAGAATTAAATGATGAATCTGGGAGGCCCATCTGGAAGAACAGGGTGGAGAGCTGGAAGGAGAAGAAGAATGAGAAGAAAGCCTCTGCGAAAAAGGCTGCGGCAAAAGCACAAGCTCCGCCTGTGGAAGAACAAATTATGGATGATAAGGAGTAAGAATTAAGCATCCATTCATATATCCTTTATATGATTCATCGAGAGCTTGTCCTTCTATATACGTACATTGATGTATCGGTGTGTTATAGTGCTACGAATGAAAATTGTTGTGGATAATAAATCTTATCTGATTACATGAAGCTGAGAATATGTTTTGTTGATTCTTGTTTCGGTATAATCATAAACATTATACCAAAAAAAATTGTTTTAGATGTACTAGATGCCAGTGCGTCCGCATTTAAAACTGAACTGATGTCTCATTCAATTACTGTCTTACGAGGTTCAAAATATGGACTTATCTATTTTGGAGTACTGAAGCAAATCACTTAAGCTAATTAGGGAAGGAGATCTATGTATTCACACTTCATATCTCAGTAGCAGGCTTGATTTAGATCTAAGCCATCACTTCAATCTGTTACTAAGCTTGGTCTATAACCAAATCTTCTTTTCGTATACCACTAGATCTTCCTAGGATGTGGATCCTACATATTAAACTTTTCCCCCATTATACTCTCTCCTTATTTTGGGACCTATTTTGAACTTCTCCTATGCTTTCTCACAAAATGCTAGACATGTCTGAATTGCAGATATTCTTGTTTATAGTACCAGTTTGGTTTTTTATATGTGGATCATCTTCATGAAGCTGTATTTGTAAATTTATTGTAACACCAAGCAATTTTGCAGTTTGACAGATGCATATGAGCCACTTTCTCGAATCATCCCTATATCGAAGAACAAGCTCACACCTTACAGGGCAGTCATCATTATGCGGCTGATAGTTCTCGGGCTCTTCTTTCACTACCGTATCACCAACCCTGTTTACAGTGCCTTTGGTCTCTGGATGACATCGGTCATATGTGAGATCTGGTTTGGTTTCTCCTGGATCTTGGATCAATTCCCCAAGTGGTGTCCTATCAACCGAGAGACTTATGTTGATAGGCTGATTGCACGGTATGCTTGCTAGTAGTACATGCCAATACGATATACATCGGCAAGCATTGGTATCTAATAAATCTCATCATTCATGTATGTTACAGATATGGAGATGGAGAAGATTCTGGGTTAGCAGCTGTGGATTTCTTTGTCAGTACAGTGGATCCATTGAAAGAGCCTCCGCTAATCACTGCAAACACTGTGCTGTCCATTCTTGCCGTGGACTATCCTGTTGAGAAGGTTTCGTGCTACGTCTCTGATGACGGTTCTTCTATGCTCACGTTTGAATCACTCGCAGAAACTGCGGAATTTGCAAGAAAATGGGTTCCATTTTGCAAGAAGTACTCCATTGAGCCACGAGCTCCTGAGTTCTACTTCTCCCAGAAGATTGACTACTTGAAAGACAAGATACACCCGTCTTTTGTCAAGGAGCGTAGAGCTATGAAGGTAGATCTCGTTGTGGGGTTTGACAAAGCTCTTTATTTTCCCAGCTTACGTTTTGCATTGGTTATGTAAAATAAATGTTGCATTTCGTGCAGAGGGATTATGAAGAGTACAAGGTGAGGATAAATGCTTTGGTTGCCAAGGCTCAGAAGACACCTGAGGAAGGCTGGATCATGCAGGATGGGACTCCATGGCCTGGGAACAACCCTCGTGACCACCCTGGCATGATCCAGGTAATTTGCTTTTCATCACTGATGGGTAAATCTAGGAAATTTATAGTCATATGGGGCAATCTTTGACAGTAATTGCAAGCTCATACTTCATAGGCGTTAGTATGCTGAAGTTTATATGTGTTGTAATACTGAAAAAGTTCTATATAATGCTTTTGCTTTCATATTAAGATATAAGCAAGTGCTAACTATTTGGAACCTCTTAGAATATCAGGAAAAAAATGTCTAGTTCCTCGTAGTTTCATTTTCGCAGATACTGTGTATATCATGTTGTTACTTCAATCAATCATTATCTTTATGCTAGTTAATTGCCCTGGGCATTGTGCCTAAAATCTGCCACAACTGTTCGGGATGCAGTTAATTACCATTATTCAAAATATCCTGATTGAAATTGAACTTCTTTAGATAAGGCTTAATTTATATAATTGAGATTAAATTCATGGTTTTGCAGATTTCTTAACTAATTTATTCAAGTGCTCTGTTATGTGGAATTGATGTTTTCCTAATATGCTGCTTGTTAATCCTTCTTAGAACGCCAACAAATGTTACTGTGTAGGCAACCTATTTATCAAACTTACCCTTAGCGTATCCCTGGCTTTTGGCCACAGGTTTTCCTTGGTGAGACTGGTGCTCGCGACTTTGATGGAAATGAACTTCCTCGGCTAGTATATGTTTCAAGAGAGAAAAGGCCAGGATACCAACACCACAAGAAGGCAGGGGCTATGAATGCTCTGGTAAAACGTTCTTCAGAGAGAATTATCATATAAGTTTATTCATTTAGTCTACGACTAGATTACCCTGAATATATACTATATAGTGACTGAACAACTGTCTATTTTGGCAGGTACGAGTGTCTGGTGTTCTGACAAATGCTCCCTACATTCTTAACCTTGACTGCGATCACTATGTTAACAACAGCAAAGCCATTCGTGAAGCAATGTGCTTCATGATGGACCCTTCTGTTGGTAGAGATGTCTGCTACGTCCAATTCCCACAGAGATTCGATGGCATTGATCGCAGCGATCGTTATGCCAATAGGAACGTCGTGTTCTTTGATGTAAGTATTAAGCCAGTGACACTGTATTGCATCTTAGTTATCTTTACCCAACTTATATGTTCGTACTTATCATGCACAGGTTAACATGAAAGGGCTTGATGGCCTCCAAGGTCCAGTTTATGTGGGAACTGGTTGTTGTTTCTATAGGCAAGCGCTCTATGGTTATGGACCACCATCTCTGCCTGCCCTTCCAAAGTCGTCAGGTTGTTCATGGTGCTGCTGTTGCTGTCCTAAGAAAAAAGTTGAAAAAAGTGAGAAGGAGATGCACAGAGACTCTCGCCGGGAAGACCTTGAGTCTGCCATTTTCAATCTTCGGGAAATTGACAGTAAGTGCACAAACCTTGTGGGATAAAAAGAAGTTCTAAATCTGAAGATTCATATGTTCATAACAATATGACTGCTTTTGCAGACTATGATGAGTATGAGCGGTCCATGCTGATCTCCCAGATGAGCTTTGAAAAGTCGTTTGGGCTGTCCTCAGTATTCATTGAATCAACTCTTATGGAGAATGGTGGCGTTCCTGAGTCTGCAAACCCGTCTGCACTAATTAAAGAAGCCATTCATGTCATTGGCTGTGGATACGAAGAAAAAACTGAATGGGGAAAAGAGGTGTGCATTGTTACCCTTCATCTCATATTTTTTCCTATATTAAAAGTTCCCCTCTCAACCCCATGCTGCTACCTTGTAAACTATTCGCACTTCAGTGTTAAACTGTTCAGTCTTAGTTGTCATAGTTGCCCTTCTCAGTCTCCTGGCCGTTTGCTTCTTGTAATAACGAAGCTATCAGCCATGGCTCTCAAGCCATTATTGTAATTCTTCTCTTCTTAATGAATGAAGCGCAATCCTCCTGCGTTTTCGAGAAAAAAATACAACGGTGTGCAACTCTTCTGAACGCGCGTTCCCTAAAAAAAAGTTCTTGTCCTGATGGTACCTAAACTAATTTTGCTCTGTTCATTAAGGATGACTTTTGCTTCTGTTCTTTCTCAGATTGGATGGATCTACGGTTCAGTTACAGAAGATATTCTGACTGGGTTTAAGATGCACTGCCGAGGCTGGCGATCCATCTACTGCATGCCGATTAGACCCGCATTCAAGGGGTCAGCCCCAATCAACCTTTCCGATCGTCTGCACCAGGTTCTCCGGTGGGCTCTCGGTTCCATCGAGATCTTCTTCAGCCGGCACTGCCCGCTGTGGTACGGTTACGGCGGCGGCCGTCTGAAATGGCTCCAGAGGCTGTCCTACATCAACACCATCGTCTACCCTTTCACCTCTCTTCCTCTCGTTGCATACTGCTGCCTGCCCGCTATTTGCCTGCTCACCGGAAAGTTCATCATTCCGACGGTAAGATATACCTTTCGCCATATATACTTTGGCTTTGGGTTCCATAGGTCAGCGTCGCTTAATGACATTGTTCATTTGCCGTCCTTTCAGCTCTCCAACGCTGCGACGATATGGTTTCTTGGCCTCTTCATCTCCATCATTGTGACGAGCGTCCTGGAGCTGCGGTGGAGTGGCATTGGCATCGAGGACTGGTGGCGCAACGAGCAGTTCTGGGTCATCGGTGGCGTGTCCGCCCACCTCTTCGCTGTGTTCCAGGGTATCCTCAAGATGATTGCCGGGCTGGACACCAACTTCACGGTCACGGCCAAGGCCACGGACGACACCGAGTTCGGCGAGCTCTACTTGTTCAAGTGGACGACGGTCCTGATTCCGCCGACGAGCATCCTGGTGCTCAACCTCGTCGGCGTGGTGGCCGGGTTCTCGGACGCGCTCAACAGCGGCTACGAGTCGTGGGGTCCGCTCTTTGGCAAGGTGTTCTTCGCCATGTGGGTGATCATGCACCTGTACCCGTTCCTCAAGGGGCTCATGGGCCGCCAGAACCGGACGCCCACCATCGTCGTCCTCTGGTCCGTCCTGCTGGCCTCCGTCTTCTCCCTCCTCTGGGTCAAGATCGACCCCTTCATCGGCAGCTCCGAGACCGCCAGCACCACCTCCTGCAGCACCATCGACTGCTGAGCCAGTTCGCAATTGGTGTCCTTGGTGGTGTACTGTGGACGACGTTTTGCTGGTGTTGCAAATTGTGTCCGATCTGAACACGACGGTTGGTTTCCTCTCAGGGCTTCGTCCATAATCTGAGAAGGGTGATGTAGGTCAGTATTTTGCAAGTGTTGTTGATATTATCTGTGTTATTGAAATGTTTTGATGTTCGAAAGTCACTGGAATAGCGAGAAGGCACTGTTGAACTATGTATAAATCATAGAAAGGAGAAAAGGATCGAGCTAATGTAATTTCATACCGTGTGAAAAAAAAACTTAGAAATCACTTTGATGGAACTTTATATTGAATTAGTATCTTATACGAGTGACTATATGACTATGCGGCTGCGGTTTATGCAGTAGCTTTCTGTAGAGACTTCTTCACAAAAATTCTCTAACCAAGTAACCATATAGAGTACTAACCACACAAGCTGTCATCATCTAGCACGGACATTTCAGCGTCAGCTTTCCGACTACTATTTTCTGCATTACAAAGATCAGATCGGATGCTATTTTTTCATTCTTTCATGAAAAAGCAGCACTGTTGGCGGCTAACGCGGGCACGCTTCCTTCCCCTCGCAGCTTCAACTTCAATCGCTACAACCTAATCGTCATGAAGACATGAAGACGAAGAACTACATGTAAAGAGCATAGCGAGCTTAATCTCTGTCAAGAATGCGGTGCGTGCTGTGACTGAATGGTGCCTAGTGGAATGCACTGATACAACCTATATTAAAGCCAAATCGAGTACTACTTTTCAGCATCAGCTTTCCGACTACTATTTTCTGCAGTTTGTTGAGGTTGTGTTCAATATAGCTTAAGCTTATGGTTTAAGCTTATTTTTACATTATTCATAATTTCGTCTTTTTCTGAATTTTTGATTTTTTTTGAGCTTTTTTGTCGGTTTTTTTTCTCGTATTCGTTTGCGTTATGCGTGATGGGCTAACATATTTTTATATTTTCAATTTTTAAATTTAATTATGTTAAATAAGTCTCTGTCATTCTGATGTTTTTTAGCCAAATTACAGTGTTTTTCATTATAAGCTTTCATTTTCACCGAACCATACGTCTGCTGTACTTGCACAAGTGTCGCCTACGCAAGCAGCACGATTTGGCTCGAGGACCAGGAGGTCAATCTCAAGCGGTAGTAGTATAACTATACGTACAAGGTCATAGTATACGAGTACGAGACAAATATTCAACGCTGACTGTACAGTGTACACGAGGGGTCACTGGACTGCACTTGCCAAAAGTGGCACAACCCAAAAGAGGCCAACGCCGTATCAACTAGGTTTTTTTTATGATTGTGGTGAGGAGGGGGACCCGCACCGCCCGGCGGGCCAGGCTGCCTACATGATAGCCGTGCGTCTTTTCTCTCAAGGAGAGCGCGCGCGGTCGGCAACGTACGTTTGAAGGCTTAAAATATTCGGTAACGAAGAAGATCCATCCAAATCGAAAAGTCTGAGGGAAGAAATGCGCTTTTTTTAACGAGCATAAGCGAAGTTCTTGAGCTGCGGCCGCCCCGCGTGGCGCGCGAGGAGCCCTGGCGCGGATCCTGAGCGCGCGAGCGGCTTGGCACGGCCTCACTTGCGCGGTCCCGTAGTGCGTCTCCCACGTGGCAGCTTCCGTTCCAACTTCCACGTGAAAAGAGTAAATAATACCTAACATGTTTTTGCCGATTAGTTCTTCCACGAACAGAACCATATATATCCGTGCGTTGGTACGAATTTTTAAAATTTATCATACTACATATTTTACAATTTATGGATGGTAAAATTTTTTAGAATATGTATACAAACATGTTCTAAAAGTTTTTAAATCTGTCAAGTAAGTCAGAGACAGAGGATGCGGGGGGAGAGAAGAGGAGGAGTATGGCCCATGCGCCGGCCTGACCTTTTCTACGAGGAGCGAAAGAACTACCTACATACATATCTGGACGGCTGATCTTTGATCGGATGGCTGAAAAAAGAGGAGGGAGAATGGACTGACGACCACCAACTCACATTTTTATAATAGTAAAGATTATATAAAGATGAGTTGATGATTGTCAGTGTCTTCTTCTCCCCTCTCTCTACAACCACTCGATTTAATCTGGATCATTCGTCTTTCTCCTCTCTCTCTCTCAGGATACAACCGTCCACCATCTCTACTTTCTCCATCTCCTCACGCATTCTGGTCACCCTTCTCTCTCTGTCGCTTGCTCTCCAATGTTTGATGTGTGAAGTTGGCCAGTCAGTAAGTTCCGTCTCACTATTTTTATGACTCTGTTGTAACACACGGATCTCTAACTAGTATATATATATATATGTATGTATGTATATGTGTATGTATATGTATGTGTATGTGTATGTGTATGTGTATGTGTATGTATATACACACACACACAAAAATACCTTTTACACCCGGGTGTAATTACACCCACCTAAATAAACTTGAAATACTCATTTATCACTTTAGGTACATTTGTATACTAATTATAAGATACTCCAATGTGAACCACACGAAAAACTTGTAAAGAAGTTCATAGTTTTTAGCGTATTTTGTAAATACCTTATATACGCGCATAAAAAGGAGTATGTCGAAAAAATGTATATACCACTTTTGAAAAATTGTTCATACCACCTAGATGGTCTTAAATACTTGTATACTACACGTACATACCCTCCGTTACACGAGATACTCCCTACATTGCGAGATACGATATAAGGTGTAATTATACCCGGGTGTAGAAAAGAGGCTTCCTATATATGATATATATATATATATATATATATATATATATATATATATATATATATATATATATATATATCTATTCTTTTACTCCAGTGTAATTATACCCACCTCTAATATACCACTTAAATAAACTTCAAATACTGCTTTATCACTTTAGGTATAAATCCATTTTGGTGATTACCCCTCCCCTCATAGGATAAATCTTGCATTCTAAACTTCACTTGTAGACAACACTGATAAGTGATAACGCCCGTGGCAACCGCACTTCTCAAACCTTTACAGAATTACAGCCTATGCATCTCAACAATCAGACTTTTATTTGATGGACAAGACTTGGAAAAACTATACAACCTTATCCATCCCATCCATGCATCATAACGGAAAAACTATAGTTTGAATAATATTATTCACTGAGTGTATTCACAAGATAATAAACTGCCCAGCATGCAAGGTGACAATTCAGAACAGATGCATCAATCCTTCATTTCGTACAGAAGGGGTGATTGATAAGGTCACAAATGAAAAACATGTCCATATGACATTATACAGGCACGAAAGACTGCATATTTAATGGTTGCTGTGGCGGTGGTGCATCATGACCTAACAGCAGCCTGATGATCTTTGGGTCCGATTGCCACCCACCACATCCACAGTGTCAGGCACGTACCTTCATGAGAACAGTTTAAGGTCAGTGAAGCACTTTCACCGATTGCAACTTGCAAATAAACAGGATGGCATGCTTATGAAATGAACGTTTCAGTCACACTGCATGAAACAAAGTCATCCACACACTAACTACAGTACATGTCATGTAAACAACATAACAAAGATTAATACCTTGAAACAGAATCTAGATGTGTATTCGGAAACAAAAAAATAATAATGCCCCTATTGCTGAACACAAATAGTGGAGCAAAGGCCGACAGGGCAAAAAAAAACTTAGCAAATACCAGTATAACATAGTACCTATACACATATTAAGCAATATTAAACCCTCTAGCTAGGCATATTGAACAAAAAGTACTAAGCAAAAGGATGTGCTTACAATTCTTCTTCTGGTTCATTTTTCAGAGCATTCTTTACAATGCATTGAAAAGCATCTTCCACATTTGTTCCTTCTTTGGCAGATGTCTCAAAGTAAGGTATGTTGCCTTTTGAGGCACACCAAGCTTTTGCCTTTTTCTCAGAGACCTAAGATGGCAGTAGACAAGACCATTAACAGTCCATGGCTTAGGAAATAGTTTTGAGAGAAAATGAGCTGTGATAATTACCACACGGCTGTTGCCACCATCAATATCAACCTTGTTTCCCAGTAGAACAAAAGGGAAGTTGTCAGGATCGGATGGGCTAGCCTGACAAATTGGATTTGAAGGTGAGACAGAAATCAAAGCCCACTGAACAGTTAACACAGTATAAGCAACAAGAGATCTTCACCTGAATTAGAAACTCTTCACGCCAGTTGTTCAGATTATCAAATGATTTCATAGAATTAACATCATAAACTAGAACACAGCAATCTGCTCCGCGATAGAATGCAACACCAAGACTCTGAAACCTTTCCTGTCCAGCGGTATCCCATATCTGCAGATATAGAATGTTAAAATATCACGGTTCAGAATTCAGAAAGCAGCAGAAGAGCTAAGCATATCCAAGTTGGAAAACAAAAGTCAAATCATAACAGTACTTATTTAGAGCTTCAACAAATACATGCTTTCAGAAAAGTGGTACATATTGTCAACGGTAATTCCATCTCCATCATATTTTCTGTTCTGAACTTCTGATAGAATACATAAAGTGTGCACAAGTGGACATTGGAGAACTTTCTGATTCATAGAAACAGAAATTAATGTGCATAGGAAAACATTGGTGAGCTTTCCGATTAATAAAAATGGAAACTAAAGCGATATATGTGAAAATCACAATCTTGTTTTGCATTTCCGTTGTTCTTTTATAAAGGAGGGAAACCCCCAGCTACCATTTACTAGAAATAGAAAGCAATTCAAATATACAGTGTTCAGGGAGGAAAAGGAGAAAGGAGGTTCGGTACAACACCAATACTGCATGCTTATACTTATAACAATTAACAAACACAAACTATTTTTAATGAGATTAGATACTTATAACAATTAACAAACACAAACTATCTTTACTGAGATTAGATAATAACAACCCCAAAAAATATTTATGATTCAGATACTAAGATAGAAAACTATACTTAAGTACCAGCTCAACACTTGACTGAATAACTTGTAAAAGGCACTGTCTCACTCTACTCGCAACATGACTCTTTGGTTTTTACCATTATCCACGAGCAGATTAGCCTTCATGGCATGCAACAGCATAAGCCCCCTTTCTATTTACACTTCATGGATGCTTCATATTTTTCCATAGTAGGACCATGTACATTAGTGTCAGTGTGTCACTGGTAGTCCTTTTGATTGCAGTAAAAGATAGCATGGACTGCATATTGAATATGCTTTTCAACTACATGGTTTTCACAGATTAGCTTCTTGTTTTAAATCGGTGCTTTCTACTATGCACTAGAGTCTAGAAACAACTGCCATGCCAGCTTTTAGAAATTGTACAATGACTGCACTTTTAGTTGTAATGTGGTCAGAAATCCATAATAGAGTCTGACCACAATGACCGAAATTATCTTCATTGAGACACTTAGACTACTCTGTTTGATCTTAGACTACTCTGTTTGATTCTTTGACCCCAATATAACATTAAGTTGGGCACTTCTTCCAAGTAGAAAGACAGCGTTACTGGCTACATTGACAAATGCAACAACCTCCCACTAATCTTAGGAAACATTACAGCAAAGAAATCAACAAGTCCAGGAATCCAACAGTGCTACACACTCCAGACTAAGTGAAATTACACAAAACCTAAAGAATTCAAAAGACAGTTTTAAAGTAAAATTATCCGCTCAACTTTAAGAGTATGACTGCACAAACAGTCACTTATTCCAAGCATGAGTACAGCAGTGCATAGACTTAAAAAAAAGACCAATTCGTGATTATTTGTTCTCACGAGGAAACAGGAGTAATCATAAGCAAAGGTGAATTGATGAAAGAAGGTACCTGCAAAGTGAAGAGCCTGTCCTCGAATTGTACCTCCTTTGTGAGGAAATCCGCGCCGATGGTGGCCTTGTACTGGTTGCTAAACTTCTTGTTCACATATCTGAATTACATCACAGCTCAAGGAAGCACGTATAAAAGAAAGACTATATGAAACCGAACAAGAATCGCATCTTTATGACAAGGGGAGCAAGTAATCCGAAGCAATTAGTCCACAGCAGCTCGAATTACAGGATACTGGTTCATCAAAGAAGTCTTGCCGACCCTGGATCGCAGGAAATCACCGGAAAGACAATCAAATGAAAAACATTCCAAAAGTTACAGATAGAAGGAGAAAGATCCGAATAACCCACCCGCTGTCGCCGAGGATGATGACCTTGAGGAGCGTGCGGCGTCGCGAGGCCATCCGGATCTACCAAGGGCTCGTGCCCCTCACGCGCCGGAGGGATGGAGGAGAGGCCGAGGTGGGGAGGTAGAGAGAGGGAGAGAGAGACGAAACCCTAAGCTTGCGTTTGCTGCCTTGCCGCCGCGATGGAGGGGAAAAGGGCGCGTCTGGCCACAGACGAGACCACAGGGAGATGGACGCGTAGGATCTCCACCGATCTGACTGGGAACTTTCCTCCGCGAAACGGTTCGAGACTTCGAGTCTTGATGATTGGTGCAACCACCATCAGCTGGGAAAAAACGGCCATGGCGGAGAGGCTTTCTTAGGGGGTGATCAATATGGCTTATGGCTTAAAGCTTAAGTTTATTTTTGTACTATTCATAATTTCATCTTTTTTTGAATTTTTGACTTTTTTTTTGAGCTTTTTTGTCGGTTCTTTTTTTTCTCGTATTCGTTTGCGTTGTCTGTGATGGGCTAACATATTTTTATATTTTTAATTTTTTTAAATTTAATTATGTTAAATAAGTCTCTCATTCTGATTTTTTTTCACCAACCACTGATGTTTTCGACCATAAGCTTTCAAATTTTCGGTAGAACCGATCACCACCTTATTCGTCGTTGATTCAACATTGATTCAATCGAATCAAACGATGGATGGAGAGAGCCTCATCTCTCCAAAGAATTTGCCTTCCATCAGTTGTCATTGAGCAATTAAACAGGTTTCGTTTCAATAACCATTTTAGCTATTAATGGTTCAAAATTTTTTTAGATTTACGGTTCAGATTAGTATCTGGTTGAAAACTGCGATTCATGTCCTCGAAGGTTGATTCTTAATTATGTTTAGTTTTGCTCGATAGATTTGCATTTGAGCCTCAATGAAAGACTGGTTTTAGCTCCATATGGAACGCATGGATTCTGTGAAGACCTATGGCAATGGGAATTCTGCACTGCAAACAAGTTTACAGGATGACTGTATACTCAGTGCTCTCACCAACCACGACAGATGAACTCAACATCGTTGAAGCTTTGAAAACATTTCTCAACTTTGAGCTTTATTTACCAGAGTGGTGGATGCACGTACATACAGGTTACGACCTGCCACCCCAACAAAAAACGCATGAATCCGAAAGCCGGAAAACCAACACAGAACCAAGAAAATCGAACCCCCAACCTCAAGGCTGCAGCATTTCGTGTGTATACACGACCAATGATCGATTGTAACATTGACGATCACGGCCAACAATTGCCGGACTCGCCGGCCGGGCCGAGCTAGCACCGAAAATTCCGGCGTCACGTCACCCCCGACCGGCGCGCCCGGCCTGCCTGCTGGCGGTGGTGCGCCTGCTCATCCTCTCCGTGCTGGCCTCACCGCCGCCTCCCTCGGCGGCGCGCCTGCCGGTGCCGGTCGTCTGTGCTTCCGTCACGATCTCCCCCGTCTCGGCCGCGCTGCTGGTGTACTCGCTGGACGGGTTCAGCCCATACTCGCTCGTCGGCTCGCTGAACTCGCTGCTCGTGTACTCGGTGATGGTGCCCGTCCCGGTTCCCGCCCCGAACGCCATCCTCCTGAGCCGCCTTATCTGATCCGTCGTGCCGCCGCCCGATGTCCGCTGCATCGCGCTCTGCCCGGGCGCCACGCCGGCGTTCAGGTCCTCCACGGACAGCTCGCCCTCCAGGTACCTAACGATCTGATCATGCAATCCCCAACCATTGTTAGCTAGCACGGTGTCAGTGTGAGTTTATTCAGAAGGAATGTGGTGAAGTTTGGCAGGAACCTGGGTCATCCGCGGGCGGGACCGCGCTGTTTGGCGCACGGCGGCGGCGGCGCACGCGATCAGCCGCGCCATGTCGTACGCGTCGTAGTTGGTCTCCAGCCTCGGATCAATCAGCTCCTCGTAGTTTTCCTCCTCCACGGCTTTCGTCAGCAGGGGCCTAGCCTGTCGAACACAAGGAAATCTTTTACCACTCGTTGCATACGCGGTGAGGAAAAGCGGACAAACTAGCAGTTGGCAGACGGTAATCTGAATCACTGAATGTTAAGATGTTTCAACAGACGGTAATCTGAAATCACTGAATGTTAAGCAGTAGGCCACTCACCCAAGAAACCAATGTCTCAGGCTCATAAGCCGAAGATGTCATAATAGGTTTCCTTCCGGTGATCAATTCCAGAAGCATTACGCCGAAGGAGAAGACGTCCGACCGGTCATTAACTTTACCAGTGGCAGCGTATTCTGGAGCCAAGTATCTGGAGACACAAGTTTTGACAGCACAAGTTTACCCTCTGTATTCGTCGATTCATTCATGTACTAGGAACTTCTGAGGTATATGAGGGCGATTGATTTACCCGAAAGTTCCCATTACGCGCGTAGAAACAGAAGTAGCTTCTGCTGCTTGGTATTTGGCCAACCCAAAATCTGCAACCTGTACGTATAAGAAGAGTACGTGCGTCTCCGAGATCAATACACGGTACATCAAGCAGACTGATGCTTTCAGTTTTAATCTCGTCATTTACCTTTGGCTCATAGTTGTAATCCAGGAGGATGTTGGCCGCCTTGATGTCGCGATGGATGATCTTGGGATGACCTGAGATTAGAACAACAAGCCAGACCATCTCATCAGCAACACAAAGCTTCACAAACTTCACACTGAGAGAGGAGCATAAAACACCAAGAACTCAGATCAGACTCACAGTCCTCGTGCAGATACGCGAGGCCCTTGGCCGAGCCGACCGCGATCTTCCACCGCCGCGGCCAATCCAGCGTCGGCCGGCCGCTCCCTGAGACCAAACTCTCATTTTAATTAGGCGCAGCTCCAAGTTAAATTGACGCAGCAGCAATCGCACAGCATTCGGCGGCAACGCCAGTATGGCTTGGCGTGTGTATGTACGTACCGTGCAGGTGGAACTCGAGCGTCTTGTTGGGGACGTACTCATAGACGAGGAGGCGCTGCTCGCCGTGGATGCAGTAGCCGACGAGGGAGACCAGGTTCTTGTGGTGCACGCGGCTGATGATCTCCACCTCTGCGCGGAACTCGCGGTCGCCCTGGCCGCTGCCGGCGCGCAGCTTCTTGATGGCCACCTCCTGCCCGCGTACCGTCCCCTTGTACACGTGCCCGAACCCGCCCTGCCCCAGCAGGTTCGCGTCCGAGAACCCGTCCGCCGCCGCCGCCAGCTCATCGTACGCGAACGTGCCGCCGGAGACCTTGAAGGGCGGCAGCGGGGACTCGGACGGGCCGGCGCTGCTCTCCCACGAGTGCATCAGCGGCGGCGTCGACGAGGGCGTCGTCGACAGCGCGTGCGACTGCTGCGGCGGCGTCACCGGCCGCCACGGGTCGTAGAAATCGGCTGGTGGCACGACAAGAAACAGCAGAGAAACGATCGGTCAATTCAACAGCGCGCACAGGCACATTCGGATCGTTAGAATTAATTTTGTTGTCGGTAGTACTTGACTGTTCGAGTATTGTAGTGGAGTGAGTACTCGTGTGTGGAGTACTACCTAGTCGTAACGAGTACCTGTGTGTTGAGTACTGTGTGGTTGTAGTCGAGTACTCGTGTGATGAGCACTGCGTGGTCGTAGCGAGTACTCATGTGTTCGAGTACTGTGGAGTCTTTGTACTTGATGTGTCCGAGACTGTAGCAATCGGTGAGTCCGAGTGCCACAGTGATCGTAGCTACAACGATCCTAGCTACAGTAGTTGTAGCTGCATAGTAGTTGATGGTCGGTACTCGAAGACCTGTGTGGTCGATGAAGCGGTCGAAGGGAAGCCGTGGTCGTTGGTTGACAAGCCATGGTCAATGAAGTGGTTGACAAGACGTGGTCGAGAAGCTATGGTCAAGCTGCCGTAGTCGAAATAGCATGGTCAAGCACATCGTGGTCGAACATCCATGAACAAAATGACTCAAAGTCATAAGAAGATGACTTGATAAGGGTGTGTGCGGTCGTAAGCGGCTAAGTTGGTCTCAGTTGGACCGAATCTTGTGAGTAGTGCGCTGTGTGCACCGAGTCGTGGGGATCATAACGGCAAAACCGGATCACGGGTAGTCTAACCAGTCGAGTTAGTGGGTGTGTACACATGTGGTGTAACCGTGCGTGCATGAGGTTTATTTAAGCCATGTACTCTGTCAAGCAAAGTGAGGCGTTGTGAGTGAATAACAGAGGGAAGAAAAAAGGCGTGTGTTGCCGCAAAAGTAAGTCCCTCCTATGTTTATTCGCCCTCCCTACTCGTGTGCATGTGTCGTCCCATGAGAGAGCAATGTGCGCGTTCTCTCCTGGCAAATAGATTATCGGAGCTGATGGGTTCAATTCCAACAATCGGTATCACAGCGAGATGGTAAAGAAGCTGACTGGTGATGACTCGCTGGTCAGCATGATGACGTGCGCAGCGGCGCACATTGGGCGGAGGTGGACAGGTGCTAACGATGAGTCAGCTGTACCCACGGAGGAGGTATCGATTGGCGGTAAGGCTACAGTCAATGTTGTCTCGCTTGCGTAGGGGTCATGAGTAGTGGTGTGAGGCCGCTACAAGGTGGATATCAATGCTGAGAAGGCATCATCCATAAGAAGAAGAGGATGCTGCGTGCGGCAAGAAGAGAAGATACTGCTACAAAAAGAGAAGGCTCTTTTGTGGTCGGCAAGCCAGTACGGTTGAACGCATCAAAGAATGACAACAAGATTAGGGGTTGATTGTTGGAACTAATCTTGTTCTAAATCGCACTCGTGTATTCGAGTACTATAGTCGTAGTCGAGTACTCGTGTGTTGAGTACTGCGTGGTCGTAATCGAGTACTCGTGTGATGAGCACTACGTGGTTGTAGCGAGTACTCATGTGTTCTAGTACTATGGAGTCTTTGTACTCGGTGTGCTCGAGACTATAGCAGTTGGAGAGTTCAAGCGCCACAGTGGTCGTAGCTACAATTATCGTAGCTACAGCGGTCATGGTCACAGTAGTTATAGTTGCATAATGATCGATGCTCGAAGACCTGTGTGATCGCTGAAGCGGTCGAACGGAAACCGTGGTCATTGGTCGACAAGGCGTGGTCGGTGAAACAGTCAACAAGACATGGTCAAGAAGCCATGGTCAAGCAGCTGTGGTCGAAGACATCGTGGTCGACTCGAAGTCGTAAAAAGATAACTTGATCAAGGGTATGCGTGGTCGTAAGCGTCTGAGTTGATCTCAGCTGGACTGAGTCTTGCGGGTAGTGCGTTGTGTGTGCTGAATCGTGGGGATCGTGACGGCAAAACCGAATCACGGGTAGTCTAACCAGTGGAGTTAGTGGATGCGTGCATAAGTGGTGTAACCGTGCGTGCATAAGGCTTATTTAAGCCTTGTACTCTGTAAAGCAAAGTGAGACGTTGCGAATGAATAACAATAGATAAAAAAGGCGTGTGTTGCCGTAAAAGTAAGTCTCTTTTGAGTTTGTTGGTCTTCGCTATTCGTGTGCGTGTGTCGTCTTATGAGAGAGCAATATGTGTGTTCTCTTTTAACGAGTAGATTATCAGAACTGATAGGTTTAGTTCTAACACGGATGCACAATATCTCAGTGAAAATCTATGAAATTTTCATTTTCGACAAAAAAAGGTTAGTAATCAAAACAGCACGAGGACGGTGGCATGTGAACCGCGCGGTGTGCGATATCAACACGCTGGTGCCGTGCCACTGCGTCGCTATCACACCACCACCGTAGCATCAGGAGCAAACGGCGCGCGGACTCGCACTAATTCCGCGCAGGCGCTCATGGTGGGACCCGCGTCCGCGTGGTGACGCGCATTGACGCGTTAGCTGTTCCTAGTACATCGACGTGCCTGCGAGTCTATGACGTAACATGACGGCCTCGTGGAACAGTCTCGCGCATGTCCAAGACTCAAGAATGGCGTTCTCGGTGTATGCACGTACATACCTGGGAACCCCGGCGCCGGCGGCGGCCGGCGTCGGTGACGGCGCCGCCTGGCTACGAAGAAGCAGATCAGCCCGGCCGCGAGGCCGAGCACGACAACCGCCGCGACGGCCACGCCCACGCCCACCACGGTCCCGCTGTTTGACTTCGGAGAGGACGCCGACGTCGACGGCGCTTCCGCCGACTGCGGCGGCGGAGGTGGAGACAAAGATAGATGCGACGGCGGAGGCGCTGGTGAAGCCGGCACGTCATTAGGGGGCGGCGGCGAGGTTGGGACGTCAGGCGGCGGCGGCGAGGTTGGGACGTCGTTACGGGGTGGCGGCGAGGTTGGGACGTCAGGCGGCGGCGGGTTTACAGCAGGCGGAGGAGGAGATGGCACTGGCACGTTCGCCGGCGGAGGTGGGGACGGCGTCACGGGCCTAGGCGGAGGAGGGGACGGCGTTACCGGCGCTGGGGTTGGCGTCGGCCTTGGTTGAGGAGGTGGTGGGGGAGGAGAAACTGGCGGCTGGGGAGAAGGAGGTTCCGGCGTAGGGGTAGGCGTAGGCGTAGGCGGCTGCGGCGGTGGAGTAGGCGGCTGCGGCGGTGGAGTAGGCGGCAAGGGCGAAGGCGTGGGAGTCACCGGCGGCGTAGGAGTCGGTGTCACCGGTGGGGGAGTTGGGGTCACCGGCGGAGGCGCCAGGGCAGGCGTCTGCGGAGGTGGAGCCACCGGCGTAACCGGCGGCGCCGGTGCCGGAGCGGACGGCGGCGATGGGGTGGTCATGGTGGTGCGGCGTGAAAGTGTGACGCTAAACTCTCGGTATGATCGGTGTGGGCTACGACCGATACCTGTGGTCAAGTTTAAGAGAAGACTAGGTGCAAATATCTATGAGCTGGATGCTGTTAAGCCATAAGGTGGTTTCCGCCTTGGCCCTGGACACTTCTTCTCTTCGTTGCTTCGCTTGCTGGGTTCAAGCGACAGCAACAGCGTACGCTGTGACTTGGCTTTCCTTTTAAAAGGCTCATCCTTTTCTCTCTCTTCTTTTTTTCCTGTAGTCAGGGCTGTTAGACACGAAGATTGACCGTGCCAAAGTCAACAGTACGATCGATCGTGGTTTGTTAGCATCCGAACGGTGCTAATCATGTATAGTACAGGTCAGAGTTTTCGATGGCAGGTAGGCCTGGTCAGATACAGGTAGACAGCACGAGACAGACCAGCAGCCAGCAGCTCCACCAACTTCGGTTGCCCGGGTGCAACGACAAGAAGCCTGACTGCTCATCGCGTGTAGTAGCAAGCACAAATTAAGCTGCTGCCGACTTATACTTTTGTGAGGGAAGTGGCTGCGGTACACGCTATCGATTACCGATCGTCTATCATACGAGTAGTAGAAAAATCTAAGTTTTACGGAGGATAAAAATAAAAAATTAATCTTTATTACTTATATAGATATTACAACGACTTACTCTAAATGAGCGATTATAGGAAATATACTACGTGCCCTAATATGAATTGATCTTTGTTCTCTTATTTTCTCTTCGCTCCTGAGTAAGACTTCAATAGCGCCGAAGAAACATCAGTTGTTGATATGAACATGCGCCTTGTTGATTCCTCTTATCCGCACGTGTAAGCGGTTGATGTCAATAGGAAAGTCTGATAATATTAACCGGCGATCGGTTGTTGTCAGTGATGGAGAGTCTCAGGAAACAACCGCAGGGTGGTTGTTGTCAAAAACATTGGACTGAGCATGGAATGATCGTGGAAAGAGAACGCACGTGATCCGCTTCTTAACCGTATAAGACATCGCCTCAGGGAAGGCCCAAATATCAGGTCATAGGTTCTGAGTAGTAGCTAGTCGGACAAATAAATAGTGATTCTTCGATCAAGAGGTACTCATAATTTGTTATAGCAAAGTTATCACAACATTGATTTAAGGGTTTTTTTGCTTATATTTTAAGGTGGCTCTTTAATATATTGTTTAATCACCGTAACATGTATTCTCAGAAGACGAGTACGGACAACTATTAGGGAAGAGCGGAATTCTGAATTGTTCGCAAGAACCCTATTCTTATCCATTCAAATGGAAGAATTTTCTTCCCCCGGTAACTTGCCGAAATGGGCTTTGGATTAACAAATCTGCACTACGGTGTACGAAGTACGAACAGTATATCCGCCTATTACAAACGCAAGATCAACAAATTCCTTAATAACTGTTTAATGAGGGGAAAGAGATGTCCGGGTATTGATTTCGTCACGGCGTCACGAGCATTCCATATTTCTATTAGCAGGTTGGGTGCGCTATATGTGCATCAATCACGCTCTGAGATGCGAAAGCGACAAGCACGAGCCCGGCAAGGATTATTATTAGCAAATCCATAAGATTATTAACTGTATGAACAAACTTTCTCTATGTATAAATTCAGTGGCGGAGACACCGCCCGGCAAGGATCGTTGGCGAAAGTGCAGTGGAGTTTCTTTATAATCGGTGAGGTTGAAGATAGTATTGTTTTAAGCAAACGTTCGTCGTAGTTTGGCTTGTCCGAGGTTCAAAATATTTCTAACTCCATCACTACATAAATTCATGAAGTTACTAAAGTCGAGCTGCATGCCTATCTCTTCTCTTCTGTTCTCTTTTTGGTTCAAGTTTAGTCTGGAAGTGTAAAAGCAATAGAATCCCATTTGTCATCACGGTGACTTTTCTTCTCAATGAGCAATAGTCAAAATCAAGTAAAGATAGTAACTGCAAATACCTCCACCTATATTTTCACGTCAACGGTTTGCCATGGACTTCTTCCTACGGAAAGGAAACAAAATAAGGCAAACAACACTACGACAGCATCAAGAAGCCCAAGGATCCTGCAACAATACCTGCCCAAGGATGATGGTGTTGAAGGTGATATAAATATGGATGGCGAGGGAGATGGGGGAGTGCTTGTTGTATGTGGGTCAGGTGTCTCTGGGGAGAGTGATGGCAATGGTGAGAATGGTGGGGTTTTGGGCGGAGGCGGAGGTAAAGCATCCAATTCCGGTGGTGGCCGCGGTGGTATACTTATTGGATTTGGCACCGAGAGTGATGATTGAACCAAGGAAGAAGAAGGTGGGGGTGAAGGTGGAAGGTGTGTACTTATTGGATTTGGCACCGAGGGTGACGATTGAACCAAGGGAGGAGGAGATGGGGGTGAAGGTGGAAGGTGTGACGAAGGTGGAGGGGGAGGAGAAGGTGGCGGTGGTGAAGATGGAGGCAAAGTTGGTGGATGTCGAGGAGGAAAATGATCGGTTATGATAGAAGGACTCACTGTTAGAATGTGGATTGGCAGGCCTATAAGAGAAGAAGCTTGCGGTGGGTCAGCAGGTAGGGGGAAGACAGCGGCGGCGAAAGGCATGAGCTATAGGGTGGCGACTCATGGGTGTGGGAAGGCAGCAGTGGAAGCCGTGAAGTAGAGGGTGGTGATTGTGGAGGGGGGAGTTCTGTTGGTGGCGAGGGTGGAGTGGACGGATTTGATGGCGGTGGAGGTGGTGGTAGTTGCATTGCTGGAGCAGAGGACGGTGACGGACTGCAGCTTGGAGACGGCGTCGTCATTATGGTACCTTCAAACAACTACCTGGCCGCCTGGTTTCCTTTCTTTCTCACTACCACTTCGCTGCCAACAAGGATGGTAGATCGATAAAACATGCTGCAACTTCGAACAAGCTATTTCAAGGGAACAAGATGGCAAGACAGCATCCAGCAATACGTCCTATGTCCTTACCTTTCGAATTTCGTAATCAGAGTTGACTTTGGGAGAAAAACATATTTTGGAACTAAGCAAAGCTCCTGTTCAATGGGGATCGTCATTAGTTCCTTCCACTCCGGTTCGCAAGAACAAGTGGAAATATTTTGTGATCTAACCCATGTCACCGACTGTAATATCTTTTGGTTATATATCTTCATACCTCCTCTCAAGAAATGGAAGTCTTTACATGGCAAGGGCAAAGAATTTTTTTTAAGAAAAATGGCAAGGGCAAAGTTGATTAGTTGGTTTACAGTACAGGCATAATATAAGTCACGTTAGTTATTATGTTATTATGGTGTTACATCTGTACATGAACCGCCAAAAAAGAAAGAACAAAGCTGGTTATGGTTTGGTCTGGTGATTCAGTCCAAAATCTTGTATTGTGCAAATGCCCCCGATTATACTAAAATTACACTCCCTTCAAGTTTACTAGAGTTACAAGCAAGACAGCTATACTCCCTTTTGAGTTGTTTTTAAAATTGCGATCTCCTTCTATCAACAAATCCTGTGTGTTTGACATTTTCCCCCACGGCTACCAGTTCGCTTGTTTTATCTTTCTTGATATGATTGCACAGGTCAGTGTCATTGTCGTATTGCATAGATTGGATAAGATTATTGAACTCCCTTATGACAAGTTGCCTAAGTCTGACTGTTGCAAAAATAATCTTTGGTGAAGGCGGGGGGATATCCAAAACACAACATGTGCTTAAAAAACTCTCAATCTCACCATGTCTATTCTTGATATATGTTACCTAGTATTCTGATTTCTGAAGGGTAGGCGGTAGAATAGTATATACATAACGGTGCATCACCAAATCAACTCGTCCAGTAAAAGGTAAACAAATCTGTTACTACAAAACTTCTAAAAAAGAGTTAAGAGTTAATAAATGTGCTAGAAAACCATCTTTTCCATAAAGCAAAGACTGAATTAGTTTCATGTACCTGACACAGCTTAAACATATCCTCTAACCAACCACTACACTAAACACTTCCACCTCGTGTACTAACAGCAGAAAATGAAAGACATCAAGAAAGCAGAGAACCCAGTTACCAAAAGGTGTTAATACATATAGGCTGATATGCAACATAAGTTACATAACACATCCAGTGCCTTGTGGGCTCACTTCATTCATACATTGTTGGAATGTTCAGTTAATAAGTGAGTCAATAACTCATCAGCATATGCAACATGTTACAAATACGACTTCACCAAAAGATATGTTTATGCCATAGCAAGATGAGAGTTTTTGTGGTTTGGATTGGTTAGGTACGGGTCCAAGGACCGATGATAGGGTGCTTACCCTCATCTAGCCACTGGCAGTACTTTTCCCTGATGTGGTAAAGATACTCTGAGACTTAGTGGAAGAAGAGAGGATGATGACGAAACGGCGGTAGCCTTCTTTCTTGGCGGTGGTACCAATAGTGCAGTCAAGGTCAGTGAAGCTTGGAGAGGAGTCGTCGTTGGTAAAGGCGGTAACAGAACCAACGCTGATGATGGTGATGAGGACAATGCCAGCAACACCGCTGTTGCAGTGGCAAGCACCACCTCTTGCTACTCCTCCATCTTGGACATGGTCGCAACCGGCGGCGATTGCGACTCAGAAATAGCAGCAACATGATGCGCCTTCTCCTTTATCTTGTCCATGAACTCTTTCATCAAGACTATCAAGTTGGTGCAGATCTCAATGGAGGATAACTCAGCATCGGAAGCCACAGTAGTTGGCTCGGTGGACACTTGACGTGTGGGTGGAGACCGCGCGATGGTGGTGGCGAAACGAAGGTTGACATGTTTAACAAAAATTGACCATGTCTGCACCCCAAGCACACACTCCAGTTGTCGGTACCACAAGGCAACATTCCCTGTCAGGTGGTGCAATGCCAACCACTCATTCTCTTCCTCTATTGTCCGCTGCTCTTTGAAAAATTGCTCAAAGCAATTCAACCAAGATTGCGGGTCTTATTTGTCATCGAATGTCGAAAGCCCTAGGTAGTGGAATCATGAAGCTCAGACCTTCATTGGATCAAAACCCCTGCTGCTTGCCATGGATGACGGAGCAGCAGTTGGTTCTGATACTAAATGTTGTGGTATGGGTTGGTTACACACGGGTCCGAGGATGGAGAGTAGAGAGCTCGCCCTCATCTAGCCAACGACAGGGTTTTTCCCTAACGTAGTAGAGAGGCTCTGAGGCTTAGTTGAAGAAGATGGGGATTCATTGCTTAATGATAACGATACAGTGTTGTCCCTTTTATACGGATGGCTAAACTTGACCGCTAAGAAACCTGTCTCTATATTAAGAAAATTAATCATAATAATAGAAAACTTATCCTATTACATGAAATAAATCTAAAAGAAAATAAACCTAAATATTAAGGAAACTAATTATTATATTCCTAATCCGCGATACACTGCCAACGCTGTCAAACTGCCCAAACATGTAACGTGCTAGTACGTGGTACTGTTCACGTGTTGCTACAGTACCAACAGGGTACGGTTTGCGCTCCGCTACAGTACCGCCCCATAACAAGAGTTAACTGTGGTTCAATCACCATGGAGTTTGGCATGCTCTGCCTGCTAGAGTATATAGATGTACGACATTAACTCTAGAAGACATACCAGGAAAATTACATGTTAGTTCAAACCTCGTTTTTCACCATAGTTTCACTCAAATACCTCTATGGCTTTTCAATACTCCATGCAATACTATCTAATTGTAATGAATAGCTTCATCTATATAGAATGTTGCGAAATTAGTTAAGTGCATAAGAATGAATGCTCAAGTGAGGATATGAATGTAGGAGTACAAAAGAAAATCCTAACTTTGCTACATATGCCAGTAAATTTATGGGCACAAAATGCGAATGTAGAATAAAGAACATATGCAGAACACATTAGTGGGACATTGAAGACTACTTAGGCTGATCACAATTCACAAATCAGGGGACCATATCTAGCAAGCATTCATGAAATATATCACTAATGTCAGTATATTCAACACAATAACACATAGAGTAGTAGCCAAATGCCTTCAAAGGGGAAAAATGGTGTATATCAAAAATCCTATTCTCATATAAGAAATAACAGGACATTGCGACTAATGAACAAAGATTGTCAAGCCTCAAGTGCATAATTTTAAAACTAAAAATCAAATATCATCTAAACTGCCTAGCAATACGATCATTCTCAGTAGAGCTTTCAATCCACTCGCACTATTCACTATTCAGACCTCAAAAGTCTATTTATTTCAGGTTGCTACGCAGACATGACCTGTAAAAAATCAACGCACTCAAACCCAGAAGCAATCTTAAGAGTGTGCTTGACCAATACCTAATCTCACAAACATGATTGCTATCGTTTTCCGTATCTCTTCAGCTATCCCACTACTAGTCAGCAGGCCACACACTACAGCTACGTGCTAAAATCATACAAAGGAGCTCATTTTAGAAAGAAGAAAAGACGCGATTTCCCCTCAAATAAATCCCCTCAGGATCCAAAGCACAACAACATCGCACAACACAAGTATTCTACTCAAATCAACCAAATCAAACTTCTCAGGTTTCAGCAATTGAAAAGATAGCAAGTCATTACAGCTTATTCAGCAGACCTCAAACAACAATTGAGCATTCCAAAATATTCCGTCTTAACTAAAACAGTACGGGCACAAACCGCACGGAGATTACATCTCCCCGATCGCAGCCAGGCCAACGGCTGGACATCCACCTCACAGGAACTTCCTGTACGGCCGGCCGGCGTCCTCGTCCTGCATATGCTGCAGCCAACCACACACACATATTTGATTTAGGGTTCGGAGAAGAGAGAAGGAGATGGGTGCAAAGAGGGGTTTGGATGGAGGGGCAGGGGCTTACGAATTCGCGGACGATGCCCTTGTATACGAGGAGGGGGACGGCGAGGCCGAAGAGGCCGACGACGGCGAGGCTGCGGCGGGTCCAGCGGAAGTTTAACTCGAGGTTCTCGCGGCCGGCGTTCCACTCCTCGATCCACCGGTTCTTGTGCACCTCCATGCCGCCGCCCATCTTCTTTCCTCTCCTCTCTTCGATCCGCCGCCAACTCTTCTTCTCCGCTGTGAGAATGTGCTGGTGGTGACTCGCGGAAGGTTGGTCTGGTTTGGTCGCGGGGGAAGACGGCCGCTTCTCTCTACCTGTTTAGGAGGATTAGGATAGCGTGTCTGGAGCACGAACGCGTATTTCGGAGCTTGCTTAACGGAACGCGAATGTGTGGCTATACGCTGACCGTGTTTGTTACGTGAAGACGGGTTCCTCATAATAAGTTATTACTGTTGAAGCTCGACGACCGTAAGACCCTGTTGTTTTCGACTTTTGCATTCTTCGAAATTTAAAAAACCAAATGTTAAAATAGACAGCCTTTTGAAACGAATTCTCTAAACGATTTTTTAATTACAAAACTATATATACCATCCATGTTGACGTATACAATGTTCGCTGCTGTGTCAAAAAATATAGATAAAAATCATCAGCCGTAGCATTAAAAAACACCCCCTAAAATATTCGGCACAAGGGTTTTTTTAGATACAAGGGCATGTTTAGAGCAAAAAAAAATACAGGAAACAACAAAATTCCACATAAATCCCACGAAAATTCTCATGTGCTAAAAGAGATCTAAAAACATGTAGATAAATGTATAGTACAATAGTTGTCTCTCCTTTGAAATTATTCAAACTAACTTATATTGGTAGGAATAAAGTTTGTGCGCTCGAATATAATAGTTAGTAATGCCCTTTGAAATTGTGCTTTTATGGTAGCTTTGGAGTATTTATTGGTCTGTTCTTTACGGCTTCTAAAAATAGTTTTTGAGTTTTGCTATAGTACCTAACTTTTAAATGAAGTATTTTCTCAAGACGGGATCTACAAGTTAATTGTAATACACATTAAAAGCTTAATATATGTATTAACCAAAATCGCAAGCGGGTATATCTCTCCGCAATCTCTGTCGCAAACAGCCAAAATTCAAAAATTTCAGCCAAAAGTCATAAGTCGCAGCCAAAAAGAACAGACCCTATGCTATTTCGTGTAAGATTTCAGCTAACGGGTTTCGTCCAAAACATTTGTATGGAGCCCAAAACTATGTTGTGTGTAATTTGTCTCCCAATACTTGAAATTTCTTCCCACAATTACACTTTTGAGAGCAGGTGCTACTACAAGATGTCACCACCCCAGAATAAAAAACTGTGTTCATAAGAAATCGAAATTATCGATAAGTTTCACGGTTCATGGAATCCTTTCTAGCGGTGCCTAGATCTTTTTGAACACTTGGCAGTAAGCAGTGAGCATCTACGGGCCCATGACAGCTGCTAGTGAATCACTAAATTAACCCGTATTCAAATCGTGAAAGCAACTTGGATAGTAGGAAATCCGCTAAACAATGGAGAAAACGTGACCCTAATCAAGTCATCAGCGTGTAAATGGCGCACACAAACCCTCCTGTCCCCTCATCCCCGCTGTTCCAAGATTTCAAACTCGCCCATAAAAAATCGAACGAAATACGCCTCCACCACCACCACCAACAGAGAGAGCCATCCATCTCTGCGGATCCGCAGCAGCGGGGGAAGGCATGGCGCTCGGGTGGTTCAAGGCTGGCGTGGGGTTGCAGGTGCAGAGCGCGCGGGGCTACCAGTGGAGGTGGGAGGAGAAGGCGGGGCTCGTGGTGTCCCTCCTCGACGACGCGCTCTTCCACGTCCTCTACGCCGCCGAGGCCGTCCTCCTCTCCGCCGCGCTCTGCGGCTTCTTCCTCTGTTGCGGCTGCAACATCTGATCCGACGCCGATCTGGTCTGAATCTGATGCTGGCGAAGGCGGCCGCCGACCCGCGACACCACACCCGAAGCCTGTAGGCTCCCCAAGTTTTGCCCCCACCTGTGCCGTGCCACCGCTTCCTCCATGTAAACTCTGCCCGCGTGCTCACTGTGGCGTTGCTTGTTCTTCTTTTTTTTTTTTTTTTGGTTTTTGAGAGCGCACTGGGTGCTCCCTGCTGCCTCTGTTTGCTCCTGGAGCAAAATTCTGTAGTACCGTGGTTGGTATCCCCGATTTGATGCTTTCTTTCAATTCTCGCAATTGATGCAGCAAAAATCCATGGGATTTTGTGAGCTTTTGTTATGCTTTGCTTCAGCCTGCAGCTGCTTGCAGGCAAGCTATGGTGTTGCCGCACTGTTTTCAGCGTGCTTCTTCCTGGCTCCAAATGGAAGCTCCTCAGTTTTCACTCATGGCCGGCTCAAGGCCCAAGATTAGGCCAATGTTCTGCAGTGAGATTGAGAAATGGAACGAATAAGCCGGGCACGTGCTTGCATGTTTGGTGCTCTGCATAAGATACAAAGATTAAAGAAGGCGCGCAGGATATGCGCGTCGGCAGTGATAAGGGACACTTTTTTATATTCTAGAAGCTGTTTTTAATTTTTCTATGATAACTAATTTTTAAACGAAATATTTTTTAATATGGGGTCTACAAGTTAATTATAGTATACATTATAACGACTTCATTTAAATCTATCAAAATCATACACAAGTTTTTGTTTCTCTATAACCTCTCACGAATAACCCAAAAATTATAAATTATATCTATAAGCTGAAGCGAAAAGTAAAATACCCAGGATGGTGATCTTGACCATGAGAGGTCTAGCCGTATAGGTCATGCTGATAGGTAGGAACTTTACCAGAAACAATTTAATTACCATTGAGAAAAATTCTTGTATTTCAGACGAAAGGAAGCTAGTCTAATGGTGGAGTGGTCACCTAAATTTTCACATGCAGGGTCTATTGATAAAAGTAATGTAGTCTTAAGTTTTGAAATTGATTTCCACGATGGAGATTATCTAAATACGCCTAAAAGGGGGTCAAAATACTTGTATACCAGACGTTTTTCTTGCAGACATAAGTAAAACCAACATCAAATAAATCAATTTAAAGTTGATTGTCCAAGCAGCTTATTGGATTTACATTTGGATGAAAAGAAATCAGAGGCCTTTTTGAAATTGGGGATACATGAATCCTACATAGAATTTTTGGCATATATAACACGTTTTGAACCCATATTTGCAAAAATAGCCGTATGCATGCGAGAATGATAGAAATGGCACTTTTGTCGCCCGGTGACCGGGCGGCAGCGTTGTGCATGTGACATGTGGCCAGCGAAGCCCGGCCACCGTGCAGCAAGGGCCTTCCGCCCGGCCACAATGCAGTCGCGTGCCTGCCGCCCTGCCACCGTGCGACAACCTCCTGCCACCCTACTACCAGACGATAGGTAATTTAGCTAGCTAATTAGCTGACTTAATTACCTGATTGAATTAGTATTTTTTATTTACTATTTGTTTGAATTTTTAAGTATAACAAATGAGCTCAAAAATACCAAATTTTATGTCCATCCTTCCGACATAACGTACTTCATTATCTAATTTTTTGACAACTTTATCCACTATGAATGTTGCACAAAAATTAGTACGATTATGATATTTGTAAGAGTTATTATATATATAGCAAACAAGCTCCAAAAATTACGAATTTTATGTGCAGCCTTCCCCATACAATCGACATAATTGTCTAATTTTTTGGGAATTTTATGTGCTCTGAAGTTTGCTCGACTGATGCTGACGCGCCGGGGGTGTTGCGCGAGTCAGTGTCGTAACACAATTTTTTTTGAAATAATCTTATTTTTATTCAAAATTATAGCAACATTTTGTGATCATCATATATTGTTGTAGTGCAATAAATTTTGGAAGAATTTTGTGGCCACGATTGAGGTGGCAATGATTCTTGATTACGAAAGTAAGTGTAGTTGCGATGCAACAGAGAATTCTTACACAGAGGAGAACTTTGGATAAATGGTGTAAAATGACAGTTCATTTGACAAGGCATGACATGCAGGCTAAGGAACTAAGGATGGTATACATACGTACGAAGAAGGTCGAACTACTGCGTTGAGTGCGGCTATTTACCCTTCCTCACGAGGTCAACGCTGTAGTCCTCGTTGGTCGCGCTGGCCTTGGCCCCAATTCGCGCTTTCTCTTACGCTCCAACTCGTGAGCCTCGCGCTCCCTGAGCCTGCACACCTTTAGGTGAGCTTCTGTCTCCCGCCGGATATGCTCGCTTTGATCTTCAACGCATCGACGCTCCTCCGTCCTCTCATATGTCGTCTGTGCGTCCCACTCCCTGCAATCCAACTACCACGCGCAACACCGTGGGCGTGGGGGGACGATATGGTAAGACTAACATATATGCGGACGAGGGAGCGGGTTAGGGGGGTGGCATAGACATAACGACATATGTGCGGATGAGGGAGCGAGCGAGGGGGTGGCACAGACAGACTAACAAATGTGCGAAGGAGGCAGCGAGAATGGGGATAGCAGCAAGCGGCTAACATATATGCGAAGGAGGGAGGTCACACACTGCAAAAAATGTCTGCCGTATGGTGCCCGTGCAGCCTACGTTTTCAATCGCTAATTAAATGAGCATCATATATCGCTAATTACGATTAAATTAATATGACAAATTTATAGCATATAAAATTTCTAAAAAAATTAGACAATTAGGTCAGCTGTGTCAGAAGGCTGCAAATAAAATTTCATACATTTTGGGGCCCATTTGCTATATGTAACAACTCCCACAAATAGCATAATTGTATGAATTTTTGAGCAACATTCACATCGGATAAAATTAAATAAACATCACAACCAATTACGTTGTGTCAGAAGACTCTACATAAAATTTTATAATTTTTTGAGCTCATATGCTATATTTAAAAAAATCAAAGAAGTAGTAAATATAATTTAGACAGGTAATTAAGCCGGCTAATTAGCGGCTTAATTAGCCAGCTTAATTACCTACTATCCGATGGTAGGGTGGTAGGCCACCTGGAGCCCAGTGGCCAAGCGACAGGCCTTGGCCACACGGTGGCCAGGTGGCAGGTTGTCTGCCGCACGGCCACGAGGCTCCAGGTGACACGTGTCTGCTCCATGGTGCCACCGCCCAGTGATCGAGCGGCAAAATAGTCATTTTTGCTAGTACCGTGCACTTACTGATATTTTGTAAATACGAGTCCAAATAGTACCATATATGCCAATTCCTATCCTACATGAAGCAGTATATTTTCCATCAGGTATTGTCTATGCTCACTTTGGTTACCAATATAAACTAACCAACTTAATTTCTCTGGATTAACGATTTTTTCGTTACATGAAATAAGATGTATTTGAACATATCACTTTTTTCACACAATTCAATGACTCTAACATGGTCGATTTCTCTTGCTGTTTGATTGGAAAAGATGTCGGATTGAATAACTGTCAGTCTAGCAAACATTTACATGAATAAAACTTGCCTTGTATTACGTCATTATAGATAGTCAAATTTGGATAGGGCAGCCCTGGAGGCGCACACAATGAACATAATCTATCCAGATGCTTTTACTATGGAAAATCAAAGAGATGCTCTTCGTGTACAACAACCGAAGAGCTCCATGTTGCCTTACCCTAACTGAGAACTACTAACAACATAAGTATTCTAACCTAGCATTTATTCATCTTTAAACAAAACCTTCATTTCAAACATAGCAATGTGATAGCATCGTACGAAGCGTCTTATGGATCAACCAAGCCCCATATTTTGTTTCAATTGCGGTCACGGGTGATTCATTTGGCCACAACCGCAATGGAATCCCATTGTTCCATTCGGAAAAACTGGTCCAGATAATTTGCAGCTCTAAACCGTAATAAAACCTTTTCTCTCGAAAACCATCCAAAACCTAATAAAACTTAGGTAGTGTTTATTTGGGCTTATAAGTTTAGGCTTTTAATTTTCTTTACTGTAGCTGCTATTAGGTTTTTCAGTGTAAATAAATAAAAAAATTTTAAAAATAGAAAAATATATTATCATAACACAATGTAAAGAAATAAAAAAAATACAAAAGCCAAAAAATTAAAAAAAATAAAATAAAAAAGTTAGAAGCTAAAAATCGGAAATAGAAGCTCGTTGGAGCATGGCTTAAACAAGTTGTTAAGGTGGTGTTCAGTTCGGCTTATTTTTGGTGGTTTATGGCTGAAAACATCAGAATGGTGAAAAAAATCATGGTGATGAGGCTTATTCAACATAATTAAATTTTAAAAAATTGAAAAATATAAAAAATTTGTTAGCCCATCATAGATAACGCAAACGAATACGAAAAAAAGAACCGGCAAAAAAACTAAAAAAAAAATTAAAAATTCAGAAAAAAACAAAATTATAAATAGTGTAAAAATAAACCAGAAACCAGAAACAAGGCATTGAGCGGTGCCTAAATCCCCTGGACTGGACACTGAGAGCGGCCGAACGAACGGTGGTTCCATTCCAGGCCCCACATTCGCATCCCGAGGCGGAATCAGCCGAACATCCGTTGGATTAGACAGGTGTTTCCTCCTCCAGTCGATTCCTCCTCTCCTCCACCTCCACCCTCCGCCTCCGCCTCCGCCTCCTCCTCCGGTCGAGCTCTCCGCCGCCTCAAGCCCCCACCGAACCCTAGCCCTGGGCCTCCCGACACGCCGCGAGATGCGCCGACCGCTTGCCCCCGTTGCGCACTGATCCTCAGCCGCCTCAGCCGCTCCTCGTCCACCGGCATGGGCCGCTACGGGCTCCTTCGCGCTGCCGCCGCCGGGGACGGCGGGGGCTGCCTGCCGCTGCCGATTATCGCATCTGAGGCCGCGCTCGCTGTCATCGACGCTGCCATTGCAGCCGCCGCCTTCGTGCAGGTGCGTCGATTCCATCTGGTGTCCCGTATTGTTGCTCTGCCTGTGATTAGTGGTGGAGAGGGAGTGGAGGACGGACACGTATGTGTGTTGGCCATCGGGTGGTACCGGAACAGGGAGCGGGGGAGCACCGGCTTTTGTGTGTGATAAGTTTGCTCGTTCCGGTAGCAATGGGATAAGCCAGCTACAACAGTTGTTGTGTTGCTATTCATCTAGAGATTCCGGCATGGTCCTTGTTCACCAAGTGTTGCTGCGGTGTTACTAGCCGTGGGCGCTTTATCATAGTGGAACGTGTAGCTTTTTGCATGCATCGCACTCCACAATATTATGTATACATGGTGTTTGTCATTACTTATCCATTGCAAATTATCCTAAATCCGTTACTTGAATCTGATATCGTAAATACCGTTACTAAGGGTCACTGCACTTCTAAGTCTGCAGTTAGCAAGAATTCACAGGCACAATCAGCAACATGGATGGACTCGGCAAAAGGTATGTGAAATTCCTATGTGCTGTTGTTCATGCAGTCCAACTGTCTGATATGTTGTTTTGTTTTACAAGGACTTTATGCTTGCCCTAAATAATGTCTCTATGGTTACCATGGATAACTACTTATTTGGACCTTAAACTTTGGAAATAGGCGGCTAGGTCTATTTTTAGTTTTGAAATGGAGTTTTTCACTTAGCTCTCTATCTAATCACTTACATCTGACAATTTGAGGCTTAAAAATGACCCAGCCCAAAAACTTTGTATCCCCCTTTTACACTGGATAGCTCAAACTTCATACTAAGCTCTCCCCACCTTCCCCATATTACTTGCTTGTAGTTCAAATGGGAGTGACTGGCTTATTTTTATTTTTTAAATTGTTATCTTTCCGTTTCTGTTTGTAATGTAGATTATTATATTTCGTTAATAGTTGTATTACCCCACTTTATATCAAGTTCACTTTGCATTTATTCACCCATGTGATTATAAAATATATCCTTATCACAAATTCACAATATTGCCTTTTGTTTAAATTTGGAATAGTTGCCCCAAAAGTGGTTCCATTTAGGTATGCTAATGATGATTTTTAAGCATGTTACTGTGTCATGAAACGACAGTACGTTTTGCAGTCCCTGTTTATTTTGAAAGCAACAATGACAAGGTTCCTTGGTATGTCATATTTTACATCAATACTTGGGCTATTGGAGTTTGGGATAAGAGATCAAGATTATGACTTCGATCGATAAATTGTTGCTTGACTTTTATTTTGCTCAGCTGCCAGGCCTTTAATGATATATGCCTAAATCTCTTGCAGATATTCCATTTTATGATTGGCCTATGCAACATAGGTGAGACACATATTAGTACAATATATGCCTTTCATTTACCGTTTTTTGCACCAGAGGCCTCTTTATTGTTTGCCATTGTTGTATACTGGAAATATCTGCATAACGTAGTTTATTAGTTAATGACTGTTTGTAAGTGTTCTAGATGGTTTCTACTATTCAAGTTGTAATTAATGCTAACATGATTGCTGGAGCGCTAACAGTGACAATAGAACTAGTGTTTTTTAACATACTGTTTTTTCTTCTTCTGATAATGGAATTTAACTGCTGTACTAACATCCAGGAAAATACGCATAAGGAATAGTGGAACCATATATAACCTATTAACCTGGTTTTGAAACAACAATATTCGATTGGGAAATAGATTTTTTTTGCCATTCTCTTATTTGCAGCTCTGTTATGCCTGTCCTTAACTAGGTTTGATACACACAGAATAACTTGATAGGCAAGAACTAACTAGTGCATAATTAATTCTAAACTGACTTGTAACTTCGTAGACAGAAACATGTTATTTTAATCATGCTGTTACTTTGCTGTCAACTAATATACCCTTCATAAGTGGAGTCATCATAGTTCCTGCAGAATAATTTTCAATATTAGTGCAGAATTTATCTAAACTGACTTAAGACTTTGTAGACAGAAGCAGGTTATTTTATTCATGCTATTACTTCGCTGTCAACCGGTATGTCCTTCATAAGTGGAGTTGTCATAGTTCCTGCAGAATGCTTTTCAATATCGACTAACGTATTTTCAAAATAAAATACTTGTAGTAGCTCTAGCAATGGATCGGGATAACCATGCATATACTTTTTTTTCAATCCTTTTGTCAGTGTTCCTTGCATATTTCATGACTACCATCATTACTACTGAATTACTTTTCTTTCAATCCTGTGGCAGTATTCCTTGTGTATTTCATGTCTACCATCATCGCTACTTGTGAGAGATGGCTTTGTTGGGTACATGGGTGTGGATTTGTTCTCATGGGTATGTTGTCCTGGATGTTTAGCTTTATTAATTGTCCTTACACTTTTATCCTCTTCCGCTACAAAACCTTTTCTCTTATGTTGTTTTCTAATCATCTAAGAGTTGCACATTCTCATTATTTTGCAGCTAGTCCACAGATATTGCTTCTTGCTTCTTTTCTACTACTGCTGTCATTCTGGTGAGTCAGCAAGAATTTCCTTTGGTGCGTAGTTAGCCGCATTATACACGTAGCTTTGTTAGTTGTTTAAGATTGCCAATTATAAAGATTTTCTATGGAGTTCCCGTACATCTATGCTAGTTGATACTGGATGAGGAAACTAGATCTTCTCATTAGATTTTTTTTGGACTTTTGGCAAATCATCTTACTATCCTGGTTGAGATTATATCGTCTTAAAATCAGAGCAGATGACCAGTGTTCCTTAAAAGAACGATCCTTTAGCAGGTGATCCTAGTACATGCCACACAATTGCTTAGTAGCAGCCTAGCAGGTTTAGTCTGTGTGCAAAACCATCTAAATTATCTGACTTTGTGCTTGGATTTCATAACAAATGAAGAAGTTTAAGTGATATCTTCTTTGTGCCACCAGATATCATCCCGTTGGTAGGACCATAGGACAGCAATCTCTGTTGATAGTAATTCATGCTTTTAATCATGACTCATTTGTGGGATGATCAAAGAGCCTACATCCCATATTGAGAGTTTCTAGGTAGTAGATGTATCATACTATCATATGTACTAATCTGTAAAAGTTTCGACACGCTGCAGTTTCACTGACCAAAGCTGATGTCTATAAAAATATCCAGATGTAAATACCATAAGAAACTTTAAATTCATAAAAGAACAATAAGGAACATCTTCTCTGTCTTCTTCTTTGACCAAAGTTGTGTTTGTGAAAAGGCTTCTCCATGTATGTGCTAGATCTATTGGATGAATAGATGAATCGTAAATCTATTGCACAGCCCAAATGAGCAATATATAGTACAAGACTCAAGGGACACAAGAATAAACCCTAGAAACTAGGAAATACCACAAATTCCCTTATATCCTTAACACCCTCTTAAATGCAAGGCGTATGCAATAGCATTGCATTTGAAAAGGTTGTCACTAAAATAGGGAAATCCAAAGTCCAAGTCTTGAAGATGTCATTGTAGTGTGTAGCTCTTGAAAATTGTGTCGATGCCAGAAGATCTCCATCCGGGGTCGTGCGGCAGCTTATAAAGCATGGTGACACAGATCGAAGTCTGAGACAACAGCGGCGTGGAAAGAAAGCACGACGGCCTTAAAACTCGGGGCGGCGGCTTAGAGAGAAGCAGCGGTCTTAAAACTTCTATAATTTGCAGTGACTTAGAAAGAAGAGTGGCGACTGCGATCATGCGAAAAGGAAGGGACCACACGCGATCCAAGAGGATGGACCATTGATAGCAAAGCAATCGGCTGACTGACAAAGAAATTTGTGAACTCGCATGGCTTGGACGAACTAAAAGATAGAGGCTACGGATTTGGGTGGACGCAACAAGACTCAAAGGAAAAAACTAAAAAACAAGACTCAAAGGCAGCGGATTCTAGCAGCAACATCCTTCAGCAACTCAACACCAAGACCAACACGAACCACATCAAATAGTTCATAGTTTGTTATGGTTGCTGTGTTTTGCTTCATAACCGTCAAGAACAACTCTGACCGAATAATGCATGTCATAGAGACTCCACTCACTCCCTCCCGTCTTTCTCTCTCTCTCTATCTCCAGCACCGAAGAAGAAACAGGAGAAGGCTCAAGGGAGAAGAAACGAGAGGAGCCGGCTGAGGCCGGCGGCAGCTGGAACCAATCGGGAGAGGCGGCGGCGGTTCGAAGAGCACGAGGTGGAGATGCAGCAAGGCCATTGGCCACCAAATCCGGGAGAGGCGAGGATCGAGCTTGAGCGCGATGGCAGCGTCGGACCCCACTAGATCTTGGCAGATTAGGCTTGGAGACGACCCGATGCGAGGCAGCGGCCGTGGAAGAGCCCAAGGCGGTGGCGATATGGCTGGTGGAGGAACCCGAGGTGGGGTGACAACCTTGAGGCGGCGATGAAGACGTCCGCGACGGCTGGGAGACGGTGTCGGCCGAAGAGGAAGCCAGATCTGGGTGCCGTCAATGACAAGCCGGCAGAGGGATTCGGCGGTGGTAACCAGATTTGGGCGAAGATGAGCTGGTGATGACGAGATCGAGCGGATCTGACAATGGAGACGACGGGGAGAGCTCGATCCCGCAAGATCCGAGGCCAGTGTGGCGGTGGAGATGCACGGGTGACGGTGTGAGCGCACAGACAACGGCGCGAGCGACGGTCCCCCCCCCCCGGGAGTGGAGATCGCTCCTCCCGGGGGCAGCAGCTATGGAAGACGAGCAAATGTTAGGGTATGAACCTTAGCTCTGATGTCATGTTAGATCTATTAGATGAATAAATGAATCATTAATCTATTGTATAACCTAAAGGGGCAATATATAGTACAAGACTCAAGGAACACAAGACTAAACACTAGAAACTTGGAAATGCCACAAATACCCATATATCGTTAACAGTATGACTTGTTGGAGATAACCCCTATGTCTAGGCAGGGTTTGGGCTGTACTGACTTGAACCCACTCAAAATTACATTCAAAGGTGACCCCGATCCATAATTCCATATATTGCCCCTCCCAGTATGGAACCTAGTGGCAGGCTGCCACACCATGGAGACCTAAAAAGGGGCCTGCTGGTTATTGATATAGAGGGCATTATAACTGTTGCTTCATTTACTTCACTTAGGTTTACTCTCGTCTTTTGTACAGGCCAAAGGCGTATAGCTACCACTTATAACTTAATTAGCTAAATGCCAATGCGTTGCTACGGAATAAAAGATTCATATCGCATATTCTACCCCTAGCCCAAAAGCAAATGGAAGTGATTTTTTTTTCTCTATATAGATATGATTAACATGTCCTTTGTGTTACCTCCTCCATCTAACTGTTAAAATAGTTCTTTTGATTAAAAAAATGAAATATAGCTCCCATTGTGAGAATATATTGGGAAATTAAAAGAAAGGTAAAAGGATAATATGGCGTGCAAGGACTGCTACACGCAGATCTTTGTGGCAAGACCGTATGATCCTTTCTCGTTTAACATAGAGTTTCTATGGGCCAGTTCGAAAGAAGGCAGCATGTGGAAGAACTACTATGCAATAATGAAGAACTTCAAGGGTCCATTAGCAAAAATGCCAGAGAAGGCAAACATGCCAAACCCTAGTTGCTGCCGCTTTTTTTCCCAGACCACCATACTGTTGCCGTTTCGCTTGAGCCCCCTTTTACCTGTTGACCACCGCCACTCACTTCATCTCCTTCGGCGCCGACGATATCTGGGCTAGACCTCGCCGATAGCCGCTGGCAATTACAACCGCTATACGCCTCAACCAAATCGCCATTCACCACCGCCTTCTCTCTGCCATCAACAAATTGACCACCCCCGACGTTGCCTGACCACAAGTGCATCACTCCCCGTTGCAAATTGCCACCTAGTGCCACCTCCATCCTTAGCTAGCTTCGGCAGCTATCCCTTCATTGGTACTGCTTCTCGTCCAACTCCAGCAACCATGGGTTTGTGGGTACCGACGTCGCCAACTGCCTACTCGCCTCTACACCAACCTCAGCTGTTGCTTCTCACTCTCCTCCTCCGGTGACCCGATGGCGACCTCTACGTCGACCTTGACCTCGACGGTTAACAACCACCAAGCTTCCCCTGATCTGCTTATTTGTGTACTCTGCATGGTGCATGGATCAGGCAACACCATTCTCATGCGGATATAGATCTACAATGGCGGCTGTCGTCTTCGAGTGCAACATCGTCGACTGCAACGTCTCGATCCAGTGCGATGCGACAGATCTATGCTTCCGCCCGCCTTCCTCATGTTCAGATTTTTTGCCACCGTGAGTTGATATGCTCACTGGCGCTGGAGCTACGGACCACCACTGTTACGGACTAAGATTAGCAGTCGCATAGCACGTGAACAATACTTTGCACGGTACTGTAGCACCACGTGAACAGTACCGTCGTATGAACAATACCACGTGGGTGCTGTACCATGTTATCTATTTAGGTAGTTTTCTTATTATTTGGATTTGTTTCCTTTTAGATTATTTTCATGTATTAGAGATAATTTTTCTATTATTAGAAATTAGTTTCTTTAATATAAAGATGTGTTTCTTAGAGGTCAAGTCTAGCCATCCTTATAAAAGGGACATCATTGCATCTATTATCATCAAGTAAGGAAATAAACATAGTTCTCTAGTCTCCCTCTCTTCTTCGACAAGTTTCAGAGCCTTAGCAGTGGCATGGCTGGCTGATCTAGGGTGAGTGCCCTACCCTTAGTCCTTGGATCCATACCCAACCACCGACTACAACGTTTCATATCGGAGTTACTCACCATAGCTTCCGATGTTGAATTATCTCCCTTAGACAGATTGATGGCTAACAGTGAGTAAAAGATGTCCTTACTTGATGACATGATGGCCACATTGAAGAAGGCTATGGAGTTGGCGGACAAGTTGACGGAGCAGGAGGATGCGTCGTGTGCTATTGCAATGGCTACCCTACCATCACCTCCCTCAATGCCCTCACCGGCATTGATTCCGCTGCTGTCTTCACCAACGACGACTCCTCTCCAGGCTATCTTGGGTGTCTTTGCCAAGAAGGAAGGTTGTCGCTATTTAATAGCGGTCTCCTCCACACGGTCGGTTGACATTGTGCCTCCGCAAGTGTGGAGCATAACGGTTGCCATGTGGGGGTTAGTGACATCGTTGCATCTCTCTCACAACCGTTGCATCTCAGGGTAAGAAGGATGCCGCTGCTGCCCTACGTCGATTGCCCTTGCTGCCGCGACTCCCGCAACGTCAGCCAACACTAGAGTGTTGTTGTCCTCACTGTTGTGTATTGAGGCTTCACTCATCTTCTATGCCGCGCGATGCCATCATTGTGCCATTTTGTCGACATGGGGACACGAAGGTCTTAGTCCATAGCCGCCACCTAATAGCTTGAGGGCGAGCTGTCTCGTCGCGAGGGGTGTAATGTTACGGACCAAGATTAGCAGTTGCACAGCACGCAAATAGTACCGTGTGCGGTACTGTAGCACCGTGTGAACAATACCATGTGGGTGCTGTGTCGTGTTATCTATTTAGGTAGTTTTCTTATTATTTGGGTTTGTTTTCTTTTAGATTATTTTCATGTATTAGAGATAAATTTACTGTTTTTTGGGATTAATTTCCTTAATATAAAGATAGATTTCTTATGGGTAAGTCTACCTATCCCTATAAAAGGGACATCATTGTACCTATTATCATTAAGTAAAGAAATAAACAAAGTTCTCTAGTCTTCCTCTCTTCTTCAACAGGCTTCAGAGCCTTGGCGGCGGCATGGCCAGTCGATCAAGGGCGAGTGCCCTACCTTCCGTCCTTGGACCCATACCCAACCATCTGCTACAACAACCATGGCTACCGATACGTGAGTAACACTACTGTTTTACCTTGCCCACATGAATTGAAATAGCGAAAGGAGGTGGTGGCAACGCGAGCGCAGCTTTGACCGGTGTTATCCATCAAAGACAGTGGAAGGAGATAGAGTTGGGAAGGTGAGTGGTGGCGCTAGAGGGGAACATGCAAAGATCCACTCACGATATATCTTCTGTTGAGAGAAGTAAGAACGCTTACAACGGCCATGACGACGCACACGCTCAGGAGGATCTCGCGGTGAGGTGATTAGGGAGAGTGCGAGGCAAGTGTGGACCACCTGTTAACTCAATTTTGTTGTGACGAGGAGGTGGAGAGTGAGGAGGGGCGGATGAACTACCACCATTAACTCCTTTTAAGTAGTAGAGATTGTGAGTTATAACACATCTCATATCAATACAAAATACTAACAACAATAGATGTGCCTTTGGGATCCCCTCAACTTGAGGCCTCCCCCCATCAACATATGGTGAGGGTGCATCAACAGGAGCAGTGCATCAACAGGTGTTAGGCCTCATCCTGAGGCCCAAATCTGTACAAAAACGCTTGTGGCAATCTCTCTCTCATAGATGTTCTGTCAAATGGCGGGCGTCTTCCCCCACTTATGTCACTCCCAACAACTGTAATGCGATCCTCTCTAGTGTCGAGGGGTAACCCAATGACAGGACAACATCTTTGTGCATTAGCACATGTGAGTATAGCTGCAATTATCGTGTTTTGATGCCTCCAAATATCGTGCTGTTATGCTTGTAAAATAACAGAAACCCATTTAGATTTTCCTTGCTCTGATCAACGGTCAAGTTTGATGATGGTGTGATGATGTCCTGATGTTACACTTTCCTGCTCTTTTTTTGCTTGCAGAGCTGCAAATGCTTTTCACTTTATTTTTCTCAAAAATAATGGTCTTACAGGGTTGACCTATGTCATCAGACAAATGATGAGGATGAAGATGATGTAAGGAGTTACCATGAAGCTTTATTAGACAGAACAAAAACTAAACCCGGCATCCGCCCTGTTGATGTTCGTTGGAGGTGTTGCTCAGGAATACAGCTTGGAAGCCGGCAAAGATTTGTGATTTTGGTAAGTTTTTCCATCATTATAACCTACTACTTCACAATGCCTTTTTTCTCTCTCTCATGCAGATCTACATTTTGCTGGGATATGTAGCTTTTTTATACATTAAACTGTGGTGCTTGGAGAAAATTTTGTTTTGCCATCTTTAATCATATACACTTCTACCATGATATAATATCTGTTAAGCAGAACTAATTACTGACCTAATAATATTTTTTCGTGCAGGTGCTTGTACTGTCATTTGCTGTTATGTTCACCTTTGCCATCCTCATCTGGGTTGGTAGAGGAGAGAATCCTATTGATCCATTACTACTAAAAAGGGTATGAAGGATTAGCAACTTACTGTATCTTGCTTGTTATTCTTTTCTATGCTGCATTTTGCTCTAATATATCATGTATCTTTAATCAAGGTACATAGCCTCAATTTGTTGCAATTACTGCACACACAAAAAAAAAAAGAGAAATCTTGCAGAGCCCGGTAAATGTAGTATTCTTATAAACCCATATCCAACAGCCTATGGTGAAGGAATAAAATGATAAGCTTGTCAATAATACCCAGAAAGTCCCCTAAGAAAAAGGAAAATAGAAAGTTCATGTAGAAATCTTAGGCAATCCTGCTTCTCGTCCATTCAAGTCTTATCTTCTGTTCCCTGTGTACATTTTTTTAGTTTTGTATCCTGTTTCCTATGTGCCCATGCATTTGTGAACCTATTTTGTACATTATCTTTCTGCTTTTCAGTCAGATGAAGAAAAAAGTAGCATATTTATCTCAAATGAATTCTGGAACTTTTGTATGTCAACACTGCAAAGTCAAATGTCTGTTGTGCAACCCAAACCGCATCTACTCTATGTTGTGGTCTGCACAAGTCATTATGATATTTTGGACCAAATTTCATTGGACAACAGGATGCCATTTTATTAAGTTACAAAGGCACGGTGTAAAGATTTTTTTTTCTTTTTAAACTAATGCATTGCTAAACCTATACACCTCAGGGGAGATGGAAAAATAATGGGAAATTCTGCAGACCAAACATGAGATATTGTTAGAGATGGTCTAATAGTTATGTTGCTGTCTAACAAATCCTAAATGTTCTGTTTATATTTTGTCTCATGCTATAACTAAGGGAGTCTCTATTACAAGTTGTCCTCTGTACCACTTTTAGAAAAACATCGACTCGTATGCCTTTTGTATTACAAGTTGTCCTCTTGACTCGCATGCCTTCTTATGTTTATCGCACACTTCATATTCATATTTTTTTTCACTAGCTTACTTGATGGGTTTACAGTTTTCACCAATTCCAGCAATAGTTATATAATCACTTATTTAGTTGTAGCTTGATTGCTTAATAGATGTTGGCCAAACATTTTATTTTGCAGGTTTATTTGGATGTATTTTCAGTAGTTGTTCTTATACTAGGCGGTGCTCTGGCATGTTATGGTAAGCATATAATATTGTCTAGATGTACAACATGCCACCATTTTGTCCTAGATGTCAATTCAGGAAGTTTATATTGTGTAGACATGCCGCTTGTTTCTAGTCCATTCTCAACCTTAGATTATCTTCCTTTTATTTTCTTGTATCTATCCCATTAGATTTTAGCCTTATAGTTCTAATTCAGTTTCTATCTTGTTCCTTGTCCATCTTACTAATTTTCTGGCATTCCTCTGCTACTAGTAGTAGATGCTCTCATGTACATCATGAATTAAGGAGTGTTAGGCTTCAGGGTTTTAACATGTTCTTGACTTTGCTTTGTCTTTTTGGTTCTATGACCATGTTAAGGTGCATTATTATTCTCAAAGATGAGCAAAGTGCGTTCTGAAACTGTATCGACTGAGAAGTGGAAGGTATATTTCTCCCAGGATCATCCTGCCTGTGGCTTGCATATCTCTCTCTACTTCATCATGTACTGGATTTAATGATATATGTAATCACGATGATATATAGAGTGCAATTCATCATTTGCTACCCTATAGAGTGGGTACTCCATTTTTTGCCACTTCTGCCACTTTTGTCCCTTTTTTTTTGACGATTCTACTCTTCTTCATCATCCTCTTTTCTTCTTCTTGCCCGGCCCTAGTGGAATCCATGGCAGACGGGGTGGGTTCGCGACCTTGGCGACGATGAGGTGACCATGGAGCAAGCGGCGATTGGGCTGGTACTAGCGTTTGAGGAGGGAGAAGTCAGCGCGGACGCCAAGCGGCCTGTAGAAGGTGGTGCTGCCTGTTAGATAACCGTATATGGACCGTATGGTTCATGGACTCTTTGGGATATATATGGTTATAGATAGATTGGTATTGTATCAGGTATAGAGATCCCTACGGTGGCTACTTCTATAAACCAACCCAGGGACTCCTTGCCTATATATATACATGTAACCCACATCTAATCTAATCATCAATTCCAATCTCCTTCATGGTATCGACGCCTAGGTTTTCCGCCCTAGGTCTTCCGCGCCACTTGCATGCCAAGACTTCCTTCCGCTCACGCCTAGCTCTCGCCACTGTGGGCTGCAGCTGCGCCCCGCCCGCTCTCATCCGGGTGCATCTTCTCCCTGCACCATGCACAGCTCTCTCCTCCCTTCCTCTCTGCTTGAAGTCATTGCCCTTGACAGTCTGCCGCCATGCAACTGTGAGCGCAAAGCAGAGGATCTCCGCCCGCCAGAGGCCGCTCGAGACGCCGCTCTTGGCCGCGCCAGGCGGCCGGCAGAGGCATGCTGCCGCTTCGAGGCCGACGCCGCCGTCGCCCGCAGCGTGACGCCCGCCCGCGCCGCCCATGAACGGGAAGCGGCCAAAGCCGCTTCAACCTCCGGAAGATGACGCCGCCTTCGCAGCCGACGAACGACGGCGGAGCCCTTCGGACGCCCTCTCGTCTCACGGCCACCGCCATCATCAACCTCCATGCGCAGTCGTCGGGGTCCGAACATACGACCTCGTCCCCGCCGTTCTCGACATGGAGTCCAACAACTACATGGCGCCACGGATATACGGTCCTTGGGAAGTTTTCCTCGGCGCCATGTCCTCGCCGATGCCGCTGCTCACATCTTCCCCGAGTGGGAGCGCATGGACTGTGTCGTCATAACGTGGCTCAACGGCACCATCTCTCCCGATCTTGAGGAAATTGTCCGGGAAGACCACCCCACTGCCCGCTCCATCTGGCTTGCCCTGGAACAGCAGTTCCTTGGAAATCGCAAGCAGCGAGCCCTCTACCTCGACGCCGCCTTTCGCAACTTCGTACAGGGCGATCTCTCCATCACCGACTCTCGCGAAGTTCAAATCCATGGTCGATGCCCAGGCGACTTAGGGAGGCCGTCACCGATCGTACACTCGTCCTCAACATCATCCGCGGCCTCAACGGCGATTCGCCTCCATCGGCATGCATCTTCGTGGGCGTCTGTTCCCGCCTTCACGAGGCCCGACCGACCTCCTCCTTGAGGAGCTCAATCTGCCCATCGCCGGCGCCGCCCGCGCCCGCCGCCTGCGGTGCCGCCAGATCTGCTGGTCTTCATCAGCAACCCAGCAAGCCGCCCGCGCCCTCACGCCGCCTTCGGTGGCTCCTCCGCGCCGGCGGCAACTCCGGGAACTCCGGTAGGGCGACAAACGTGGCACCGCGGCGGCAAAGGAAAGGCGGCAATTTGGCACTCCGCCTCGGTTCGCGCCCTACGACAAGACCAAAGAGCTCCACCGGTGGCCGTGGCCCAGCTTCTACAGGCCGTGGTCAGGCTCCATCAGCATGTGGCCTAGGAATCGTCCTCCCCTGGCTCCAATCCCGGCGCCCCGTTCTCCACTGCCACCGCTGTACATCGGTCGCGAGCAGTTTTGTGACCGGCGCCAGACGGTGGGCTCCTCTCCCGGCGCCCGGGGTCGTGGGGCGCCTCCTCCGGCTACTACTACCCCACCGGCAGATGTCAGTCTGGGATGCGCAGGGACTTGCTTCTCTTTCAACAGTGTCGCCGACCCCACCTCAAGAACACGATTGGATCTTCGACACCGGCGCCACCTCGCATATGACCTCCGACTGGTACACTCTCCTCCACCGCTTCCTCGCGGTATCCCATTCCACCTTCAATTATTGTCGATAGCAGAGCCTTCTGCCGTCACCTCCTCCGCATGACTCATCTTCCGGTTCTTTATGTCTTAATAATGTTCTTGTTTCACCGGCTTATTAAAATTTAATTTCCGTCGCCAATTCACCCGGATAATAATTGTTCCGTCGAATTTGACCCATTGGTTGTTCGTGAAGGATCTGCAGTCTCAGAGAGTGATCACCAGGTACAATAGCTCCGGGCCGTTGTACCCTCTTCGCCCATCTGGTGCACCATCCCTCCCGGCTGCACACCTTGCCACTGCGTCCTCCGCGTCCACCATTTGGCACCGTCGCCTCGGTCATCCTGGATTCGAGACTTTATCCAAACTTATGGCTTGCAATAAAGAAATTAGACAATCTATATGTCATGCTTGTCAACTAGGGCGTCATATCGTCTTCCTTTTCTGTGTCAACATCCGTGCCTCATTTATTTTGATCTCATACTGCGTGATTTATGGACCTCGCCAGTTCCTAGTGTATCTGGTTTCAAATATTATTTGGTCCTTCTCGACGATTGCTCTCATTACATGTGGACTTTTCCTTTACGTCTCAAGTCTGACACATTCACCACCCTGTCTAATTTCTTTGCTCGTCTCCACTCCGTTTGGATACACCATCAAGTCTGTCCAATGCGACAATGGGCGCGAGTTTGACAACTCCAGCTCCCGCACCTTCTTCCTCGCTCACGGCACTCACCGCCGTATGTCGTGTCCTTACGTCGTCCGCCGAATGGGAAGGTGAGCAGGCCATTCGCTCCTCAACAATGTTGTTCGATCTCTTCTTTTTCAGGCCTGTCTTCCACCTCGCTACTGGGTAGAGGCCCTGAACACCGCCACCATGCTTCTTAACATCTTACCAACCAAGGCGCTACGCTCCCATACGCCACATGCAGCCTTATTTGGCTCTCCTCCAGCGTATGATCACCTGCGAGTCTTCGGTTGTCGCTGCTATCCCAACCTATTTGCCACAGCTGTCCACAAACTCGCTCCGCTCCGCCCGTGTGTTTTCCTTGGCTACTCGCTCATCATAAAGGATATATTGTCTTGACACGACCTCCAACAAGGTCATCATCTCGTCATGTGACCTTCGACGAGTCTTCTTTTCCTTTTGCCGAGCAGAACACTACGACCTCCCCAGCAGACTTCGAGTTTCTGGATACTTTCACTAATCCCGTTCCGGTGCCCGTAGGCCCGACACGTTGTTTGCTACCTGCAGGATCATCAGCACCGGTTTCTGCATCTCCTCCGGACATCCTGACGCCGCTGCCCGCACTGCCACGTGCGGCCGGATCTGCAGCAGCTGTTTCGCCCGCACTGCCACGTGCGGCCATTTCCTCCAGTGCTCCTTCAACGCTGCCTGAGCCGACGGTTTCCCCGGCGTCCGTCGCCTGATCACGTCGCGCCTGCCTCGGCTTCAGACCTGCCGCAGCATGCCACGACTCGAGCCATTACCGGATATCTGACGACGCCTCGCAAGACCGGCGCGGATCGGGTGCTCCGGTGTACCATCCGGCTATCACTCGGGTATACAACCGGCGTCCGTGCCCAGTGCCTTCGGCGCCTCCAGCTGCTCCACCGGTTGCCCCTGCGCTTCTTCCCAAAGGTGCTGTCGCCACCCCCCTTGTGGTCAATCATCACCCCATGACCACTCGGGCGAAGAGCGGTTTCGTCTTCTCTTGCATTTGATTGCGTCATTATCTCCGGTCCCGAAGACATACCGGGCTGCCCTTGCCGACCCACATTGGCGCGCGGCTATGCTCGATGAACATGCTGCTCTCCTACAGAATTGCACGTGGAATCTTGTTCCGCGACCCCCTGGCACGAATGTGGTAACTGGAAAGTGGATCTTCAAGCACAAGTTTCAGGCTGACGGTTCACTGGAGCGCTATAAAGCTCGCTGGGTCCTCCGCGGCTTCACACAACGCCCCGGTGTGGATTTCGCGGAAACCTTCAGCCCCGTCGTCAAACCTGCCACCGTGCGGACTGTGCTCTCTCTAGCTCTCTCTCGCAACTGGCCAGTTCGGCAGCTTGATGTGAAGAATGCCTTCCTCCATGGCAATCTTGATGAGACAGTCTATTGTGTTCAGCCTTCTGGGTTCGAGGATTCTACACACCCGGATTACGTCTGCCGTCTGAACCGCTCACTCTACGGTCTCAAACAGGCGCCTCGGGCATGGTACAATCGCTTTGCAGCCTACTTGACCTCTCTAGGATTCATGGAAGCCAAGTCGACACCTCGCTCTTCGTGTTTCGCCGTGGTACTGACCTCATCTACTTGCTGCTCTATGTCGATGACATCGTCCTCACTGCCTCGTCTACTGCCCTCCTCCAGCGCACCATCACTGCTCTGCAACAGGAGTTTTCGATGAAGGACTTGGGTGATCTTCATCACTTTCTTGGGATGCAGGTTCAGAAGCGGCCTGATGGTCTCTTCCTATCACAATGCCAATATATGCAAGAGATTCTCGACCGCGCAGGCATGGCTGAGTGCAAGCCCTGTTCCACTCCAGTGGACACCTGTTCCAAGGCTTCAGCACTAGATGGTGCGCCTGTCGCGATGCCTCGGACTTGTGAGTTTGGCTGGTGCTCTCCAGTACCTCACCTTCACTCGCCCGGACATCTCCTACTGCTGTTCAGCAGTGCATCTCCACATGCATGATCCTCGGGAACCGCACCACGCCGCTCAAGCGCATCTGCGCAGTACATCGCGGCACTCTTCACCTTGGTGCGCTCCCACGACCTTGACCTGATTGGATCGGTAGTTTATTACGGCGACGCCGATTGAAATTGGCCGTCCCGACACGCAAGTCCACCTCGGGCTATGCTGTGTTCCTCGGGGACAGCCTCGTCTCCTGGTCCTCCAAACGCCAAAACACTGTCTCCAGGTCGAGCGCCGAAGCAGAGTATCGAGGTGTCGCTAATGCAGTGGCTGAGACTTCATGGCTACGCCAACTTCTATGCGAACTCCATTCCCCACCATGCACGGCTACCTTGGTATATTGCGATAACATCAGCGCCATCTACATGTCCTCCAACCCGGTTCAGCATCAACGCACCAAACACATCGAGATTGACCTCCATTTTGTTCGGGAACGTGTTGCCATTGGTCTTGTCCGCGTTCTTCATGTGCCAACATCGTCCCAATATGCCGACATTTTCACCAAGGGCACGCCTTCTACGGTCTTCCAGAGTTTCGGTCCGGTCGAGCGTCGTGGCGACGCTCGATCATTGCGGGGGTGTTAGATAACCGTATATGGACCGTATGGTTCATGGACTCTTTGGGATATATATGGTTATAGATAGATTGGTATTGTATCAGGTATAGAGATCCCTACGGTGGCTACTTCTATAAACCAACCCAGGGACTCCTTGCCTATATATATACATGTAACCCACATCTAATCTAATCATCAATTCCAATCTCCTTCACTGCCGTCCTAGACGGAGGCGGTGGACCTTATAGCGGCCGAGGCTGTCGGCGGTAGTGCTGCTCGCAGTCAGCGGTGGCGCTCCAGATCTGGTGGAGGCGTTGGAGCTTGCAGCGGCCGAGGACGACACCGGCGACGGTGCAACAGATGTGGCCAAATCCACCTCTCCACCACCGGCATCACCGAGCTTGCCGGTGGGTTTGTGGAGGCGGTGGCACCACACCGCCACTTGCCCTTCCGGAGCTTGAGGGGTGAGGTTGGTGTGGTCGGTGGCGATGCGCAGCAGAGGGGGTGGCTGAGCGGCGTGGAGAGCCATGCGTCGACGGCAGTTGGAGCTAAAGGCTAGCTGAAGCCAGGACGGCGTGTGTTTCAAGAAGAAGACGGAAATGGAGGAAGAAGAAGGGGGAGGAAGAAGAAGAGGGGTAGAATTGTCCAAAGTGGCAAATGATGAAGTAACCACTCTATAGAGTGGCAAATGATGAATTGCACTCTATAGAGTGGCAAATCATCAAGTGCCACTCTATAGAGGCAAATGATCAATTATCCCTATATCATTGAGTTCAACATATGGGTGACAGTCATAGATTCAAAAGTAACAATTGTTTTCCTGTAAAAAAGATTAACGGTTGTTCTAGAGCTTTGAGTTCTGATATAGATACAACATTATGTACTTACAGATCTCATTTTTAACATATGCATATCAGTTAAATCAATATTTCAAACACACTGTCTTATAGTAGTGTAACTTACCCAAAAAATATGCATTTTTTACAAGGATTGTTCGGTTTATCTGTATTTTTAGATGGATTCTATTCTTTCAGATCTCTAATTCTCTATAACAGAGAAAAGCATTAGACTGATTAACTTACTCTGTTATTCCTTATGAAACATATATATGTTGAAGTCTCTTTTCCATTGCTTAACAGGATTAGATGGGAAAACTTCACTGACATAAGAAAATATGTGGAAAATTTGAAATAAACTATATCTTCTTTGCAGGTTGCCAGTTTAGCTGCTGTCTCACTGATTTGTTTCTCGTCTTCTGCTATACTAGCACTTGTTACTAATGTTCCAGTAAGTTCAATTATACAATAAGAGTTCACATAATACATTAACCGGCAGTTAAATTGTTAAGTGACTTTCAATTAGCTATACATCTCATTGTAGGTGCTTTTGCATTGGTACTCGATGGATGCGGACATCATCAACAATGCTGTTATATTGTTTTTATATTATTTAATAGGTAACGTTGTGTTGCTTTGTGCCTGGAAATAGCCCTAAATTGATCTATGCCATTTTATTATATGTACTTCATGTTGTCATTGTTATGCCATGGGCAAAAGCAGTAGGACGTGGTATTAAGTAGTCTTTTGCACTTTACCATCAGGTATACGTGCACATGCTTTTAGGCCGGATGGTGCATGCATTTCTTCTTGTGGGCATGCTCCCACCTGGAAGCATACATGTGATTTAGGGAGTTAATGCCGGAAGATAGTGAAAGGGGAAAGTATGGTACTATGGTGGGAGATGTAGGTTAATTATGTACACAACATTTCATCCCTCACACCCCCCAGGTTGAAGTTGGTCTTGATCTAATGACTCCAGCCATAATACCAAATTGAAGTACTCAACCTCTATCAGTAGTTGTTACAAATATGTTGGATTATATGACTGTACTGGTGCACCCAATTTTGGGGGTCAAATAAAAGGTGCAGTTATGGCATAGCATATATTTATTTTGTCCTGGGGGGTTACCGAAGAATTTCTTGGTGCTTGGTATAGGAATAATTTTTTAAGAGCATTTGTCTTCGTTTTCACTTTTGTATGTGTGTTTATGATATCCGCTTATTTCTAGTTCTGTAATTCAGTCCTGCTTACTTAGTGGATGCTGTGCTACTCTGTAGACGCAAAGTTACCAAACTCATGCACTTAAAAATGATTAGTCATCTGGTGTATTTGTCTGCAACAATGGAAATTGCTTGGCACATCAAATGAACTCTGCCTAAGTATCCAAGCCATCAAATTAATGTTAGGAAAGTACAAAACATCTTGTATGGTAGTTTTATTGTTGATATGTTATCCCGTTCTTTTTTTGTTGTTGATCTGTTTATTGCCCACCTGTTATTCCATTCACAGGAAAGCACTAGACACGGCCACTTCATAATTTTGCTGAGTTCTACTGAAACCTCTTTGCTTATGTAATTTTTTTGTAGGCTCATCAGTGCCGTCAGGATTTGTTTTGTGGGTCATGAGAGATATGCCTCATCGGCAGACAGTAGAAAGGCCCACACAATCAAGAGTGGTTACGTTGTTCAGGGACAGACCATCCACTACACAGGATCCACAGTGGAGGACTGCTGTTACATCCTCTAACAAGGTACTCCAAATATTTGCTTCTTCATGTCAAATTATTTAGAGGATTAAACATGCTCGTCAAACACCGATGATACTATAGCAGTTAGATTTATATATAAAAAGAAATCTCGATGTGTAGGCCCTCAAATCAAGCCCAATTTGACCTGAAGACCAACCACTGATGTGTAAACTTTTCGGTCTGCTTAATGTGCTGGGAATTTACCAACACCAGTGACACTGGCATCTACTAGCTTTCTGACGATTGGCGGGTACAAGATGGATCTGTAATTCCTACTTCAGGGTGACTTTAGTGATGGAAACAGCGGAATTACTTGTGGATGTAGCAAGGTTCTCAATGGAGTGCACATTATGCGTTTATCCAGCAGAACAGAGGTTGGGTAAGGTTTGAAGCAGTAACAAATGTAAATAGCCATAGAAATGGGCATTTTCGTGGTTTGGCTGTCAGTTTGTCCCCTTCCAGATTTTCCGTGCCCTCCATTTCTTTCTTGTATAGTCATTTTAGTTTATGAAACGAGAAAGTGATGTTTTCTCTTCATATAATTAATGATGGAAATGTTACGTACTCTGGAGATCTTCACTAGTTGCTAACACAAAATCTCTCTCACCACACCGAAATTGTTTGATAGCCGTAAATCAGCGATGGCAGGCAATACCTATTTCAGCTTGTTAACTATTGTTGCACCAGTTTTGTGTATAACACATGGCAAATTTATACACACTAGCAGAAATCTGAGCTCTGTTCCGCTGAAGATAGTGAGGTTCCCAGTATTACTGTATAGAATACGAGCATAAATCAGCTTTAAACTAGAAAGAACCTAGCCAGTATCGCAGTTCGTGACCTACAGAGAACGAATCATGCACTGCCTGTGCAGGTCAACATTTGCTTTGAGGGCATATTTAGAACATAGAAATTTTACAGAAGCCAATTCATTTTTCGTAATTATGAGAATTTTCTGGCGTTCTAAACGGGTCCGAATAATGTTGTAGATTGATATGTTTGGTGGACCCAACCCACATGAATACATGATCCCAAGCTCTTTTGCTCGGCTCAAGGCGCAACTGCTCACGAGTTGATCCAATTTTTTTTTTTTTTTATGCAAGGCGAGTTGATCCGATCTGATGGCATAATCGAGATAATCCAAAGAAACAACTAGGCTAAATGTTTTCGCAAGCTCATGTTCTACTTGCTGAGATGCAGCCACAAATTAAATCGTTCCCAACCATGATACAAAAAAAAATCCAAATGAAAAGTTATTTTTTGCACACAACGTATATATACAACCATCCCGCGAAGGGGGCAAATGCATGTTTAATATTTAGTGTAACATGTTTTACTGCATAAAGATCGATATGGACTCTATTAATATTAAATCCTAATATACAACCAACAGCATAAAAATAAGTAGATAAAGACCTAGTCATTCACAAAACATGAGCTGTTCTAGACATCCAATTCCACATCTCTATAGGAACATTTTTATTGAAAAGTACCATAAACCTCCCTATGCACACCCATTCTACTCCATAAGAATCGCTATTTTCTATTCTTAAGATGTCATAAACCACCTCTCAAATTTTGCATGTAACAAACACAAAACACATTTTCTATTATTAAGATGTCATAAATCACCTCTCAAACTTTGCATGTAACAACCATAGAACACCTCTCGATATATACTCTTCTTCTTCCACTTGTCTATTCTACGGCTCCACAATAACCACAACACCTCTCGATACTTTTCCTCTTCCACTTGTCTATTCTACAGCTCTACAGTAACCACTATTTTCTCATCTTATAATGTGCTATAGAATATCAAAATATCATAGACTTCGGCATATCTAGACATCCAATTCCACATCTCTACAAGAACATTTTTATCGAAAATACCATAAACCTCCCTATGCACACCCATTTTACTCCATAAGAATCGCTATTTTCTATTCTTAAGATGTCATAGACCACCTCTCAAGCTTTGCATGTAACAGCCACCAAACACATTTTCTATTATTAAGATGTCATAAACCACCTCTCAAACTTTGCATGCAATAACCATAGAACACCTCTGGATACTCTTGCTCTTCCACTTGTCTATCCTACGGCTCTACAGTAACCGATATTTTCTCGTCTTGTAATGTGCTATAGAGTACTTAGACCACCTCTCCAATGTCCCACGTAACCGCCAGCAAAACCTCTCTCCCACTCCCCGTCTCCCCCGCAGAACTTGCGAAGCCATGGGCACGGGCGCCACTGACCCATCCGCGCCACCCCACTCCATCAACCCGCAGTCGGGCTGCATGCCATCCTCCCCCTCGTGGCGGCCTGCCGGCAGGCGCCGCGGCACCGCCGTCGTCCGGCAGTTGCAGCTCGCGGCGCGCGACGTCAGCCCGGCCGTTGGCTGGTGCGGGCACCGCGCGTGGCGGAAGCTGCTCAGGCGGCTGGCGCAGGAGACCAAGTGCATCTGTAGCTCACCGACGGCGGCTTCCAGGCCCATGACGTTCGGCTACGACGCCGCCAGCTACGCTAAGAACTTCGACGACGGCCGCCACCCTGCGCCCTATGCCGCCTCCGCCGCCGTCGTCGCCAATGCCGCTGATAAGTTGGCCGGCCGCTGACTCATCTATCTTTCTTCTCGAGCTCACCTTGATCCCTTTTTGATCTTGTGGTTGCTGAATGCTGAGCGATGCGCATCTGTTTCTATTTCCACTTTCTTTTTTTCGCTTTTATTTTCTTCTATTTTTAGCACTTCCTCGTGGTGTTGGTACTGGTGTTGCAATGACTTCACCGATGCTCCGTACTTTTTTTTTTTTTTTTGCAATTTGTACATAGCATGGAGACAACACAAGTGGAGTTCGGCTACATGTAGATGCTGCATTGTGCTGTACATGAATGACTCCAAATTTGATTCCTCTCATCTTTCGATCGATAAGCGATTTTTATCTGAGTTTAAACAATTAAAACGTATACGACTGAGTTTGGATTACCTCTTAAAAAAAATGTTTGTGTTTTCCATGGAGCCATTGGAAATGAGGTCGATTTTAAACATGCCTAAATTATGGGCGAGATGGATCGAGCACACAGTACATCAATTATCAATATCCAGATCATGAAAGATATGGTCTAGTACTACCAGTACAGGGAGTTATCTTTCCATCCTATCTGAACTACAAGGATAATGATCCGTTATACTCGTTAATTCCTCTGAACATTTGTTTATTCTGACCGATAAGGCATTACTGTCAGCAAATTTTTCCAAAGAAAGGTGATTAGGAAAAAAGAAAAAAAAAAGAAAAGGGAAGGTGTAGATGAACTACGTACGCCGGGGAAGGCACCATAAAATCATGAATTAGCTAGGCAAAAGAGGACGGATATTATTAGTCATGTTCTGGTCAGGACAGTATCGAATTTTTTTCTTGGATTTGTTTATATTAGATTTTAGTACTGCCGCCATTTCTGAGTTTCTGCGAATCAAATGCATGCCAAGGAAAGCCTTTTTTTTGGCTCGCTGGGTTTGAGAGTGCCCTATATATTTGCCTTTTTGCCTTGGGGCACAAATATTTGCTTCCTGCAGGAGCAAGGCCGTTTGGTACGTATCTACCAGTACTCCACTAAAGATTGGGGGTCCATACCAAAAGCAAGGCAAAGCTTATGCAGACAAGACTTCCCCAGTTGCCTTCTTCTGCCAAAAAGTAGAAGCTTCCTTCGTTGGCTTGGCACGCTACAGATTTCTGCTGTGCTGTGCAGAGCGGAGGGAATTTTAAGGTGCAACCACCAGGTTGTATCCATGTCCTAGATCTGCCATGATGAAGGATCATATGAGAAAATTTAGAATACTGTTGTGATGAACTATTATAAATTTTATAGAGTAATCAAATGACTTTGCAAAGATAGTATTTTGTTTGGACTGAATTCTGGAAGTTCCAAAAATATCGAAAATACCGCAGGTATAAACGTGGTAGTACCGTAAGACGGTAGTTCCGACAATATAGCGGTACATTTTTTTTCTAGAGAGGTCTTGTGCGAGGAGCAAACGTGCGGAAGTACCACTTTGGGCAGCAGTAGTACCGGTATAGTAAGTGCGGTACTATCATCTTCTCAGAAAAACAAGGTTTTGGGATTTGAGTCATGGATTGAGTTGGGATGACCTAGATCATTTGATTAAGGTTGCATGATGCATATCTTGGCTAATGTAGGTTAACTTGTGAAGAACTTATATCTGAAAATGATTTCTTTGTCTTTGTATGTGCAGGATTGCTTAGAGTCAACTGTGGTCAACGACGATGATCGGGGCTAGGCTCATGGAGGAGTTGAGGCCCAGAACGATCGAGAGTACCGGGTGAGATGGTGAGGTCAAGCATGGCACGAGAAAGGCAGAAAATGTTGAAGACGAGTTCGAACGGCTGGATGGCGCTATGTGGCTTGCACGAGCCAAGTGAGCTGTGGTTCGGTGGAACAAAGATGGGAGAGACTTGATGATATGTGGTAAGCTAATGGTGCACCTACACGTAGCAGGCATGGTGACTGCTTGCAGTGGTTGATGATGACTGGGTCAAGAAAGGGTATTTTGGTAATTTGACCAACATACCGGAAATCATTTTGGATCAAAACCGCGGCACATGGGTGATGCATTGAATAACGGTTTAGGTCAAGATGGATTTAGTTTGATCAAGGCGGATCAAGGCTAAAGATTTAGCTGATGCACACTTATGCGCTTTGAAAAGCATGCATAAGTGAATTTGTGTGAGTAAAACTCGTATGCGTGGAGTTAACATGTTTTCTCTATTGTAATAATGGATAGTATCTATTAAGGTGAATAGGTGTGCGATTGCCTACCTATAAAAGTGGTTGAGATGGGAACATGTTGTTAACCATCCAACCTATCTCTTATGCTCTCTTCTTTAAGTTTAGAGTTAGGATTTGAGAGTGAGTATCTTGGGTGCTCTTTGTCCTCCAAGGTGGAGTGACGGTAAAATCTACCTTCTCAAGTAAGAAATATATAAACCTTTATGCAACTCTTGAGTCTCTCTTATTTTTGATTGATGTACTTGACGTTTAATTGGCTTTGATATCTCTTCTTTTCTTCTTATGATCTTGTTGTGCCAAAGACGTGTAAGAGATGGAGATAATTATTGAAAATACATCTCCATCTATCTAGGCACTTTGATAGCAAGATTCACGAGAAAACCTGATTTTGTTTGACTTTGCCCTCTTTGGTCCATCTTTTGATCTGTGGGTTTTTGGTTTGGTTTCTGTAGTGATCTAACTTGCTGTGATGTGTGAAAATACATTTAGACCCTTCTTGGTAATCATCATCCCACGAGCAAGTTGTATTCACCGATTTTGGTTTTGGCTCGTTTTCGGTGCACCTTTCCTTCAAACTGAAAAAGGTCTCACTTTGGTCATGATTTTCATGGTCATTTGTTGGAATAGGTTCTTAATAACCTAGAGAAGATCCTTGCAAAATTTCATGTCATTGGATCTACGGATTAAAAGTTCCATCAATTTTAGTTTTTAAACTTGGATTGATTTCATTGTTCATCGAGGAATGGAAGTACCGTAGTTATAACAAATGTACTTTCAATTTTTCGAAGTACCGTAGTTACAATAAAAGGTACTTCTGTTTTCCCTAATTTTTCTCTAAAATATCAGATGTTTGTTTTACTTGTTTGGTGTTGGTTTTCTATTTTAATCTTTATAGTTTTATAGCTATTGGAGTGAAGGAGTATTAAATACTTAAAAAAAATTAAAAGACAGTATTTATCTCCTCTATTGCCGTATTCAACATTTCACGAGAGGACAAAGTGCAGTGCATGCTGCAGAGTCACCTCTTTTCCTACCGACTGTGCATCTGTGATCGGTATGGTTGAAGTAGAATGCGTGCAAGATGGTGGCACTGGCATCTCTATGGTGCAGAAGCACTTTTCTGACCTAATAAATGGAGGAGTGTAATGATGTGTGAGCACGGTGCTATACACCTGATGATACCGCATACTGGTAGAGGGTGTAACTAGTAGTAAGGTTTGAAATCCCGGTCGGTTACCGGTGGTAACCGGAAAACCTGGTTGAGACCGGGATTGAAAATATCATCCAAAAATTTTCAAAGTTGAATTTGAATTTAGGGTTGCATAATGTAGTCCTAATGTTTAGGGTTTTTTTTGTGCTAGATTAGCTATTGTATGAGGTAAATATGCTTCAATTTGTAGTACACTGATTTTGAAAAGGGTTTTCTGGTTTTTAGTGGTTTAGGACTGCATAATGCAATTCTAAGTTTGTTTAGGGTTTTTTGTGCTATATTAGTTATTGTATGCGGTGAATATACTTCAATTAGTAGTAGATGATTTTGAAACGCTTTTTTTGGGTTTTTTGGATTTTCTACTGGTTTTTCTGGTTTTCAGTGGTAACCAATCCATTTACCGGTTATGCATCTGACAAACTTTAAAATTCAGTGTTCAAATTTTGACTAAGATTTTCCTAGGTTTTTCGGTTATCGGCTAGTAACCGGTACCGGTCTCCCAACGGAATTTACCCCGGTAACGGAATTTTGAACCTTGGGTAGCACTACATATGAGAAATTGAAGCAGTCCCTGCTTCTGCTTGTATATCACTCTTGTGGACCTTGTGGCTGCTGCAGTCTTCAAGGACTTGAATGTAACTGACCTCATGGCTAGCTGTAGCATGCATGGAAAGGGCACGGAGGCTGTAAATCGCGTGGTCCAAGATTGCGGCAGGCGAGTCCCCCACTGTCACCTTAAACACAGTCGATCACAGAGCATGTGCTGAGCCTGAATGCTCACCAACAACGCCCTGGACCATTACCGAAGACCCAAGTGCGTATTACTCCCTCCGGATGGACAAATTTTATCGTATCACCCTGATATACACCTTTTTGACCAGGGGCAATTTGGTTATTTCCTAATATAAATTAGCATTATAAAAAGAGGAAATTGTTTGGAAATACAAAGAGGGCAAATGATCAAATAAAAATTCAAAGATAGGGCAAATAATCAATTCACATTAACTATGGGGCAAATGAGCTGTTTGCAGGGAAAGACGGGGCAAACCATCAAATTTCTCTTGCTGAAAAGGTGAACTCTCATCTCTTAAATCTAGAGCAAGCATATTACTGCTCTACTTGACAAATAAATACAATATACTAAATTGCAGCCAGAGATGTACTCTATTGGGCAGTATTGCCACTGTTTGATAATACGAAAAATTGAATACTGACAATAGTGCGCACACACATTCACAGAAAAAACATCTACATTTTGCCGCAAGTCATATGTTTGAACTTCAGTATATTCTGTTACATACAGAGCACTGAAGCCATATACAAACTTTTCCTTGTTGTCTCGCTAGCGTGAACTTGATTTGCTTGTTAGCTAACATCCTTCTGCTACCTGGAACCATGCAACTTTCCTTGTGCTTGTTAGCTAGCAACTTCAGAAATGTCACCTGGAAGCACTAGGAAGCAATAACTATGCTTCCATACAACAATTCTTGATACCGTAGCATCGGCTAGTACCAAGAATAAGCAACAACAAGCTAATCTGATACTGTTCATTCACAGAAAATGCATTCGGAGACAATACACTTATTCATTCAGCGATAATGCACTCAGAGAGAACACAAATTACAGGTTCATTCAGACATGCATACATTCAGAGACAATGCATTCATTCATTCATTCACTCAGTTTATACAACATGCAGACTTCAAAGAAACAATTTACAAGCTCTCTTTACATTCAGTCAAGTGAACGTTTGCCGTAAGCACTGAAGAGCTAAAAAAGCTACATTGGCCAATCTTCCCAATTAAAATGGCTATGAGCACAAATAAAAGCACAGCATACAACATTTTTATCTACCCATCTTAAACCTTGAAAGGCTTGACAACAGCTGAGGGAGAATGGCTCGAGCGTTCGCACTGGGTACAGGGTGGTCGAAGCAGTAGCTGTGCTTATATGGAGTTCTTTTTTTGAAGGAATTATGGAGCTATGGTCACCCTATATATGTATCATCTTCTGGTGCTAAGTAACCGTTCAGTTTATTTTCTCGTAATTCGACAGGTCCAACAGATCTAAAAAGCCTCTCGGTAGTAAGACAGTTTTTCCCTCCTCCTTCCTTTTTTTTTTGCGATGAAAGACAGGTATAGTTTTATTCAATAGATGACAGAAAGGTCTCTTTTGCTTCCAACTAATAGTCAATCAGCCAAGGAGACGAGGAACTCAAACTGCGATGCTGGTGCTTATGTTGTTTGCTTCGACATTAACCAATAATGCTGATAAGTTTTGGCGTTTTGGGAGCTTGCATTCATGCTGGAAGAAAGAAATTCAGAGCAACAAGCTACAAAAGTTCAGTTCAGCGGAGGAAACATCAGAACATCGATGTTACCCCAGTGCCCAGATTTAAGTATATGCAGTTGTTTTTTTCGAAAACAGTATATGCAGTTGTGAAAGCTTGATCCAAAACTGACAGCATATGTGCTTACACATTCGAATATTTGACTTTAAAACAGTACTTAAATGTCTTTATTAGCCCACAGTATTCTTACAAATCCATTAGAACAAATTATTTGACTATATATTCGGTCATAGCCGCAACGAAACATCTCAGGTTAACAGAGGTGGAAACTAATTAGAAAGAGCATTTCTAACGACCTAGGAAACAGCGACTTCAGCCGTCTCTACGATTTCGCAGGAGTTGATACTGCTGTTGTTGTGTACAGGGATTTCAGCTGCCTGTGTATGAGCTTGCTGTCATACACAGCTAGCTGCAGCTCCATCCCATCTGACCACCATTGCTGCAGCCCATGCGCTTCAAGAAACTTCTGCGGGCCTTTTGACGTCACGAAGAGCTTCGCGACCACATCGCCAGTGATCTCACTTGCCTTGCGTTGCTGCTGTTGCTCATCTGAAGCACCATCGACTGCGGTGGAAGAGCAAGAAGGAGCGTTATAGTGACAGCAGATGTAATCACTGTTGTTTACATACAAGTGTGGCACCCATTTCTTCTCAGCGTGCAATGTCTTCTTGTCACTCCCCTCCTCCTTGGCACTGTCAAGCGATGCTTCGTCCTTCAATGGCAGGCTTGCCTTAACTTTTTTCCAAAGATAGCTGGCCTTCTCACTCATGCTCCTTATGCCCATGGCAAGCGAAACAGAAGGTGGATTAAACAGATGACAATCCACAAAGACTCCTTGCTTGGCGAGCACTTTGCATACTTGAAGGGCAAAACCAGCTCCCAGGGAGTGCCCAGCAACACAAACATTCGCACTCCCAAATTTCTCAACTGCTGCCTTCAGTGCTTCTAAAGCGCCAATGAATCTCACCGAACCTTTTAAGCTCTCCCACACCAGGAAACGAAGATCATCTTGCAGGTCTCTCCTGATGGTAGGCTTCTGCAGCAGTGTTCCTCGGAGAGCTAACACAGCCCTTGGTGCGCCGCTTGGCCTTATGAGGATAAGATCAGACAAAGCAGAAGACCGATCCCACTCAAGGACGGCTCCGTAGATGGAACCATCTCTCTCATCCACCAATGTCTGTGTGACCTTGTACTTGAAAGGCTTCCACCATTTTGGAGCAAGGCCATCCTCTTCTCCTTTCTGATCTTGCCTGTCCAGTTCAAGCAGGTAGACTGCTTGAATGAAGCAGGCCATTACCATCCTTTTGTAATTTGGGTCCTTCCTGCAAATCAGGCATTGGAGGAAAAGGTTACAATACACATGGGGGGTACATCAAAGTAGTTTCAGACACCTCATTTGCTGAAGTGATAATTGATTAAAAATATGAGAAAAAGAACAGGCATCTTGTTTGCAAGGTGTACTTTCACATTGCCATCGGGCTTGGCATGAAATCTGTAAATAGTTATAAGTTACAGTTTGGCATGATGATGCATCTCCTGTTGCCAGCAAGATTCAGATTTGTTCTTGTTACAAATTTAGCCTTGATTTTCTTTACTTTATTTCTCGCATATATTTCTCATATCTTGCTCTTGCAAACTGGTTATAAGTCTCCTTAATATATAGGCTAATAACTCCTACTAACACACGTATGAGGACTTTAAGTTGGACACAACTTCAACTTGGGTTACACATGGAGACGGACTCAACTACATCTAGAACTCTAAGTCAAGATTAATTTAACAATCTCCCCCTTAATCTTGACTTTCTAACTTCTTTCCACCTTACCTGAGTTTGGACGGCGACACATTTTTCTCAAACGTTCTTGACTCAACTTATCATCAGAGCACAGTTGATTCATCATCGCTGAGCGCTTCAGCAACAAACGCTTTCTTCATCTTTGGCTTGGGGCATTCTGAAACAAAGTGTCCGTAATCGTTACAATTATAACATCTTACTTTTGTCTTATCAAACTTCCGATTCTGACGGCCTTGGCCACCATCCCTGGAAGTGTTCTTGCCTTTACGGTTTGATGATCGGATCTCCCACTCAGCACGGGTCAATAAGAGTTGTCCGTCGCCTTTGTTCCTATTGTCGTGGATGCGTTCCTCATACGCCTTAAGACGACCGATGACCTCCTCCATGGTCATTGTTTTTAGGTCTCTAAATTGCTCTATGACTGAAGCAATCGGGAGAAACTGTGAGGGAACAACACGAAGGAGAATTTCTTTACCACGTACAACTCTTCCACCTTCTCGTCAAAGGTTCGAATCTTGTTGACGATGACCATCAACCGGACAGCGAAGTCACTGATCGACTCCGTTTCCTTCATGCGCAGCACCTCGAACTCGGTCTTGAGAGTTTGTATCTTTGCTTCCTTCACACGATCTGCGCTAAGATGCATCATCTTCAACGCCTCCCACGCGGCTTTGGCCGTCTCCTTTTCGGCCAATAGGAAGAGCGTCTCCTCTGGGATGCTCTGATAGATGGCCGCCAATGTCATCTAATCCTTGCGCACATCGACGTTGCCATTCTCGATCACATACCACACTCCTTGAGCCTTCATGTACACCTTTATCTTGATTGCCCATGCTGCATAATTGCTCATCGTGAGCATTGGATAATACAGCGAGATAGCGGAACTCTCCTTCGCCATCGTACTAGATGATGTCTCGTCACCGGTGACACCACTTCCCGAGTGACGCGACATGATCTTGAGCACGGATCAAGAATTTAGGCTACTTTGAAGTCTCTTGGACCGAGAGAAACAGAGTGCTATTTTTCTTTCTCTCTCTTTTTTTCTTGAACTTCGCTCTCTTGCTTTTGCTGCTGCTCTGCTCGCTTCAGTGCCGCTCGGTCTTCTTTCCGCTGCAGCTCGGCACTTTCTTACACCTTCGCGACTCCCCCGTCTCCTCTTCGCCTGCGCGACAGAGCCGGCTTGGCTTCTCCCGCATGCAGCGTGCCTCGTCCGTTCCGCCTCGCGCCTCCACAGTCGTCGCCGTTCGCATCTCCCCGTGCTCGGCCTCGGTCTCCTCGTTCTCTGCCTACGCTTCTCCGTTCCACTCCGCACCTTCTGTCACCTCTGCGCCTCGGTCGCTCCCCCTCGGTACGGATGATGGCGGCGTGCTTCTCCGAGGGCGGCCCATGGCGGCGGTGGCCTCAGCGGATCCAAGTTCGGCGATGGCGAAGGCGGCCAGATCCGGCCACCCGATTTACGCAACGGCGACTTCTGCGGCCGCGGTCGACTTCTTGGGCGGACTTCTCGGCGGCGACGGAGGAGCGGTGGCGACTGGAGATTGCGTCTCCTTCTCTGCAGTGGCGGTGGCGGAAGCTCAGTACGGGCCTGGTGGTGGCGAGCTCGGCGCTGATCCGATAACGGCGGGGGTTGGATGACCCGAGGCCGGCATAGGAGAATTTCTGAATTTCTCTATTCTCTTACTTGCTCCCCCTCTTTCTTTTCTTTTTTTCTTTCGCTTACAGATTTGGGTACAAGCCTTCTCAATATATAGGCTAATACTTTTCTACTCGCATACGTATTCGGACTTCAAGTTGGACACAACTTCAACTTGAGTTACATACGGAGACGGACTCTACTACGTCTTGAACTCTAAGTCAAGGTTATTTCTAACAATCCCTCCCTTAATCTTGACTTGACATACTCTAGTTTTAGTCCAATGCATTATGAACTACTAGCCACGCCTCCACATGAAACGTTCTACATGCAAGTCACATGCAGGAATTCAACTCAACTAGTACGGGGTCCATCCAGATGCAAAGATTTTAAAATATTGTGGCAGTCGGACTCAACTACGACTTACTAAACTCATAATTGACATAGAACGGTGACACATCTCCTCAACGTTTCGATTTCTTTCCACCTTACTTGAGTTTGGACGGTGACACATCTTCTCAACGTCCCTGACTCAACTCATCATCAGAGCACTGTTGATTTATCATCGCTGAGCGCTTTAGCAAGAAACGCTTTCTTCATTCTCGGCTTCGGGTTTCCTCTCTTGGCATAGGAATTGTGCTTCGCCTCGGGAGCACTGCTGCCTGTCTCGTGCTCTGACCGAGACACGAAAGGAAGCCTGGTGCTGCTGCTTGACTTTCTCCGGAAAGCTGCGTGAAGACGAGCGATGTGCGCCTCAGGAGCGCCCGCGAGACGCACTGAAACGGAATAGCTGAGACGATTTTTCTAGCGACTCGATTCTTGGCTAGGCTCTAATACCACTTGTTACAAATTTAGCCTTGATTTTGTTTACTTTATTTCTCGTATATATTTCTCATATCTTGCTCTTGCAAACCGGTTACAAGCTTTCTTAATATATAGGCTAATAACTTCTATTAACACACATATTATGACTTTAAGTTGAACATAACTTCAACTTGAGTTACACACGGAAACAGACTCAACTACGTCTAGGACTTTAAGTCAAGATTAATTTAACAGTTCGTTTCTAGCTTTCTATGATCATTGCCCCAAAAGTTCTGGAAGCTAGTGTCCCCTTCATACCAACATATTCTTGGCAGGAACATGAGGTCCAAACTTGGCTTGCTTATCATTTGACATGATCCTGACACCTCTTGTCCCCTGATTAAGTTTATAATCCAAAATAGTTCAATTTTTATGAACAGGGAGCACATGGCGTAAACTTTTTCACACATGCTGAACTGCTCTACCTTGCACTAACATACTAAAATCATACCACTCACACTCCTCAAGAGTTAGGGCAGCAAAGCACATAGACTTAATCTTGAAGTAAAGGCCAGAAAGGTCCTACATTGCCATGGAAACCAGAGCTATACAGCAAAAGCGTGTGCCCTCTAAACAAATAATATTTAATACTGGGAAGGAACTCATGCCAAGGATAGACGCGTTGGTTTAAGGAAACTTAACGAATTGAGTCAGTACTTTCTTGTTCCCTGTAAGGGCAAAACGCAGTCCCTAAGAAAAGGTAGGAGCATTTGCGCGTCCATATATAGCTCACGAAACATAAAACGAAATGGAGGGCAAGCCTTTGTTTCTAGTCATTCATAACCTTACTTGTAGGGATAGTAGAGTGCTAGAGCAACCTAATGACCGCGCCCCAAACACGGCAAATCGCCAGAGCACCACAATACCCTTGACAATGGTTGCAAAATCGAATTTACCTAGCCCCTTTGCAAAAGGAACAGGCTTGCAGCTTTCTCTCTCTCCAGATCTGTACATCATACCACCACGCGTACTGCAAATCGCGATGTGCTAGCAAACTGAAAGACCAACAATTTTGGTCGCGTAATATAATCCAGCAAAGCCGGCACCTTTCGTATATCTGAACTGATAAACTCTCCACATTTCGATCCGCAGAACGCGAAAGGATCAGCGTTGCAATTTGACGGCACTTCGTAAGACCTACCCCCTTTCCCATATGAAAAAACTTCCTAAAAACCAAGCGGCTCGTGCTCCCAACTCCACAGCCCATGCCAAAAACTAAAGCCCGCAGCTTCGACGAACCCACGGGCCACGAGTATCATCCACGGTACTACACCCCATCTATCTGCATCGCGCAAAGCACGAGAAAACTGCAGGATTTGCAAAGGAAGAGCGGGAGCGACCGATTACCAGCTCGATCTGATGAGCTCCCTCCAGTTGGGAGGCGGCAGGTTGCGCGGCCCGGACACGTGGAAGTCGTAGGGGTGCCCCTCCACCTCCGCGTCCGCCGCGGCCACCACCACGGCCTCGCCGCCGCACCCTCCGCCCTCCACCACCACGGCCTCCTCGCTAACCGCCTCCGCCTTCACCTCCTCCCCCACCAGCGGCGGCGCCAACTCGATCGCCATCGGGGGGCGCAGACCAAACGTCCCGGCCGGCTCGTGCTCGCGTGGGCAGGGGGAGCGCGTGGGCGAATCGGCAGGCAACGGTCGAGACGGCGTCGGGGTGGGGCAAGAGAATGTGACGGTTCGTGGGCGACCAAGGAATCCGGTGTGAGAGCGTCGGGGTGGTGGTATACGATATCTGGGATCTCAGGGGCGGCAGAGCCCAACGGTCATGTCTGGAAAAGAGGGCAACGACTGTGGGGGGGTCTTATGATCGAAGGCTGTGACGTGGCTTGGGCAAGTGGGCAATGAGTATTCTTTCCTTGTTGGTCTTCCAATCCCAGCTGTCTTGGGGATTTTCACTAGACTCTATTGGTTTGCAATTGTCTTTAGGTTTGTATCATCAAAGGTGGGGGTGCCTATCTTTGGTAGAGTAGAGGGTGTATTATCATGGGAGGTTCGTGGAGAAAGAGAGAGGGTGCTGAACGTGTCGTGTGCGAAAAGTTTTTTTCAGAAAGATTTTTAAGACTATCGTCTATCGTGAATATATTAGTTGTCGTTGGTATGCAAAATTTATTAAGCCTATCTATCATTATTGAATATTCATGAGTTGTGAGGTTCGTGGAGAGAGAGTGCTGGACGTGTCGTGTGCGAAAAGGTTTTTTCTGGAAGATTTTTAAGACTATCGTCTATCGTGAGTATACTAGTTGTCGTTGGTATGCAAAATTTAAAAAGCCCATCTATCATTATTAAATATTCATGAGTTGTGAGTAGTCTGAAAACTAACCACATGGTTTAGTTTTCAAGATGTCTTAGCTAGCGGATGTATGCGAACAATGTGAAAGGGTGGATCAGGATAGACTGCTTTTATCATTTATCTGGTGCGTACGATACATGGATACAGTGTTGTGCGAGATCGTTTCCTATATTATCAGAGCAATCTTGTACGTAGGAAGGGTTCCATTTATTCGTATTGCAACCTTTTTAGGGTACCTTATGCATCCACAACAAGACACTAGAGAACGACAAGGATTGTTTTACTTGTGTGCATGTAATATACATAGAAATGAACACATTATGGTGGTATTCAGTTCGGCTTATTTTTGGTGGCTTATGGCTGAAAACACTGTAGCTGGCTGAAAAAAACGCAAATGAATACGGGAAAAAAAGAACCGGCAAAAAAGCTCAAAAAAGCTAAAAATTCAGAAAAAGACGAAATTATGAATAGTGCAAAAATAAGCCAGAAGCCAGAAGCTCAAGCCATATTGAGCGGTGCCTATACTTCTGCATGGAAGCTGATAGTACGGGTGGCGTTATTTGCAAATTGCAGTAATGTACCAAACAACGCAAAATAAATAGCCTTTCTCTATTTCTAAGGATAATTCTATGGCGAACGACTAGCGCTCAGACGTTCCATCTAAGCGTTAGCTCCGTACGCTACCTATGATGTCGGATCTTCGTCCGGAGTGAAACCAACCGTTCGATCCCACTCCCTCAGAGCGCAACAACAACGTCGTGCTCGCGATATGCTCACGAAGAAGCCATTACCGCAGAGAGGGAGCCTATTGCAATCGGTCATAGAGGCAGAGGGGCCTCCTGCAGAACCTCCTCATGGTTGAGCAGCTCCGCGGTGGCACACCCCCATGGGAGCCAAAACCACCAGACGATTGAATCCAACATTTTCTAATGATGTTTACAGCAAATATAACCAATAACTATAGCAAAATAATTCAACATTGCAAATTTTCACAACACAACACACAACAACGAGTGACTACCTGTGCAACAAAATCTCACTCTAGCTGCAATAAAACTCATAGCAACAATTAAATGATGCAAAAACTTGCAACAAAATAAAAAATATCGTGCAACAGTTGGCGTGAACTCGTGCAACAAATTGGGTGAACACCTGTAATAAATTCAGCTAATGTCTGTAACAAATCATACCTGTAGGAGGCATACGTAGAGACTAGCCTAGTGGCTCTCGTCTGGCCCTTTATTTGCCATTCCTCCGATCTACATGGATTCAACGCCCCTAGCTTCCTCCTATCTACATGGATCCAATGCCCCTGGCTCCTCTAGCATGCTGTCTCGACGAAGAAAGAGAGAGAGAGAGAGAGCAGGGGAGGTAGAAAAATGGTTTGTGGTGAGATGCTCTTGTATGACAATGAAAAGATAAGGTTTGGGGGTGTGTATCTAGATGGTGGGTGGGCCATGGGCTGTCCGAGCGAACACATGGGTTGTGCCATGGATGGAGTGTCCGATGGTATCGAACTTATGCTGAATAGCAATACCCTAATTCTATACTTCTCCTTGGGAGTGTTTGGACGAGGAAGTTCTTTTAGATTCAATTTCAAATTGACATAAAACCTAATACTCCAATCCAAATCTTCCCAATAAGAGGACTGAGTGTTGGCTCAGGTGGCTTGCTCTGCAGGTGAGCAGGCAGCCGGCCTGGGCCTGATCCCAGGTTGCCTCGTTATTTCAAGGGTATTGTCCCTTTGAACAGTACCCTCTAGAGTGGTACACACACATGCACGTTCAGTGGTATTACACGTGCCCACGCCCCGAAGGCTGTTGAGCTTCCGTTTAAATTCCTAGCATGTGTAGGGGACACACACGCACATGTGTGGTGTGAGTAGATATGCATGAATTGCGTGTGTTTTTCTTGTACCCCTAAACAAATCTTCCCAATAAAATTAGGCTCCCACATGAGTCCAACCTGGCCAACTTGACTTTTGGAACATGGGACCAACAGACAGGCCTCATCCATGGCCGGCTGTAACATCCCACCCATCCTCTGGGTCTGGAATGCTACCACCATTGTATATCTTTACCTTTTTCAACAACTGCTAATAATTTTAAGCAAACACCAGTTTGTTCATATTGCAGTGATTGAACATACATTATACCATTTTGACTCTAACTACCAAAGCATATCAATAGAGTATAAACATTCTAACAAAAGATGGTACATGTAGTGCTGCCAGTACGTGAAGTTATTCATATGCTACTCCCGCCCGTGCATGGCATCTTTACTGATCACCTAAAAAAACCAATAAAGTAAGGGTGAGTCTAAAGACTCAGCAAGTACAAAAAAACAGTAAATAACAGGTACATGTATCAATCAATAACCATCACAGTCTCATTAACCTCTTATTTTCTTTTAATCTCTATAAACTTTTCATCAAACCTTCATTATGCATTTGCACCTTTTCTCTATCATAATGCAATTACGAATGCACATGCACTTCTCTTTTATCTCTTTAGCTTATATCGATATAGGCGAGTGAACACCCGTCGATGCTCACCCAAGTCCGCCATGTTTCCATACGGGGATCACAAGCACAACCTTTTTCATATGGGGACCTCAATAGACCGTCATTTTCATACGAGGACCTCAGTCTTCACTTCCATACATACATACATAAAGTGGACCAATAATACTACAAAACTATCTATTTTCATGACATGAATGTATGCAATGCACACTCTCTATTTAAGCATATCGACATGTCATGCTCCAATAACCATTATTCATCATTCCTTAACATGTATCCAGAAATAGTTAACTCACCATAGCATGGTAATTAATGTACCAACATTCATCTAACAGCAAAGCTACCCAAATTTACCGTTTCACCATGCACTTACCTAGTTATTCTCGGGGACGGTACATGTAACCCGACTCAATAATGTAGCGACACATGCACTTATATGCATGACATCGATCCTATGCGCAAGACTCGACACTAACGAACGAGTCGCTTAAGACTAAGGGATCCGACGCGCATAAACAAAACCCCAATTCTTTTCTTCTCTTTTCTTTCCGCCTTTTTTTCTTTATTCGGCCGACTGGCCTTATCCCCAGCCTTATCTCTCTATCTCACTCTATCTCTCAAATGGGGTTTCCCCAAATCCCTAACCCCAATTATAACGATGCATACTAATCATACATACATACGTACGTACAAACATACATACATACATACGTACATACATACGTACATACATACGTATGTATGTATTAATATGCATGGTCCTATCAAAATAAGTTATGGAGATGCTTATCTTTTTCTTAATTAATGTGAGAATTTCTAGGATTTTTTAGTATTATTGTGGGATTTTTTTTGTCCTCAAAACAAAGGAAGTACCTTGAATCTCGATTGTTTTTATTTATATAGATGTGTTAACTTAGAACTTACAAATTTGTGCTTGTCTTGTCTGCGCACAAGCCAACTACCGTGTAGTTTAAACTGCTAAATTAAGAATCACTATAAGCATTGTGAAAATTTTAATTTTAGTATGGAGGTAACATTTCGACCTTAAGCCTTACAGTAGGATGGCCATATCTGATAATTTTATAGCTGCAATGGAATTACTTGTATGATATTTGTAACTTCCTTTGATCACAGGTACATGTCGTTTTGTATATCGACACAGTCCGCAAAATACCACTTTGGCTACTAATTTTTATTGTAATATATTTGTAAAATTTAATAAAATTATAATATTATAGAAGTATTTTTGTGACAAATATACACATGGTTTTCATGTATTCAATATAAATATTTAAAAAATATCGATAGCTAAAGTTTTAAATGTTTGATTGCGTATATTTCAAAATGACATGTGTTTGTGACCGAAGGGAGTATGATTCATTGATTCTTATGCACTGTCGAAATGCATGATGCTGATAACATGTGTAGCTGATTCATATCAATATGTGAGGATGACTTAAGTATTAAGCTTATGTAACACAATGTAGATTCCGGGAAAACAAGGACCTGTTTTGGGTCACAACGTAACAAATGGCTGAAGTATAGATCACACAGCACTTAGCACTTCTATTTCGATGTGGGTGTTACATTAACATCATTAACATGAATAACTTTATTTTTATCTCATCTGCAAAATTGTTGTCTCATTTTATCTCATATGCAGAATTTTGTCTCTTTTTGTAGTTGTCGAATATGAAGAGATTCCAAAGTTAGATTACATTTCAAGACTTGAGGATACTGTTAGTGAGCTTGGATTTCTCAGGAGAATTAGAACTTGCTTTCCTGTGAAGCTGCTTGTCCTAGTCTACAACTAGTGGCGGGACCAGGCCTCTGACTAGGTGAGCTATAGCCCGAGACCTGAAAACCAAAGTTTATAGAGAATTAATGATTTAGGTGTGAAAACCTAGGAACAAAAACCTAAGTCAGCCCAAAACCGGCTAGCCCAGCGTAGGGCTTAGACCGAGCCTGGTTTTGCCCCTGCCTACAACAATCAACTATTTTGGTATCCAAGATCACCTTTGTCATTCACATTAGCATCTTACCATCACGACTTTCATCAAGAAATTTATCACTAACACACCTTCTTTACATGCTAGGCTACCGAAACAAACCAGGAGAATGCACCGCCAAGTTTTGCTGATCACGACGAGAGGCTGGCGAAGTTATCATGCCTAACTGAGAGCTTGGTGCAGTTCAAGTTTTTTGGATTCAAGCCTCAACTGTAGTACCCACATATCAATATGAGATACTATTATGGAATGTCATTGCCAAAGTGAAGAATAAATAAGAGCAACAATAGAAATCACAAGAAAATTAAAACTTTAATAGTACTTATTAGAGAACCAGCGGAAGCTGAAATAAATATGTGAAATGTGAGACCGGTCCACTTCTAATCAAAGAAAGAGTAAATAAGAAAATATAAATAGTGGCAAGGCATGGTGCTGAAAACTGGAGTACTCCCACCTATATATGTTGCTATTAATTCACTAGCTTGTTACCTGAGAATGGAAAGAGCAAACGTGAAATTAGAAACCTCAGCAAGTACCTAACAACGGTCGCAAGCAAGGTGTGTAAAGGACAAGCAATGCAAATAAGTAATTGACACATGTTAAGCGCAACAAAGCTAGGTTACTGAAAACACTGATAAGGTTCGGAGATAGGGGTAACAGGAACAGTGGAAATAAGGATATTTGTTATATAGCAAGTTATGACAATGGCACCTACGGTTACTTCCCACATATCCGATTATACAAGAGTAGTTAGGCGCAACATTGTCCTCAACTGCATAACTGCAAGTAGGGTGTAATATCCTGAGTAACGAGACAACATGAACGGTGGAATCAAAGATAATTGTTATTTAACAAGTTATGGCAATAACACTAGTGGTTATTTCCCACATACCTAATTATACGAGAGTAGTCAAGCACAACACTGTTATCGACTGTATAACCGCAGACGAGATTTAATATCCTGAGTAACAAGACAAGAGGAACGGTGAAATAAAAGATAATTGCTATTTAGCAAGTTATGGCAATGGCATTGGCGATTACTTCTCACATACCCGATTATACGTGAATAGTCAGACACAACACTATCTTCGATTGTATAACTGTAGACGGTATGTAATATCCTGAGTAACGAAAGTGTACGCCCCCCGTACGTTACCAGGTAGGTGAAAATCTTTTCTATATGTGAGTAACCCCATGCTAGGCAACGATTATAGTGTTAACAGTTATATGATGTGAAATTAAGGAAACTAAGAGAATGCTAACATAAGGCTTTGATAGGAAGAAGAATTTGCTAAGGTTGGAAATGAAGAAGCGTGATTTCCGATATAAGGGCGATATGGAATGATAATATAGTGGTAGTGATATAAGAATTATTCTAAGGAGGTATTATGATATAGCTCACACAAGGGTGGACAACCATCCAAATTTTATTATGTGATGAGTGATTATTAGTCAGATTAATAGGTATTATATACATCAGTCATGACTCACATACGAAATCATACGAGTAATAAATCATGATATCAGGAAGAATAAACACATCAACCCTATTGTCAAAAGATTGCTAGTGGTTTAAACCTAAATTTGAAACATGTTCATATGCTACCCCCTATTAATGATTAAAGCATAAATTCTAAAACACTAATTAAAAGCATGAATTCTAGAACATTATTAACTGAACATTCTAATAAACATAAAAGCATATGCAACAAGATAACCTAAAACATCATAGTATGAATACAGTATTAAAAGTCTATAACCAGGTAAGCATGAGCAATATAACCAGACAAGCATTAGTGATATGATAATGACCAGATAAGTTTTAGTGAGATGGTAATAACCAGGTGAGATTTAGTGATATGATAATAACCAGGTAACTTTAGTGATATGGTAATAGCTAGGTAACTTTAGTGATGTGATATTAGCTAGGTAACTTTAGTGAGATGATAATAGCCAAATATCTTTAGTTAAATGATAATTGTACACAATAGTAATGGTACCAAGTAATCATGGAAGATGTGGAATGTGGAACGGAGAGGTTACAGTCGCGGGGTACTTGCCTTGAGCACATTTAGCGAACTCGCTGTATGAAGGATCCGGGGTGCACAACTGTCTGAACGTTCCCTCAAAGGCCACATGTGAACCTATGAGATGAAACAGAGGCGAATCAGATGAGGGTTATGATAGGATTGTGAAAAGGACAACAGAAGGTTGTTTAGCCGGTGAAGATCACGTTCAGTAGGATTTTGCCGTGCGAATCGCCGTTCGGCCGAACAAACCACGGCCCACTGTACGACTCAAGAAAACTCCGCGCGAAATGCTATTCGGCCGCACATCCTGCCGGTGGAACCACATGACCGTGAAAAAACGATCACGGACACTCCCGTCGGCCACCGCCGCCTGCGCTGCGACGCCCGTGCCACTTGGCCTCCTGCGTCGTGCGACCCGGCCGTCCCGGCCTCCTGTGCCGTGCAACCATGCGGCCAGGCCATCTCGGCTGACTACCGCACCGAGCCACCACGATCGCCGCCGGTCGGCCACCCGCGCCACTGGCCGCCGTCGCGACACCGTCACCGCCGCCCAAGCGCCTAGCTGCATGCCTCCCGGCGCTAACCGTCATTGGCCACGGGCCATGCCGCATTGCCTTCGGCCTCCGCCCCACTGTCATATCCGCCGCTGCCTCGGCCACCCACGTTGCCTCTAGCCTGCGCCGCCTCCCGGACTGCGGCGTCGCTCGCCCGCACCGCTTGCACACCACATGCCGCCACCACGTCCAACCTCGCGCCGCCCATCACCGCCGCGCCCGGCGGCCCTTTCGCCCGCCGCTGGCTCTAACGGGAGGGCATGGCCGTGCCCAAGGGGTGCGGGCGTCTTGACCGTCTGAGGCCCCAATTTCTAGGGCCTCAAAAAATCAATCCAGCAGAAGAAGGCTCATGTATTCGTGTGAGGCCAGAGCGCCAGATAGGGGTGAAAATGGATCGAATATGAACGGATAATATCTCTACCATATTTATTTTTATATTTTTTCGAATACGGATACGAATACGGATAACTCGAATACGAATATAAATACGAATAATATCGAATACGACACGGATCGAATACGAATCGAAACGAATACTGATTCGAATATTTATCGAACATGAAAACCCTTAAACTATACATCCAAAATTAACGAAAATACATAAATAGTTCATTTTGTCAAAATATTCATGAAATCTAAACAAGCATAGTCTTTTTATCCATAATAAATATACCAAATAGTCTATCATAACATAACTACATAAGTAGCAACAACGTGCAATTCATGGAATACACATGATGACATAATAGCAATTTGAACAAGTATAAGAACATTTCATTCCTCCATTTCATCCACCAAGTCCTCCATGATAGCAATTTAAATAAACATAAGAATACTATGCTTACTGTATCCGTATCCGGTTTCGTATACTGGGCTAAAATCTCGGATATCCGGTTTCGTATTATCCGGATTATCCGTATCCGTATCCGTATTCGACGGATACTAGGTTTACTGTATTCGTATCCGTATCCGATAAAAAAATCCGTATCCATATCCAATCTGAGAACTATCCGAAAAAATCCGATCCGACACAACCCGTATCTGTATCCGTCCAGATCCGACGGAAACTATCCGATCCATTTTCACCCCTAGCCCCAGAGCCTAGCTCGAGTCCGCGCGCGCGTCTCCGCGCGACGACTTCGCATGTGTGGCGCTTCGTATTCTCGGCTCCGAGCCCCGAGGCCCCCACGGCGTTTCGTATTCTCTCTTGTATTTGTGACTTCGTCAGTTCGTATTCGTCTCGTCTCCGCTGAGCGCCGGCTAGCCGGCTCGTCCAATGTTCATTCATCCATGGCCGTGCCGTTACTTAGAGCTTTGTACAGGGCATCCAAATTTCACAGCACGTCCCTGCGGGAGGGAGAGAGAGATAGGTAGAGACGGGAGAGAGATATGGATGGATAGATATGGTAGAGAGATATATATAGTTAGCGATAGAAGGGAGGAATTGATGGATTTTTGAAACGCTGCAATTTCCTTTCTATTTTTCAGAGTGCTACATCAACTGTGTGAGAAGAAACTCGTCGTTTTCCTACTAACTTAAGCAAATAAACTGAATATGGGGGTGGAGTTTCCGAAGAGTGGACGAGCTGCTGTGGATGCGCAAGGAATGTTGATCCCTGCCGCCAAGCTGCAAAGGCTGTAATTTGTGTATGATTAGTGTAAAGCTTTGGCATAGACTGTGTGCTCATATTTGCCGCTCCACCTGCGCATTATTGACGTCGAAAGCGTAAACAATCAAAACTAAACTAGATGTCTGAATGGTGAGAACGATTTGGACTCACCTGTTGGAATCATCAGATGGGACTTGAAGCTCCTGTTCTGAACTGAATGGTAGGAAAACACGGTCAATGTCCTCGTTCTTGACCTCCTCAAGGGCGGCAGGATTCCACTGTGTCGCGATACAAATTTTAAAAGAACAAATGCGTTAGAAAAATCTATCTATATTCAGAGAGAGAGAGAGAATATTCATTGTAAGTCTGAATTCCTTCTTCAGACATTCAGGCAAACTCTGCTTCCGACCTTCTCGAATCTGAACAGCTCAAGAGAAACACATCAGTCTACTAGACTTCATTTCTGCGAAATAATTGCCTCCACTGACATACATAAATAAATTCTGAAAATCTGCACGAGAACAAGCAATTTTTAACCAAAAGAACAACTAGTGTGGCTGCTAGGTTCACCTTACATAAGAAGCAAACAAACTTAGATGAGGGGAGCGGTGTTATATGGAGGCATTAAGCATACAGTTACGCATGAAGAAAATATGAAGCCAAAAAGACAGTCTCAATAAAATAACGAGTGATGTGAGAATTTTACCGATCTCAGGGTGATCTTCACTGCAGTAGGAGATGACCTTCTCATACCCTTTAGGACTAGAGCTATCCATTGGTTTCCCTCGATGCCTGCTTCCGATTCCAACAGCCAAGAAAGCACTGCTTTATGACATGCAGGAGAAAATTTTGATTGCCTAATTAGGACAGTGGGATACACATGCTTTAATCTTAGAAGAATGAGGACTGGTAAGTGTATCATTTCAGTTCCTGCTAGGCACGAGAACCAGCATGATGAGCAAATAATAGCAGCTAATTGGCTTAGAGCTTTATAATTTTGGGTGCTAGATGAATACTGTGAATATCCTTTAGTGTTCTTTATTGTTCAGAAGTTCTCAGTGTTCTTTATAATTTTGGGTGCTAGATGAATACTGTGAATATCCTTTAGTGTTCTTTATTGCCAGCTGGACCGCGCCTCAAACCCTCTCGGCCAGGCCACGCACTGCCGTCGCCTTGGTCGAAGCTTCGGTACCGAATCGCCTTCACGGCCCTATAAACACCATTCGAACCCCAGCAACCGCTCGAGCACCGTCCGATCTTGCGGGTAACTCGTACGCCGTCCGATCTCCGTTGGCGTCTGTCAGTCGATGGTGGTTACGACTATGCGGTCGTTCCAACCGCGTTGTGGTCTTCGACCATGACTTAGTTCCCGACCACATCAAGACCTTCGACCACGGTCTCCAACGGCTTCAGGCTTTCGACCACGGCCTTCGACCGCGGTCTCCAACCACGGTTTTTCGACCACGATGTGGCCTCCGACCACCTAAGTGCCCGTCAGATCTTCCGAGCACGCACAGTAAAAGCCAGCGGTGAACAGTACCCAACCCGTTACTGTTCACCAGAACCCAAAAACACAAAATATAACCATTTCGACCGTTTTAAGCCCGCCAAACCATTTCTCAGCCCTGTTTCACCTTTTGAACCTTCCCTTAAGCCCAAAGCCGGTTTATTTGCTTTTTTCCGAATTTTCTTTCTTCATTTCATTTCTTTATTCCTAGCTCAACCCTTCGGGCATGGAATTAATTTAATTTGATTGTCTTTGCGTTAGCTCCCGACGTCGAGGTTTCCCAGGAGCCAGAAGGAGAAGCCCAAGCTCAAGCCCAGCCCTCCGAGGAGTTCGAGCTCTTTGAAATCGTAGACCCGCAAGGCAAGTCACACATACTTCGATCATATTGAACCTACATTTCCTTTATTTATGTACTTATCAGTATTTTCATTACGTTATTTACAAGTCATTATTTCATGTATAATTACTGTTTAGAATGACATGATACTAGTTACGTCCTACCACCCGAAAAAACACATTTTAACTTGATGGCCATATTCACCTTGATAAGACATAGTAATATTAAATATAGTAATAGAGTAAATATGGTAGTTTAGGAACTCATCAAAATCTTTTCACTGTTAAGATTTTTGGTATTTGTCTAGAGTTCTAAAAAAGTGAATCTAGGGTAAGCGAGGATCGCAGAAGGCCATAACTGGGCCGGATCCCAAGACCTTATCTTAGGGTGGAGGCTTGGCTGTGGATTGGTGGCAGTGTCGCTAGCACTGAATACGGGTTTGTGCGTGGATGTTGACTCAGTTAAAAATGTAAGGACTAGACCTTATGCTGAGTAAAGAACATAGTACTCGCCCAACTACAAGTGTTGGCTTTGTCAAACCTGGCTCAGTAGCTGCTCAAGTTCAATTGAACATCTCCAACTGGTGAGGGATACCGAGGGTAGTTCGTATGGGAGGTGGTTAACCATACAACTATAGGACTGCGACAAGTCGGATGAGATCCGTGGGGTTATCCGAGCTTGTTGAGACCAAGAATCTACAGGGTGAAGGATATATAAAGAATTGAGCAGTGAACAGCCTTGTTTTCTTAACTCTGTTGCGGGAGTTAAGGGATCTTATGGGTAAAGCAGGGCAGCTCTGCAGAGTCATGATTAATGGTATTCGAATACGTCCTGCTTCCGGTAAATGAAGCTGTATTTAATGGGTGAATCCAACAGCAAAGCATAAATAGATTTGAGAAGGATTTGGGAATGTTGAAAGTGGGTAATCAAGTTTGAAACCCCCTTTAATTAATGAAGTTACTTTTCTTTTAAAAGTCTTAAATTGGTTCATGACTAAAACTGCATCCACAGAAAATAATAAACCTATCTCTCCGTCACATGGAAAGCCTTGCATGTAGTTATTGGGAATCTCCGTGTGACTTGTTGAGTACAGTAGTTGTACTCATACTTGCTAAAAACCTCAACAAAGATGGCTGCATTGAGGATGCAGACGAAGACGAAGAAGTGGAGTTCTACGAGTTAGACGACGCGGGGGTTTAGGGTCGTCTTTCGCTTAGGCGTGCCTATGTCGTCATTTTATTGTAATGTATATAAGGGTTGTTTGCCTTATTGCACAACTCGGCTTTCGAGCCTTTATATTGTAATAAAGCTGGTTTTGTTCTTAAGCCTATGTTGGTAAGGTTGGACACTCGATTGATTTAACTTGCAGCTAAATAGTCTTAGGCAGTTACGAAGGATTCATAACGTTCCGAGACATAAGGGTGTTGCACTAGGGAGTCAGAAGGGAAAGCGAAGAACAGTGGAACAGCCCACCCGTCCTAATGCGCGCAGGTTACGCACACACCCCTTGGCCGATCGTCGACGGAGCAGGCAAGAAGTCACAGAAGTAGCTGCCATTGACAAACGTACGGCCCTTCGAGAACAACACGAGCTCATGACCGCGACTCCTTCCACACCTTTGGAAGGTTGGCCAATGATTGCTCGTTGCTTGCCGCTCCTCACTCCTGCTCTGCATACGTGTGTCTGTGACGACGTACGTGCGTCTGTGACGACGATTTCGATCACAGAAAATCCGGATTGTTGGCTGCTAAGAGGACGTGGAAGGCTCGGCCACGGCTCTCCAACTCGTTCCGTAGCTACTGCTTTCCTTAGTATTCCTTTAAAATTTTATTATTATATAATTGGTTGAATTTTTTTTATTTTTTAGTCACTTAAAATTATATTATCAGTCATCTAAAGTTACATGGTATTAATTTTCCTTCATCTAAAGTTATACTCTTAGTCACCTAAAATTACAGTATAAAAAAATAACTGAAGATGAAGGATAAAAACAGTGTTTATGCTTCTCTGCCCTTCTGTCCGTCGCCTTCCTGCCCAAGAATTCATTAGACGCATGTCGCATGAAAAGCGTCCACGACCACGCAGCAGCCTGCACTCCGTCGACGACCCTGTTCCATGAGAAAATTAAACTAAAGAAAATGATCGAGCAGCCTGAGCCTGCTGCAAATCACTTCGCGCGTTATTACGTTGGAGTAAACGAATACTCCTCCTCCGTCTGTCCACATTTAGGAATGAAGCACTGCCTTGCCGGTGATGCTTTCCTGGCACACTTTGAGCAGCAGGGTTAACATACACCAAACCGTTTCACCGTTTCACCAATGGCCAATTAATGGCCCTACCACTTCACTAGCAGACCACATAAAAAAGGTTTTAAACATGCAAGGACCGAGCCGAGGCATGCATCATGCATGCATGCATCCGAGGAGGTTGCGAATTCACATTCCGCCAGCCATCCGGTACTTTTTAACCATTGACTTTTAAATGGTTTCACCGTGTTCGTTTTAAAATAGTTTATTAAAATAATTTTTTAAACTAGTTTATCGATATTCAATTTACTTATATAAACACTTATACTAGACTAAAAATCATCAGCTACAGTTATAATACATCAATCGTGGCCAAAAATAACGGACCTAATTCTCCTCTGCGGTGATCCTCCACGGACTCAAATAGAGGCAGCATCTCCCTCCTCTCCTCTGCTCCTCAATACGAGTGCAGACTCTCGTCTCATGCTCAAGTCTCACTACGTACGTACCCACAGGGGCACACGGACACGAGCGTACGTAGCTAGCTAAACATCCCGCCCAAACGCACGAATACGTAGCCACATGTCTCTCTCCCTGGGGCGCAGCGGCGGCGCCGACCACCTTGCCGCGCCCACGCCTCCGCCTGGTGCTCGTGCTGTAGCCTCGCGCGTGGGCAGCATGGGCATGGACGTGTCCCTATCGCTGGCCGGTGCGACCGCCACCGCGCACGGCCAGTACCTCCCCCTCAACGAGAACGACTCCCAGGACATGGTCCTCTTCGACGTCCTCCGCGAGGCCTCCGCCGTGGCCGCGTCGTCCCCGCTGAAGATGCATAGGGCCATCGCTAGCTCCGCCGCGCGCAAGGGTGGGGGAGGTGGCGCGTGCGGCAAGGGCACGGTGGCGAGGGCCGCGCCGGGCGTGGAGCGGCGCTACCGCGGGGTGAGGAGGCGGCCGTGGGGGAAGTACGCGGCGGAGATCCGGGACCCGTCGCGGCACGGCGCGCGGCTGTGGCTCGGCACGTTCGGCACGGCCGAGGAGGCGGCCGCAGCGTACGACCGCGCCGCGTTCCGCATGCGGGGCGCCAAGGCGCTGCTCAACTTCCCGCCGGCCGTCGCGGCGGACGGCGCCAGTGCTGGCGGTGCTGCGGCGCAGCAGGTAGGCGGGGGCGAGATGAATGCGTCATGAATCGTGCCATGCATGGCGTGTGTTTGCTTGGTGGCCGGGGGTGTGGTTGGTTTCTTGAATAGGCATCAAATTAATTAAACATGTGGGTTAAACAACGGAATATCTGAATATGTCCTTCGTTATTTCGAGCAAAGGTGCAAGATGTTATTTTGGTGATTTGTCTATGATTACCATCAATTGCATACTCCCTTCGGTAACAAATACAAATCAGTTTAGACATCGACGTGATCTTTAAACATAATTTTGATCATTAATTTATATTGTAATATATTTATAAAATCTAATAAAATTATAATGTTATGATACTACTTTTCGAGACAAATCTACACATATAATTTTCATGTATCTAATTTAAATATTTAAAAATATATTAGTAAGTTAAAGTTTTAAAAGTTTAATTGTACCTATATTTAAAATAAGATATATTTGTGACTAGAGCCAGTACTATTCTAGATTGATGAAGCTTTGCTCTGTCGAGCTCACTAAGTTCGACGAAAACCCAAATAGTTTAATTATTTTCTTAAAAACTATGTGTGAACTTAGGAAAAGAACAGAATCTCTGAATCTGTCGCTAACACACTATGAAATGTTACTGTTTCTTACCTAGATTCCAAGGAAGCGAATCCATGAGTCCCACTGTCAGCTAAGCATGCATCAGATTGTTTCGTAAAGTTTTGGTTAACCATTAACCAAATCACCACTGACCAAGGCCTTTCATTAGCTCCCGAAGGTTCGTTCACGGATAATTAACGGCCGAAGATTACGCATCTTGCGTGAAGGCTCGAGAAGACTGTTTCTTCCTGGTCCTGATGAATCAAAGTGAAACCATGTCTATCTAAAACTTGGTAGATTAAAATCTGTATAAAAACATACGATATTCTCTAATGGAGTCCAAATAACGCGGACATTCGAAATGTTTTCCATGGAAGATTCGTCGTCTCATGGCCCATCATCTAGATGAGCTCAGCCGTGACATGATCACCGGCCACGTGTGAACCCATGCTACCGAGGATCCTCCATGGCCCGAGTTAGACATCAGATAAGAGTCCCAGACCGCCCGATTGTCACTATATATTTTTTGGGTGTTGATAATTATTATCCGGATATTTTCTTCTTAACTATCATCTAGATTTATAACCATTAGATTAGAGATTCAACGACTATGAATTCTTTTCTCACCCCCTCTAAAAAATACCCCCTACTCAAAAAAAGGTCATTGGATCTCTAATCCAACTGTATCAAATCTAGATGATTGTTAGAAAGAAAACATCCAGATGATATCTAGATACCCTTTTTTTCATCTGGTGCACTTCAATAGCCATCATCAAGACATCAAACCTTTCTAAAAAGCAGCAGCGGCGGCCAAATTACCAAATGGCCAGATTTAAGGGCGTGTTCATATTCACTGCAGTGGATGGCTTTTGACTACAGAAATATTCACCACAACTGATGGCTTTTGGCTATAGAAGTTGTTCTTTTCAGATAATTCTAACTATGGAAGAATCTGATAAACATTATATAGAATGACTAAGACATGCGCTTAACCCATCAGAGCTGATGGCTTTTGGATACAGTAATATTCACCGTAGCTGATGGCTTTTATCTATAAAAGTTGTTTTCCCTAAGTAATTCTACCCGTAGAAGTGTCTGATAAACATCATACAGACGACCAAAACCACACATAACCCACCAGAGCACATGTGTTTCCAATTTCCATAATGATATTGTGATGCTGACCTGACCCCTCCGGCACTTCAGTACTGAAAGTTTACCGAAACACTTGCTTGGCCGTCCAATTATGGATCAATGGCAGCAAATACGATTTGTCGAAACTACCGAAAGTTTTACCTAAACACTTGCTTGCTCCTCCAATTATGGATCAATGGCAGCGAATACGATTTGTCGAAAACTACTTTCCAACACAAAGAATAGATGGAGAAGAAGAGAATGCACGCGACAGCGACCACTCTGGTAAAACATTTCTCAGCTACTGAGGACGTCCACCCAATTCTGGTGCACCATCCGTTGATGTTTATCCATATAAAGCACTGCTAATGCTGCGATCGTGCTAGGGGAGTAGACGTTTGATGACAAGCTCGAGTTGCCCACCTCCGCAAATAAAATACCTCGTTTCTTGATAGGTTCGTAGAGAACCCTGAGCACTTGGTCAGCTAGGCCACAAGCCGACCGGCTTTTGGTAGCTGTTACAGTACCTAACTTTTAAACGGAGTATTTTCTCAAGATGGAGCCTACAAGTTAAACGTAGTACACGTTAAAAGCTTAACATTTGTACCAGCCAAAATCGCAAATGAGTATCGATCTCTCCGTAATCTGTATCGTAAACAGCCAAAATTCAAAAATTTCAGCCAAAAGCCATAAGCCGCAGCCAAAAAGAACAGACCTCAACTTGCAGCAGACGGATTTCATCATTAAAAATAACCTCGCTGGTCCGATCAAAAGGAGAAATATGATGAGGTCCAATTCACAATGTGAAAAGTTGGCAGAATATTGTTCAAAATGAAAATAGAACGTCACCCAGGAAAAGCAACAGAGGCCAGCTTGGAAACTAGCAAGTAATCAACATGGAAGTCAAGCCACATGAGATGTATCATGTAGATATTGACACACCTATAGATACTATCTTTCAAATACTGTATTCATAAACGAAACCTTATCAGTTATTATCTTTCTTCAAGAAAACTGCTTAATTGAGATTATTTGGCAGTTAGAAGCTCCCCTTGTACTTCTTTATAAAAAACAATGTGTAGATTAGAAAGAAATTACCTTAGTTTTGCAGCTAGTTTTTTAGCTGTACAATACCGAAAAAGGACCTCAGGCACAATGGCAGAATTCAAAAGAATGTTTGGCAGAGAGATAAAGTCCATCTTTTTCCTCAGGTGGATCAAGCATTCTGTGATGAAATGAGCTTGGTAAGCTACTACACAGGGTAGCTTTGCTAGAATTAGTTCCATAACAGCTGTTCCCGAAGTACATAGTGCTGCTCTACTAGACTGCAAAAAAGAAGCAACAACTTTCTTAGTTCACTGACATGAATGCTGAAAGGAGCAGACTTGGTATGATGGTCGGCATATCATACAAGAGGCGCCAATAACGCCAAACACAAATGGCACAATAATTACTTTCTATCTAAGATAAGATTGCTTAGCTATTTTTGTTAGGATACTCATCTCTAAGTTTGGTAGGAGTAGATTCTTGTACGTGGGCTCTTCTTATATAAGGGCTAACACATGAATAAAAGATCAAGCAAGAATTATCTCCAATTACCTTCCTTCCCCTTCTCCTTCCTGCGCATGCTTCCTCTCCCCCCTTGCTATCTTCACAACAGCGCCAGGTCGTCGAGGCCCGAGGCCAAAGCCTACCGTTACCCACAACTATCCCATTTGGTCACTAGACCGTGACAACTTGGTATTAGAGCCAATGATCTCTCATTGCTACCGAGCTGCCATGGATTCAGAAGAACAGATAGCCATCGTTGAACAACAGGTGGCTATTTTGACTGCGGACATGTCCAACATCAAGACGCAGTTGACCAGCTTAAAGGACACCACCGATCAGATCCCAACCGTGGTGTCTACTCTGACCGAACTCAACAACGCAATCCACAGCCTAACGGATCGCATCAGCGCAATGGAGAAGGAGAAGCGCCCGGCTGGCGACGGGTTGCTACCGACGCCATTCAGCATTCTGAGTGCGTCTAATCAGCGCTCTGAAGGGAGCAATCCCCCACGTTTCCACAAGCTAGAATTCCAACATATGACAGCAAGGAAGATCCCCTAGGATGGTTGTAGCATTGTGACCAATTTTTGGGGACAGAAAACGCCGGAGGCGGAGAAGGTATGGCTTGCCTCGTATCACCTTGTTGGTATTTCTCAACAATGGTATTTTCAGTTGGAGCAAGACGAAGGTGAGCCCAACTAGAAGAATTTTAAGGAGTACGTCAACCTTCGCTTCGGCCCATCCATTCGGCACAATACCCTGGGGGAGCTCAAGCAGCTCTCGCAGACCAGAACCGTGGAGGAATACCAACAACGCTTCCTAGCCATCTTATGCCGTGTAGAGCGCCTTCAACCGCGCCAACAGGTGTAGCTCTTTACTCTAGGGCTGATGGAGCCCATACAGATGGATGTCAAGCTGCAAAATCCGACGAGCCTTCAGATGGAGGTGGCTCTCACCAGGGCCTACGAGAGGCGCGCTCAGGTTGATGGCCGGTTGCAACCACACCGGTGCCGGACAACCAATACCACTCAAAGGCAGCCACCGGCCGGTAGGAGGAGCCCGAGCAAGCGCGACAGCAGCACCAACAACCGTTCCAGCCGCTCTGCTGGCTCCAGCGGCAGCTAGCCCTACCGGCTCCAGCAGGAGCGGCAGGAGGCGCCCATGCACCACGCCGTCGCTGGCGCTACTTAACACCTGCCGAGATGGCAACTTGACAGGAAGCTGGCTTATGCTTCAATTGCGAGGAGAAGTTCACACCAAATCATCGGTGCAAGCGCTTGTTCATGCTTTTGTCCCCAAGCAGGGGCGTAGCCACCGGGGGGGCTTAGCGAGGCTTGAGCCTCACCTCCTCCGGTGACAATTTTGTACATAGTAAAAATATAAAAATAGAGAAAAATAAAGAGAGAGATTAACAAACCCAAAGAGAAGCTAACTCTTCTTGATGGGAAGGTTAACAACAAGCATGAAATTAAAGAAGAGGAGGAGGAGAAGAAGAAGTGAAAATCATAAAATTAAGAAGTGAAATCATAAAATTAAAAAAAGCTAATCAATCAATCAAAGAAAGAAAGAAAGTGAAATAATATATGTAAATCATAAAATTAAAGAAGAAGGGGAGGAGGAAGAGTAGTGAAAATCATAAAAATTAAAGAAGAGATAATCACTCAAAGAAAAAAAAGAAGAAAGAAAGTGAAATATATATGAATCTTCTTGAGTCCGGGGATGACGATGGAGAGATCGATGAACCTCTAGTTGATCTTCTCCCTCCGCCGTCGCTCCGTGATGATGTGGCCCTGCAAGTGGAGAGCTCGATGAACCTCTAGTTGATCTTCTCCCTCCGCCGCCGCTCCGTGATGATGTGGCCCTACACGTGCCCCGAAGGCACCACCGCCACCGAGCCCCCACCGTGAAAATGATAAGAACATTGAATAGAGTGTGAAAAAGATGTCACCTTTTGTTTCTATTGTCTCGTGATTTAAATTAGTTTAATTCTGATATGTTTCATATGATCTAAATTTTCATTGTCATTTATAATTTTCTATTATATTACCAATTTTGATATGTTTATACATAAGTGACTTATCGCTACTCCGCACTCATGACGTTTTCTATTATCGAGGTATCTACTTTCTATTTATCTATTTTTTATTGTTTGTCTCCATCCAATTTATAATTTCTATATGAATTTGAAATTTTATAAGAGTAAAAGACTAATTTTATGTCAACTTAGTTTACAACCATAAATAGTTCAGCCCACCCTCAATTTCATTCCTGGTTTCGCCACTATCCCCAAGCAATGACGACAGCGACGGTTTTCCACTGGAGAACGAGGAGAACTCAACGCGCAGGCCTATGCTCGTGACGCCCTTGGCGGTGGCGGCGGTGGGTCAGTCGGCGATGTAGCCCTTGAGGATCCAGGGCGGAGGTGGAGCAGCTACGGCGTGGAGCGGGGGTTGCGAGGCGGCGGCGATGGTCTCGGTGGCCATCTCCATTGGAGATGAAGAAAAAGGGAGGGAAGTTTGGCGAGGGAAAGAAGGCAAGAAGCCCATCACCAGTATCGGCCTGCCTGGTCATGTGGGCCCGGCCTGCAGTGGCTGAACCCCGACTTGTAAAACCCTCGAGTCGAGCCGCGGCGGCGCGTGCTTCCTCCTCCTGGCCGCGCAAACTATCACGCCCCCCTTCCCCACCGCCGCCGCCTCCGCCGCAGCGAACGCTATGGCGGCAGCGCTTCTGCTCCGCGGCCTCCTCTCGGTGGCGAGCCGAGCCCGTCCTTCCTTCCCGTCCTCCGCGTCGGCACCCCCGCCGCTCGCATCATCCCTCCTCCGCCGCCTCTACTCCTCCGCGGCCACATCCACGGCCGCCTCGCCCGCTTTTGCGCCGGGAGGCGTCATGGACCCGTCCCGCATCCGCAACGTGGCGGTGATAGCCCACGTCGACCACGGGAAGACGACGCTGATGGACCGGCTCCTGCGGCAGTGCGGCGCCGACATCCCCCACGAGCGCGCCATGGACTCCATCAGCCTCGAGCGCGAGCGCGGCATCACCATTGCCTCCAAGGTAACCCCCTCACGGGACTTGTGCGTGCGTGGGCGCCTGGCCACTTAGACTGGGCGCGAGGATTCCTGCTCAACGTTTCGTCGAACAAACTGCGTACATCTAATCAGCGGTTAGAACATAGACATAGGAGAATGAAGTAAGATCCGGTTCAAAGGCCATCCTCAAACTCGCGATTTTGTGTCCCGTGTCACTAGACACAAGCTGACATGCATTCCTGAACGACACTTCGGTAGACCGCGTTGTGTGCATTTCTATGCTAAGTTGAATTAGTGGGAGTATGGATGTCACGTCTGGTTCAACAAATGTGCTGAAGCTCACATTTGTGCTCAGTGACCCACGTATTCCTCTGTGGCAGTTCGACAAACACCTAATGTGTGTTGCCATGGGAGCCGCAAGTAGCAGAAGTAACGTATGGCTCAATAAGTTGTGCTCAAACTTACCTGTGCATTTCTCTGCATCATTTTATCAAACACTGTGTGTGCATATCTTCAAGTAGTTTGATTGGAGTGGATCAGAATTTGGGACATGTTGTCTGCAATTTTGTGCAACAATTACAAGGGCCTCATAATCAAAGTAGTGATAAAGTATTTATTGCCCTTCAGGTTTATGTAGCTTAGGATCTAATAAGCACACCTAGATTGTGGGCGCCACGTAATCTGCTATCTGTAAGTTCAGACCATTTCTCAATGAGCTCGAGAAGTTTGGTTAAGAACCATAATGCTAGTCCTGCCCTTGTATGCATATAGAAAATCATAAAAGAAAAATCAAGTTATGAACTTTTTTTTCAAAAAAAGGTGATTGTGCTTTAGCAATTCCCATAAAATTTAAGTAAATAAAATGAAAATAAGACTAAGAAAAAAACTGCGTAGTGTTTATGTGTTTCTTATAAGTTGTAGCATTAGTCCGACTCCGACCTATCTATATAATACAAATTTTACATTCGAATTGGTTAATGTAATATCTCATGGACGGATATACCAATTTTATTGTGATAATACTAGTACTATATCTGTATGGCTATATTATTTCACCATGCTATGAGCAACACTGATTTCAACTATCATACTCACATAGGGTGGGTGCTAACCATATAGTTTGACAAATCACTGTACAAATCGGATTCTTATGGTCTACTTAGATTATCATTACCTTTATAATTTTTTGTTGAACTCCCGCATTGATTGTTCCAATGAAGTATCGTTGTATCAAAAGGGTACAAGATGACATGCTTTTGCCCTATAGAGCATGCTGTACGACAATATGTAACATTGCTTGTTTCCTTTTGACTATATATGTAGGTCACTTCTGTCTCTTGGAAGGAGAATGAGCTCAACATGGTCGATACCCCTGGTCATGCTGATTTTGGTGGCGAAGTAAGCACTTTCCGTATAGTTTTGTACATATAAGACTGAAATGATGTTTTTTGCTGCGATATTCGAGATGGTTAGCCAATTCTTTTTCCCAGGTTGAGCGAGTTGTTGGAATGGTGGAAGGTGCTGTCTTGGTTGTTGATGCTGGGGAGGGACCTTTAGCACAAACCAAGTTTGTTCTTTCAAAGGCTTTAAAGTATGGCTTGCGCCCGATTCTCCTCCTCAACAAGGTTGATAGGCCTTCAGGTCTGCTCATTATCAGAAGTTCTACTCATTCAAACATATTTCATGAGTGCAATGGATGAGGTTGGACAAAAAAATTGATTCCCTTACAAAGAGCAGAACCTTTTTTGTTGTTCTATTAAACGAGAAGGTTACAGTCTTAAGCTGAGCGTGTCTATAGGTCAAGTTGCCATAATTCAAATAAATGCAGACTAGGTGCACGTGAAGTCAAAAGATTTGAAGAGTAGCTGTAATTTAATCAAGGCAAGGGGAAGAAAACAATGAGGAAATAGACGCAGTAGGCTTTTTCGAGAACACGATGCAGTAGGATTTTGTCCAAAAGGATTGGTTACTCAACAAAATGAGGCTCTTTTGTTATGTCACTTGTTAGTTGTTACTCACTACGGAACGAGGTTCTTTTGTTAATGTTCGTAATCCATTGCTTTTCCTGTGTTAACTCCATGGTTGCTGGAAATTTAGAATATTCAATTACAAAATCTGTTAGAAAGCCCTTCCTTTTAGAAAGGTTATTAGTGAATCTTATAAATTTCTATACAACCGAGAAAGTTAGCATAATTTTCTATTATGCTAGTGTTGGGGGAGTGGCCCCCACTTACAGCCGGCTGGCCTAGCAAGCACCCTAGGCCAGAGAAATGACATGTGTAGCCCCATGAATATAAGGTAAGATAGGGGTATATATGTAACTTTAAGTAGGGGAAATGGCGTATTTGCCCTTGTAAGTATAGACCCAGGTAGGGACGTTTATGTAACAAGCCCCCATAGGCATATATATGTGTGTATTAGGGCACCATTGGGGACAAGAACTCTCTTTTTTAGCAAAAGCCAGACAGCACAAACTTCTATCATACTCGCACAGACTTCTACTGCCATTTCCATAGTGTGTAAGGCTACGGGCAGCCTCTCTACGGCCTCCCCGTAGCCCCCTTCCTTCACTGTTTGGTGTAACCACAATAGCTAGCCTTTTCTTTTTTGAAAGAGTAAATTGTACCACAGGTACATAAACTTGTGAGGTGTGTGCATCTAGGCCACTAGACTAGACTATGAAACCGTGCATTTAGGTCAATGAACTTGTTAAACCATGCAAAAGAGGTTTTGCAAGGTTGGCAAGGCATCCATGTGGCGCTAATGCTTATGTGATGTTTATGTGGTAGCTCTTCTTATTTCTCTTTTCTACACCACTTTTTCTCTATCTTTGACATGCTCTCTTCTCACTCTCTCCATTGAACCTGAGTTGGCCGCTGACAAGTATTCTTGACCAGGTCAATATATTCGACCAACAGGAGTCAAAATAAAACTTCTTGTCTAGGCCCACATAGCTAGAGTCCACTAAATATCTTGTCTAGACTGCAAGCACATAAACGAGAGTTTTCCCCTTTAATAAATATAACTGGTCGAAGACTGATTACACCCAAATGACGACCAGTTGTGCTCAATTACGACCAGTAACAGTTTGCTTCCTGAAGCAGAGTATTAACTGGTCAGGACTAATACAGTTTTCCACGTGGGTGTTTAATTCGACACGTGAGAGCGGTTAATGGCGTTTCCGATAGGTTGCGATGTTTGACAAAGGACATAACATTTTAAGACACAGAAAAGACTCGCGCGTGAAGACAAGAGGCACATATTCAAACTCGCACCTCCAACAACACAAGGTCTCGGGCCACGTCAATAAAGTCTATTGGTGATTAGTGTTTCCCTTTGTAATTCTCACAAGTTCGATAGTAGGCAACCTAGTCTCATACATTGACAACCGCTTTCAGGTCTCAGGCCACATCCTTTTGTCAAGAAGTGGGAGTAGCATGATCCGCGAGGAGGCATGGCAACCAAAGGAGATGGCATCAATAAAGGAGGGGCGCCACTTGATGACTCGACGTGTTTCTCGAGCAGGAACTACGAGAAGTAGTCAGCCGCGGCCGACACGATCTAGAGCATGTGGACGAGCCCGTCGCCTTCTTTTTCGTTTGTTTTTTTTCTCCATCTACATCTACTAACAGAGTAACGGCTACATCAGCTCCATATGCATCTCATGCGACCAAAAAGTAATAAGAATTCACCTTGCAATTAATCCCATCACTGCAGCAAGCTTGCAGCTTTCCTTCTTAATCAAAACCAAATTTCTTTTGAACAATTTGGAATGATGTTGATGGACACGCAGATGGGCACATTCGGCGGGGTGGAGATAGAGGCCTTTGCCTTCTCATGTCAGCGTCTACATCAACGCCACATAAGCATTAGTGCCACATGGATGCCTTGTCATATTTAGAAAACCTCTTTTGGACCTCCTTTGCATAGTTTAACAAGTTAATTGACGTAAATGCACGATTTTATTTTTTAGTGACCTAAATGCACTCACCTTACAAGTTCGTGTACCTATGGTGGAATTTGCTTTAGAAAACCTCTTTTGGACCTCCTTTGCATAGTTTAACAAGTTTATTGACTTAAATGTACGATTTTATTTTTTAGTGACCTAAATGCACCCACCTTACAAATTCGTGTACCTATGGTGTAATTTACTCTTTTTGAAAAATGAACTGTTGCATGATATAAATTCTCTGTATGGTAAAAAAGCCAATTGCAGCTGGGATACACCTGTTTTAGAAATAGTGAAATACTGAAATAGATAAAGTAATGCTATTCAATATTTGGTATTTTATATTTGTTGTAACTCCTTAATGCTACTCGAACAGTTTCTGAAGAAACATGCAATGAAGTAGAGAGCTTGGTTTTTGATCTTTTTGCAAATCTTGGTGCTACAGGTGCATTTCTAGCTCTTAAATTTGGTTTAACTTGAAATTTTCTTTCCTTTTTCGGTGACTATTTTTTGTTTGAATCTTGCAGAAGAACAGTTAGATTTCCCAGTTCTGTATGCATCAGCTAAAGAAGGGTGGGCTTCCTTAACATTCACCAAGAGCCCTCCTGACGATGCAAAAAATATGTCTCCATTGCTCGATTCCATTTTACAGCATGTTCCTTCCCCTAAAGATCACCTTGAGGATCCATTCCAAATGTTGGTTAGTATACTGAAGAACATCAGAACTAGATATTTGTTTGTGATGAGGGCACATTTTTCATTTCTTTGTTATTAGGGCCATTTGTAAGACCTTTTTCACAATGTAAGTCATTATGAACATCTTTTCTTGTTCCAAAATAAGTCATTATGCATTGTATAGGCAATTTCCTTTATATCCTTTCAGCAGTTTTTCCCCCTATAATGCTCCACCTAGCATTTATCTCCCTTATTTTTAAATGGAGGGATTTAAATAGTGCTGTAATGGTCATTCTGAAGTGGAGATAGTAATTCATAGTCTTTTACAGGTTTCCATGATGGAGCGTGATTTTTACTTAGGACGAATACTCACTGGGCGAGTAAGATCTGGAGTTGTCCGTGTTGGCGACAAAGTGCACGGTCTTCGCAGCACAGATGAAGGGGTTCAGAAGATTGAAGATGGAAAGGTTTGACAGAACTTATTGGACCTTTTCTTTTTAATGCTGAACACATTCTTTTCCCGTTCTGTATGTGTTAATTATTGCGTTTGCCAAAAGCCTAAGGACCTTTGCATATTATATTATAATAAATTTAGGTTGTCAAGCTCATGAAAAAGAAAGGCACAAGCATGGTAACAGTAGAGGCTGCAGGAGCTGGTGATATAATTTCAATGGCTGGATTGGCTTCTCCAGCAATTGGACATACCGTGGCAAATTCAGAGGTAGTGCTAATTCTATATTTTTATTGGGCTACTTATTGTTGGACATATTCCCCGTTTCAATTGTGAGAAATTCCGTAGTATTTCATATTTGATGGTTGTAATATGTAGGTTTTGACTGCTCTCCCTACAATTGAGTTGGACCCTCCCACAATATCTATGACTTTTGGTGTGAATGATTCACCACTGGCTGGTCGTGATGGCACTCATGTAAGTAGCAAGTAATTGGCCTCTACATCAGAGTAAATGATGTTCCTATTATTTTTATTCTCTTCCTTTCTGAGCAAACCAGAGTCCTTCCATTTGATTGAGTAGAACAAAAAAGAGCTTGTGTACATATGAAAACAAGAGTACGAAATATGAAAAAGAACCAGATCTTTATCTTTTGTTTGGCACAAGCATAAAAATTACGAATAGCAACAAGATAAGATAAATGATGCTATGAAATTTATCATATTTGATCATTCATGGTTAACTTTTGCCTTGTAAATTTAATATAGATTTCAGAATCCCTTGAAAGCTGTTAACAGAACCATGATAGTGTACTCTATACTGTCACACAACTTTTTTTGCTCTGGATGTGGATTTCATACGCAGGATTCTGAAATGAAAATCTTGATAGTTAAGGTTGGATTGAAATCTGTTTGGCATCTTTGCATACAAAAATATATTTTATCATTCGTCTTCTGTTTCTTTGGAGAAAAGAGAAATATAGCATTTGGTCAACTATATAATTAGTTACCAAAACTGGATATTGTTGAGTGTTCACTGTTAGATCTATAGGATGAATAGATCAATCGTTAATCTATTGCACAGCCAAAAGGGGTAATATATAGTACAAGACTCAAGGGACATAAGACTAAACCCTATAAAATAGGAAATATCACAAATACTCTTATATCCTTAACACCCCCTTAAATGCAAGGCGTATGCAATAGCATTGCATTTGAAAAAATTGACACTAAAATAGGGAAAATTCAAAGTCCGAGTCTTGAAGATGTCATAGTGTGCAGCTCTTGAAAATTGTGTTGAAGCCAGAAGATCTCCATCTAGGGTCATGCGATAGCCTATAAAGTATGGTGGCAGCCCATAAAGTAGATCGAATCCCAGGGCAGCGGTGGTGCGCGAAGGCAAGTCGTGACCTTAAAACTCGGGCGGCATCTCAGAGAGAAGCGACAGCAATATAATTTCTACAATATGCAGCAGTTCAAAGAGAAGAGCGATGGCTGCAGTTATGCGAAAAGGAGAGGACCACACTCAATCCAAGAGGATGGACTGTTGCTAGCAAAGCAAACGGCTGACCGACAAAGAAATTTGTGGAGTCGCATGGCTTGGACGAACTGTTTCAGATAGAGGCTACAGACTTGGATGGACGCAACAGAAGATTCAAAAGAAAAAAGACTCAAGGCAGCGGATACTAGCAGCCAGTAAACCTATTAAAAGGTAGATAGAGATACCACAGCCCCAGATCCAACGGCCCAACAAGCAAAAGCAAAGGCCCAAGATTCCACAGTGCCCACTGCGCACAATCCCTCTTCGGCTCTTCCTCGTCTAATGGCTGTGCTCACTTCCTCCCCTCGTCCATAAAGCATAAAGACTCAATATTCCAGTCTTGAGTAAAATGTCCAATAAACAAACAATCTCTTCTTCCCACAGAAGAGAGTGAAGGAGGGGATGGAGAGGCACAATGATCGGAAGTGGCCAACCTGGGCCGCTGCATCCTCAGGCACCGCCGTGATGCTGCCACCGGCCTCGACGCTGCGATGAGCCGATGACGGTAGAGGCCAAATCCGCGCGAGGAGAGCCGGAGGCGGCCAGATTCGGGCGAGGCGACGACTGGGACAACACTATGGAGGCCAGATTCAGGCGTGGAGAGCCGAAGGCGGCCGGATCCGGCATGGTGCAGTCGCGCGGGCGACAGTGGCGCGCGAGAAGAGGTGGGCCTTGCATTAGTGCGATGTGGAGACGCGGAGAGGTTGTCGGTGACTTGGCAGCGGCCACCGTTGCCATGGTCCGGGCGGCGACCTTGGGGCGGCGATGAATACGTTCGCGACAGCCGAGAGACGGCATCGGCCGAAGAGGAAGCCAAATCCGGGTGCCGTTGATGACGAGCTGGCGGAGGGATTCGGCGGCCACAGGACGTGCTAGTGCGGCTCGAGGCGGGAGCCGGTGGCGGTCGACCTGGCGGCGGTAGCCAGATTCGAGTGAAGATGAGCCAGTGATGACAAGATTAAACGGATCTGACGATGGAGACGATGTGGAGAGCTCGATCAAGCAAGATCCGAGGCTAGTGCGGCGGTAGAGACACATGGGCGACGATGCGAGCGAACGGATGACGGCGCGGGCGATGGTGGCCGCCCCCGGGAGCAAAGATTTCTCCCCCCATGGGCAGCGGTTGCGGAAGATGAGCAAAGGTAGGGTATGAACTTGGCTTTGATACCATTGTAGGTCTATAAGATGAATAGATCAAATGTTAATCTATTGCACAGCCCAAAAGGGCAATATATAGTACAAGACTCAAGGGACACAAGACGGAACCCTAGTCTAGGAAATACCACAAATAACCTTATATCCTTAACATTCACAACCTTTAACTGAACTACAAATTGTGGCTAGATGGCAAATGCTGACTTGCAGAGCATGATCGATGACAAATTTCTTCTCAAAATAATCAGAAGGGGAACTTCTGAAACATTTTTAAATCAAGTGAATTCAGTTACGAACTCGTCAATTTTCCTGAATTGATACGTGGAGTTAGTCCTTTGAATGGACATCTAAATTGGTAGGTGAGAGTAAGGAGCTAACACAATTAGCTTTGGAGAGCTAAATCCAAGGTATGGTGCTAGCCTTCTAGGTTTTTTTGGCAATGCTATCCAAGCAAGGTTATTTTTCGCAATATGCACTATATGTAAATTAGTGTGACGTTCCTTGGCATTTGTTGATGCCTGATATAATCTAACTTACACCAACATTTTTCTGAATTTCTGATTAACACTTCTTTTCTGTCATTGTATGCAGAAGTTAAATGAGGACTTAATGATTCTCGTTATTGATGCATTGGCATCTCCCTTAGGAAAACACTAGCGATCAATCTCATCTGTTAAAGGACATAGATCCAATAGGAGTTATTATAGATCAACTTCACATGTTGCCCAGTGCTGACTAAACATGAACGGGAAGGAGCTTAATTTATCAATTTGTAGGGTGACATTCTAAGTTTCTAACATATAATTTGCAATCTTTAAACTAGGCATATAAGTTTCGAAATTTGTATTCAGTAAATGAAGACAGCAGCAGCTGCTCAACTGGCTTGACTTTTACAACTTTGCAGCTAACTGGAGCAAAAATTGGCAACCGTCTGATGGCAGAAGCAGAAACAAACTTGGCAATTATTGTTCTTCCTGGACCATTATCAGAATCTTATGAAGTTCAAGGAAGGGGAGAGCTTCAGTTAGGTCTGAACTGTTGATGAAATCCCTCCTGTTCTTTTGGTAGATACTATGTAACTGAATTTTTGCCTCATATGTCAATCTTCTGTGCAATATATTATGATGATCTGTAAAACTTCCAGGAATCTTAATTGAGAACATGCGGCGTGAAGGATTTGAGCTTTCGGTTTCACCCCCAAGAGTGATGTGAGTTCCAATGCTACAGACATTTTGTTCTTTATAGGTTTATATTTTCATTTTGGCATGCAAATTCTTTTGTTTTATTTTCTTTCCACCACTAATGGGCAAGCTAACTGTCTCTAGCTACATATCTAGTTCTATAGCTTGTTTCTTTTATTGATCAATTTTACTCTTTCCTTTCTAACTCTATATTTGAGCAATTTGACAGCACTGTGCTCACTAACGTAATCAGTTTTTTCTCATTGAAATAGGTATAAAGCAGAGCGTGGAGAAAGGTTAGAGCCTATTGAAGAAGTTACTGTTGAGGTATAAATCAGGAAAGCCATGTTTGAGCTTTTTATCTTTACTATGTTCTAAACTTAAAATTTCAATTTATGAATGAGATATCGTAGGTTGATGAAGAGCATGTGGGATTTGTCTTGGAAACCCTTACACACAGGAAGGGTGAAGTAGTGGACATGGGCCCTGTTCCAGGGACAACCGGAAGAACTCGGATCTTCATGACCTGTCCATCTAGGTCAGTAGCTGGTATTTTTCTGCTAATTATTGGTTACATCAAGTGTCACCTTGAAAAGTATTTTATACTTGATGATTGGTTAACTGTTTGTACTATAATACAGTCCTATAGATACGTTCCATCTTGTACTTTTATACTTTTAGCCATTGCCATTAGTGTTTGTATTTGTAGAATGCCTTTTTTACCTCACAGATCTGCTCCCAGTAGGATTTACTGCATAAGCTATTGGTATGTCAAATTATCATATAGATAAAGTTATTTTCATGTTTCGTGTTTGAAGTTTGAACCTTATCAATTTTGGAATCTAATTATTCCTTTTCCTTATGTATTTACCAGAATTGACTCTCATAATATCAAATGATCTATTATGGACGCAGGGGTTTGGTGGGATTTAAAGGAATTTTCAGCAGCTTTACACGTGGAACTGGATTTATGCACCGTGCTTTCCAGTGTATGATGCTATTTATAACTCAGTGCTAGATAATATTTGAAGTCCATAACTATGTCATTTTTTTAGTGAATAGTAAGCCACATAGGTATGGCATGGATTTGTCATAGACTTGAAGTGCATAAAATTTCAATTCTTGTCTTCCAAACATGGAGGCAAATTATGAACTGGTCTGCGCCCACTTCGCTTAATCTGTAGGTTCCAAAAATGTGTCAGTGCTGTTAGTCCTTGAATGTTCAACGAATTGCGATAAGTCAAGAAGTAGACATAAATACTGAAATATTGATTAACCCAAAATATCTTACATTCTTACTGATAAGTCGAAGATCTACATTAAGTAGAGTTTGCCTGGTGCTCTTCTTTTCCTGTTATCAATACTTGTCAATACCTAATTTGATATATTAGATGGGCTTATTTATTATGTTTAACATTCCCTTGAGGAGTAGATAGAAAATAGAGAGCATGGAAAATGTACCATAGTTGGAACTTTGTGGTGAGGTTCCTTTTAGCTTTGATTGGAACAAATGGGTCTTTTTTATTTATTTCTAAACTAGACAGTAATGTATGTAACTAAAATATGCTAAATGAATGATGGAGCAAATAGCAATGGTGGAGTCCAACCGCAAAGCGCCCGTGCGTGTTTTGTACATCAATTGATTTACCTCGCTCTGTTTACCTTAGCTAGATGGTAATGACCCTCATATTTACACAGACTGTATGTGCACGCATGCGTATGACCACAGCACATCAAAATCAAATTCATGATGTTGTGACATTAGAGAAAATGAGCAGGACCAACAATATACATTGTTTCTCCCATTCATTTTGACCAATTTAATTCATTTGCGCATTCTGTCATTTGTAGCTGCATCATAGTGCAGTAGCTGCATGTGAGAAGTAGATCTTCCCAATTGTCTGGATTGCAGCCTTGCATGACTAACTAACTAGACTTCATGAGTATTTGACCTATGGTTTCCCTATGAATGCAGCATATGCTAAATACAGAGGTCAACTAGGCAATGTTAGAAAAGGAGTTTTGGTAAATCCATTTTCCTCATCCTCATCATCTTTTGTTCACTCCTACCTGCTTTTGGCCAAACATGTTTTACATTACTTAGCAAATATGTTTTTACAATCATAAATTAATAATGATAATTGTTATGGGCCCAACTCAGCAGCGAGGGACATGTGGCGTACCGTAGAAGTGAACTGTATATGCGGCCGTACTGTAGCAGCATGTCCACGGGGAGGATAGCTTCTTCTCTATCAAGTTATCTTTTTCTTAAATAGTTTGAAGTTTGATTAGTTTCCTAAGACAAGGATTAATTGTTTGGCATCTTATCTATAAAAGGTTATCTATTAGTTAGGAAAGATACTACCTCTATTTCACAATATTTGTCCGGCACACATACAAAGGAGGCACACAATTTAAGTATTTGTTTATGGAATTGGACCATGCTTGCTCCTACGATAGAGTAGTATTATGTCTATCCAGGGATAGAAATCCCAGGTAAATGTAACCGTAGGTTCACGGTGGTAACCGGATTCTTGATGGGTCGGAAACAATTTACCGGCCGTGGTTGTTTAAATTCAAATTTGAATTTTTGAACATAAAAGTTGGATTCCCTAATGACGTTTACATTATTTAACACTAATCCAATGTATTAGGACCTTCTATGCTTGACTTGATGTTTTTTTGCTATGAATGTATTAGGAATTTTCAATTGTCAATTACCCATAACCAAGGTTATCACGGCGTCGCCTAGGCGTCGCCTAGGCGACGCCTAGGCGTCCCGGCGGCCGACGGTGGACGCCGTGGCTCATCGCCCGATCCGCTTTCGGTTGGCGGCGGGCGACGCCAAGGCGTCGGCGGCGCTCTTCTGGCCGTGGCGGCCGCTGGCTGGCCGCGGGGAGCGGGGGATACGCGATACTCGCTCCTCTAGGGTTTCTCTGCCGCCGCGGTCGCCGACGCCAAGTCCGAATCCGCTTCCTCCTCCGCCGCGGATCGGAAGATCGGCTCCTCCGCCGCCGGTTCCCTCTCCGGTGGTCGCAGCTCGCGGCTCACCCCAGCCGACGGTCGTCTCCGGATCTCGCCGATCCGGTGGCTCTTGGCATGGAGGAGGCGGAGGCGCCGGGCGGGGAAGGAGGCGGGAGAGAGGAGGCGACGGAGGAGGCAGGCGGGGAGGAGGGAGGCGGGAGGGAGGCGGCGGGCGGGTGGAGGCGGCGAGGAGGAGGCGGCGAGGCGTCAGGCGGGGAGGAGGCGGCGGGAGAGGAGGAGGAGAGAGTCAGAGAGCGAGAGAGAGAGTCGGTGAGCGAGAGAGAGAGTTGGTCGGGCGGTGGCGATTAAGAACTGTTTTTACGATTAAGTCCTCGAATTCCTAAAATTACTGAATAGATCCCTCTTTAATGAATTTCTTCTAATTTAGACCTCCGAGACATGATTATTGAAATAAATTTAGATATATAAGACATTATTTGTCGTCTAATTACTATCGTCTAACTGTCGCCATGGCGGGCGCCTAGTCGACTAGGCGCCCAGCGCCTCGACCCGCCGCGACTTCTTGGGCCGTGACAACCTTGCCCATAACCGGTTTTTAGCAGTTTTTCTCTAGTTTTTTAGGCGGTAATTGTCCTGTTTTTCCCATTACCGGTTTCAAAATAGTCTAAATTCAAATTTTGCTATTCGAAATTTGCCTGGTTTTTCTATCCCTGTGTCTATCTAATGGGAGCAAACACGATCCAATTCCATCAAATATTACTTAAGTTTTGTGTCTCTTTGGTACGCGCGCCAGACAAATATTGTGAAACGGAGGGAGTATTATTTACATTGATCTTATCCATAATTGTTAGGTTGGAGGAGTATTGTAACCATTATGGGGAAGGGAAGAATCAAGCAAGAAAGATGAATTAGTTATAAGTCTCCACCTAGTTGAGTCTCTCCTCCTACCAAGCGCCCTTGTTCTCTTAGTGCTTTCTCCTTTAAGCCATGCTGTTTGGCCTATTCTAACGGTAATTATCCCCGTTGTGTACCAACGTACATGACAGATATTGGTTTTAACCAAAATTTAGCATAGCTTAACAAAAAGGGATTATGTTTAATAACTAGGACTTGATGAACTGTGGCTATGTGCTGCTATACTCTGACACATAAGACTTAAGTTTTCTCTTTGTTAATACTTTATATACAGGTATCTGTTGGCAAGGGACTTATCACTTCTCATGCACTTATGAGCTTAGAAGCTCGTGGGATTCTTTTTGTCTTTCCTGGGATGGAGGTAGCTACATACTTCATTTTATTAATAACTACCATCTAGGTGTAGGAGATTAACTTAATCTTTTTTTTCCTCCATTTTGTAAGGCATACGAAGGCATGGTGGTTGGCGAGCACTCACGTGACAGTGATCTTGATGTAAGTTGATTATTTACTTATCGTGAATTAGTTTATCTGTTTTACTACATGAAAATAATTTGTGTTGGGCAGGTCAATCCTGTGAGAACTAAAGAGCTTACAAATATACGAGCTCCGGGAAAGGATGAAAATGTCCGGCTGTCTCCACCTCGGTTGGTATGTCCTTTTCGCTCTTTTACCAATACATCATGATATACCAGTTTTTTTTTTTTTTGTATAGGATACACTATTCTACAAGTCCTAGTTGACAACTTAAGCATCCATCATCAAATATTTTAGCCTTGCAAACAGCAAGGATCCATTATGAACCTAGAACATTAGGGTCACACTCTCCCTCGCTTTTGGGAACTGAGAATGGAGAAATTTAGCTTAGGTGCTTTGTTTGTTAGCTGGCAAATGTAGCATTTCCCTTCCTATTTTTGGGTTCCTCTGGAATGCCCGTCTTACCCAACACAATGATTCCCAGCTATTACATAATCTTAATGAATGTTGTCTTACCCAACACAATGATTCCCAGCTATTACATAATCTTAATGAATGTTGTTGAACCATGCAGATGAGTTTGGAAGAGGCAATTGGATATGTTGCTGCAGATGAGCTTATTGAGGCAAGTTTTGTGTTGTTAAGTTCTTCAAACAAACAATTTTTGCAAAGTTTCTACCTTCAATTCTGTGTGTGAGGACTCATGAGTGAGGCCAATGGAGATGAATATTTCATTCTTCTACAAATTCGAAATCGTGTTTCAATTCTTGTGTAATACCCCGCTCATCCTCTAGGTCTAGAGAGCTACAATCATTACATAATATTACCTTTTCTTTAACAATTGCTAACCGATTTAAGCAAACACTACTTTATTCATAATACAGAGAACACTTACATCTAGGGCTGTAAACGGGCTGAGCTCGAGCGAGCTTGCCCTTCCAGGCTCGAGCTCGGTAGAAGCTCGAGCCGAGCTCGAGCCGAGCTCGAGTTGGGGTTCGAGCCTGGATCTGGGCTCGAGCCCGGCTCGTTGAAGCTCGATAACAATTAAAATAATTTATTATTCACTATTTTTCAATAATAAAAAAATTGTAAGTTCAAGCTCGGTTCTAGCAAGCCCGATAACAGCCAAAATAATTCAAACATACACTAATTTTCAACAATAAGAAAAGCTCGAGCTCGAGTTCGGCTCGAGTAAGCTCGATAAGCATTAATATGTATTACTATTTAAGCTCAAATCGGGGCTCGCGAACTATTCGAGTTCAGCTCGGTGAAGCTCACGAGCTCGAGATCAAGCTCTAGTTCGGCTCGTTTAAAGTTCGAATCGAGCTTGAATCGAGCCTAGAACAAGCCGAAATCGAGTAGCTCACGAGCTTCGAGCTTTTTTCACAGCCCTACTTACATCATATCATTTTACGCAACTATTCTAGCATACTGATGGAGTTTAAACATACTAACAAAAGCCGATATATGAAGTTCTGCTAGTACGTGAAGTTATTCATGTGCTACTCCTGCTCGTGCATGTCGTCCTCAACGATCATCTAAAAAAACAAAGTAAGGGTGAGTCCGGAGACTCAGCAAGCACACGATAAAACAGTGGCGTTAACACACCAATTTAATAATTTCCATTTCTGTGAATTGTACATCACTATCTCTGTAACTGTTTCACTGTTGTCACCTTCATGCAATACAATGTATCTGTAACTGTATCACTGTTCTTTTCTGCAATGCGATGCGATGCGTCTGTCACTGTAGCTTATATCAGTATAGCGGAGTGTTCACTCGTCGATGAACCACTCAATCCCCGTCCTCTTTTATATGTGAATCCAAACTCCACTCCCATGGAGTACCTACCGAAGTATGTCTTGTTGTCTGTGTATGAGTGCAATGCGTGATGCAACATACTTTCAATGTTGGCGTTTAATTATAAGTAGCACTCATCAAAGTATGATTAGCACATAATCATAAGTACTATAGAACACGGCATGGAAGACAGAAAATACCAATCATTCACTACAATCCACTATTCTACCATGCACTTACCTGTTAACCAAGCGGAGCGGAGAGACGTGCAAACGGCGTCAATCCCGGACCCCCACCTGAACAGGCAGTTAATCCCAACTTAGAATAGAATACCGGTTCATGTGCTTAAATGAATGGCATCGACTCTACGCGTAAAACCCGACGCTGGCATAAAACACCCAGGGTTAAGGAGCGTGCAGGTAGCAAACCTCCTTTTTTTCTTCTTTTTTCTTCTCTTCTCTCTTTTTTTCTCTTTCTTTTCTTTCATTCGGCTCATCTCTTCCCTCTCTTTTCTTTCTCTCTCCCTCATTTCAGTCCGACCGAATGGCCTTATCTTCTTCCCCTTCCTCAATCTCTCCTCTCCCCCTCACCCTCCGTTCTGGCTCATGGCGCGGCCGCATCGAGCGCTTCCTCCCCTGACTTCTCTTCTCCCCACATCTCCTACTTCCATTCCCCTCATTCACTTCCCCCCCCCCTCTCTCTCTCTCTGGCGCTTCCCATGCGGGATGGCGACTCATGGTCGAGCTTGGGCACGTTTGCCCCCAAGTTCTCCGTGGCCGCCGCCGCCTGTGTGCTTTGCACGCTCCGGACATCTCCCCTAGATCCGGCTAACTAGGGCCAAATCCGCCACCTCCCTATGGTTTGGGCGCTGTGATCATGGGACTTCCTCGCCTTGCCGGCCATTGCCCTCCGGACTCGGTGACCATAGCGCCTTGACCGGGAATCGCCTTTGGCTCCTACTCGACCTCACCGCGGGTGGAGGGCTCGGCGCCTTGCCTGGCCTCCGACTCCATACGCCGTCGCCATGGTGCCCCTAGGCCACCGGCTTTCCCCTGCAGCAACAGCTCGGCCCCAGCCGTCGTTGCCTTCTCTTCTTTCGGGTGACGCCTTGGCTCGGCCTCCGACCATGGCCAAGCCCCAAGCGCTGCCACTTCTTCCTCCCTCTTACTACTTGCCTTTTATTCTAGCATCTATTTTCGTCTTGTCTATACCAAGGTTCCAAATCCCAAAACTGGGAGAAATCTCGGCCGACGGCCGATCTGGTCTCGGTGGTGGTAATGATAGCCGCCGATTCTGGGAAAACCCATCACAATTTGAAAATCAAAACTTGAATTTTGGGATGTTTTGAAACCCGTGTAGGAAAACCGGCCAAAATTTGAAAATCAAAATTGATACCGGTAGGTTTTTGGTTACCAATCTCCACAGTAGAAGCGGTGGCCGGCGATGTAGTCGGGATTTTGATCCCTGGTCTCTACTATTATCCATGCTTGGTTGGGAACGTCTACGGCGTCGCCGCGACGGGACTTGGCGAGGGAGCATGCGCCGGGGAGCATGCCCCTCCGACCAACGGCGCACGACAATTCTACTGGCTCGACACCAGCCAATGGCATGAGCCAAGTCGGCTGTGGTGCTCACGGTTGCGCTAAGAGGTCGCATTAGAGTTAAGGTGAAGAGAATGGCCTACTAGAATGTCGGGTTGGGGATGGCAAGGTTCATGGACGACGACGACGTTGGCCGCATTGCGGTTCGGTTGGGCCTTCTCTTGCTATCGTGGTCAGCCACGGTTCTTGCTCCTCTCCTTCGTCTTCCCCTTCTCTTGGTGCTCCTCTCCTCCGCTTCTCTCTCACCTCCTCTCCGTGGTGGCCGTGGACTTGAGTTTTGGGACTTGGATGAGCTCGGCTTGATCGTTGTGTTTGGCTGAACAATGGAGAGCTAATGGTCCTCTTGTTGTTTTTGCTTTCTGGATGAGCTCATGGCTGAGGCAAGAAATGGGACTGAGATGAGGCTTCTCGGTTCACTGGCTTGCTTATGTGTTGAGGGAAGTGAAAATGGGACTATGGCTTGAGAAAAAATGATGGCTTGCAGGGATACCCTTCTTTTTATATGAGAGCCTTGGTCTTGTGAAATGTCCTGGCTGCCCCTCCCTTACCCTCAATTCTCTTCTCATGTGGTTGTGGGCTCTAAGGACCTTTTGGTCCAAGAGGTGGGCTCTCCACTGTTGATGGCTTTTCTACGGCGAGGGGTAAATCGGTAAAAATGGGTGTTGGCTAAATTTTCTGCCGAATGAGGAAAACCTAAAACGCGAGACGGTACCGACTGGCCCTAGACGGTTTGGAAACCTCTGTGAGCGCTACTTCCACTTGACATTCTAAAGTCGAACGAGTTCTGACGACAAAAACATTTTATTTTCTTTTATTCTCCCTTGGATTGTTTCATTTCTCGTATTTCTTCTCTTTTGCCCTTTGGTGGTATTACATCTTGTTTCATTGAAGTTTTTTGGTTCTGGATATAGAAAAATAGATATCCACCTGGTAATGTTTTGAAATGAATTGTCGATACTTTGGAGATATACCTCCAAAGACTAAACAAAGTGGAGATCCTGCAGGCTGATAGTATGCGATGTTATCTCTACCAGATAATACAATGCGTGTGCAGAGGCACATCAACCATGTTACAGTTATAAACAATAGTAAGAACTAAAACAAAGAAAACAATCGGTAAGCATATGCCATGCAGTTTGGTATTAATAATACGGGAACATGTTTGATTGTTTTTTCAAATTATATCTGAATTAGGAAAGTGTACTTTGTGTATAGGTCAAAATATAGGAATATAGCCTACCAGAATATTTTGCATGCGACAATATTTGCAAGTCAATGTGCATTCAAATCCAAAATTCATGTTCTTCTACATGCTACTAGTTTTGGTTATTTTTGGGGAGTGCAGATTAGTCCGAAAGGAAAATCTGGTTTGCTGGTGTAACACTCCCAACCTTTATTGAATAAATTGAGTTCTCTTCTTACTGAATTTACATTTGTTCCAACTCATATTCCAGTTTTGTTCCTGAAGCAAATGGTGTTTTTGTATTATGCTGCTTCATGTTGACATTTGAGCCTCTTCAGGTTACTCCCAAGGTCATACGGCTTCGGAAGAAATATCTGGACGCCACGAAACGTAAGATGATGAAAAACAAGCCAATGGATTGAAGCTCCAGTGACACAAAGCGACACTAAATGGCATCAAGCACTGCTAGCGTTCTACTATTAAGCTAGCATCCAAAAGAGCATCCTTTTTATGTATAGGTTGGTGTGCAATATTTTTGAAGTGTTACCAGCTTTCCTCAGTCCTCACCAAGACACAGATTCTGCATGCAAGTTGTATTAAGGTTTTACACACGGCAGTGAGATGATTGTTTCATGGTATGCTAACAACGAGTAAGCCCGAGATTCGACCTACGTACTGATATAAGGAAACTGAGTGGGTGGAGATAGGATTCACTGCTGAAGGCAATCATATCTATTTATAGCTTTTTTTTTTTACAGTGAATCATGAAATGCCACAAATGTTACCCTTGGGGGTATAGTTTTCTTTGTTAGTTAATGAAATGAACAGAAAGACAGGCATCGATATTTTGATTGAACTATTTGCTTTTGTTGACATTTTTAAGAGCATGTGCTGGTGAGAAATGAAAGGAAATAGATTTATACGCTGTAACCATAGCAGTCACTTAGAAGGTCGTCGTGCGTATATTTTTTCAAGTGGTGATCTGTATGTTCGCTTTCAGATCAAACTTAGCTGCACTCCATTACCTGGAGAGGACTAACGCCTATGCTCAAAAACCGTAAGAGGTTGTCGCATAGTTCTTATGAAGAAAGCATTGAGGATTTGCACTCTATCCGCGCGCGCGTGCTGCATGCAGGCGGGCCTCGTCGCATACATGGAGCGTCCTGCAGGCTCTCGGTTTCCCACCCACCTGACCTGCGCGAGAGTAGACCGAGCACCAGGCAGCCGCTCGGCAGCGCATAGATGCTCCAGACAGAGGCACTCACAATCTGTTGGACTGGTGGTCACGCACGACACCTTACTACAACCAGTGGTGGAGTTAGGATTTAGTTACGTCTCAGAATCAGTGATGAAATAATATAGGCTATCTGGACTGAATCATAAAAATATTATCTAGCTTAAACTGAATTTACTTGAGTTGTATATTAGATATTTTTTATATGCTTAGGCTGAAGTCTACTCTGATTGGGACATGACTCCGCCTCAGACTACAACCAAGAACATAGAGGAGTCCCAAAATTAAGGTCCCATTCAGAACATAGTAATTTTCTCTAATTTAAAATTCTCACGTTCCAAACAGAACTAAAGATACACGCAAGCATCAATTGCGGGTGCATAGCCAGACCGGCAAGTGCTTGCGGCCGCGCGCGCGGCGAACTGAAATTAGGTGGTGTGGAGAGTTGAGGACTGGGATGTGATGGGGTCCAATCCGTCGTGGCGGTGCTACCGGCTACCGCCGGCGCAGAGGCAGATGCTTTTTCTTTCGAGCGTATTAGGCGTTGCAGATGTGCGCCCTCCTGGATCGTTGGCACAGTCCACCGACCATCGTCACGATCGTCTAATGCGCTTTCAATCTGACTGTTACAGATGGCTTTTAGTTTTTGACTAAAATAACACTATAATAATAGCTAGCTTTTAGCTAAGATATTCGATTACAGAAAAATAAAGAAGAAAAGAGAGAAAAAACAATTATACAAAGGGGAAAGAAACGTTAAGAAGCCTACACATTTAAAATAGTTTCTGACAGGGGCACGCCCATTAGTAGGTCAAGTGGGGCGCCAGCCCCTCTACCGTCAATCAGTCGTGTGTACCTCCCCCACCCCTCATAGCTCCACGCTAGCCATATGAATGACCTTGTCGAGCTTAAAAAGTCTTTGCATAATGAAGAAAATTGTATTTGTAATGGTGATTACAAGACACAATGACATCTTGGCTCTTGGCGTGGAGCCTTTCTCCCTCTCGTGTCTACAAGCTTACAACTCTACAAGGGTCGAGCACAACCTTCGAGTACTGGCCCCTAATTTCAGGGACCCAGCCAATCTCAATATTCAAATATCGATGGACAATAGTTAACCTTCAAAAATAAAGAAATCCCAACGGTTGAGACATTTCGCATGTTGCAAGTCAATACTAGTAGTTATTGACATGGATTATGTAATGGGCCGTGAGTGTATGTACAATTATTTCATATTAGTTCAGGATTGTACAGAATAAACAAATACATATTTAAATAATGGTTATAAGGCAATATTAACGATAATTTGTTAGGCGAAAAGGTAATATTTCTAAAAATATTTTTGCAATTGTATTATTCAATAAATAATTTTCTATTTTAAGGTATGTTTACCAAAAATTAGTTTAAATTACTAGCCAATGTCTCGTTCTAGGTGGTCACCGTCCAGTTCTATCTGAACCGCGTGACGGCTGCCGTTTTCTCCTCCACACCGTGAAGTTAGCACCGCTGCCCCTCCTTCGACAAAATATGACGTATATTATAGTTTCCAAGATATCCTATAATAACCACAATAGTGTTTTCTATCTTTCACCTGCAATGCAACATGCTATCGTAGATCGGTAACTCAGTATTCGGCAAACTGATCAGTAAATCCTATTAAACCTCTCTAAATTTTGATCCTAGGTCCACCACTGGTTTCTGACAGCTAAAAGGCACAGGCTATTTGAAACCGAGCGTAAAACACGATGCGCCTCCTCGATGTAGCTGGTTTGAACAAGACATTGTGGTGCGCTACTACGGGCCTGTTTGGCAGGCAAGAAGCCGGACGGCTTTTGTCTTTTACTACAGTACCTAACTTTTAAATAGAGTATTTTCTCAAGACGGAGTCTACAAATTAAACGTAGTACACGTTAAAAGCTCAACATCTGTACCAACCAAAATCGTAAGTGAGTATCGGTCTCTCCGTAATCTGTACCGTAAACAGGCAAAATTTAAAAATTTCAGCCAAAAACCATAAGCCAAAAAGAACAGGCCCTACAACTTTCCACGGTACTACCACTGCGCGCTTGTTATGTTCTTCCCTCCGGTGGTGGGAACGATCGGCGCCCCGACACAAGCCATTCGCCGACCACCGCCCGGGGACCTACCACGCGTCAAGTCCGCACCAACAACACGCGCGAGGGCAGGGGATAGCTTTTCGTTGCACCGCTTTGCTCTCAACTCCGGCGCCACACACCGCAACAGCCCAAGTAGCCCACCGACAGGCAAAACACCGGCGGGTCCACCCACGGGCTGTCTATGTTGCTGCTGCTGGCTCGCTGCACAGCACATAGCCGAGTTACTTTCGGTTTATTCAGTAACCTACCTAGGCTGATGCTAAACTGACCATGGAAGATAAGCAAATGTCATTGCAGGACCGCACTGAGCAGGTCCGATAACGCAACCACCGATCAGTTCCAGCCTACAGAACACCCACAGTATTCAACAGCTTTTATATAGACTTAGTGAAAGCAAATTTCGCATAAGCTGATCTTACTACATTTGTACCCTGCCAAGCTCAAGCTAACAGCAAGCCACGTCGACAAGACTACAGTTAGTCAATGCATGGTTTTATGGAAATATAGATAGAATTGAGACCGTGTATAAAAGATACTAGATGCATAAGAAATAAATATCCAGCCAACACAGCTCATGCCTTCATGGTCCACAATTGTCGCAGCTATTTGCGTCCTTCAGCCTTCCTCTGTTCTTTGGCTGCCAAGAAGAAAATATAAATCAGTATCAAGAAAATGTAGGCAAAAATGTTGTTGGGGCTACTAAACATGAATCCAACTATCAAAATGATTTTTGGAGCAACATATCAAGGAAACATATGTACTACATTAAACTAATGAAACAGGTGGAGGTCAAACAATCCATATTTGCATAGGATATATTTACAATCGGTTCTGAATCAACACAAGAAAAAAACTTAGACCATGAAGCAATATACAAATAACAAGAGATGTACCAGCTTTCTCCTCTTCACGTTTCTTAGCAGCATCAGCTCTTTGCTGTCTTATTAAAGCAAGACGTTCTGCAATTGCAAAACAAGAAAGGTTATGGCAATTTGCAAATCAAAAGGAATGCCACAACATTGAAGGTAGGTAGGTGTGCATCACAACATATTAAAGCAAGAAGTTGTGCTTCAATATCTACATTTGGTGATAACACATATGAGACTTTTTCTATGAGCTAAAAACTCTATATTCTTGAGAGCTAAATGCAAAAGAGCGTGTCTAACATTACACAGCAGATGTGCAAAGCTCTGATTCACTTTATTTTCATCCATACCAGCCTTCTTCCCTTTGTTGCGGTATCTGCTTCTATGTAGATTTGAGATTCTTATCACAATGTGTCCATAGGAGCAAGCCCAGAGCACGGGTTGTGGTAATGGGTATTACATAAGTACATGGGTAACCACAGCCAACAAGAAATACCAAGATAAAGGAAGAGGTAGCTGCAACATAGAAAAAATCCCACCCAAATCCTTCCTAGCCTGTTCTGTCTTCCCTTGCTCCTGAAGCTTCATATAACGCTCATGAGCTTTTTGTTTCTCAATCTCCTCTCTATAAAACAAACATGGCAGCAGTGTGTCAACAGAGTTGATGAAATTGAAGAGGTTTTGTAGCAATGCATATGTGCATGTGAGAAGGGTAGATAAGCTGATACCAACTTCAGAGTAACAGATGCAAATTCCTCCCACCCACCCATCTATACCCTTTTTGGAGTATGATTACAGAAAAAAGTGAATGCCAAGAGAGTGACTAAACAACATACGGAAACTGAGATATGTTATGTACAGCAACCCATGAAAGCATGTAACACCAGCTTTTAGGTTTTCTTTATCTACTGACTCATTGCATTACTTATTTTTCCATACCCAGAGGTTTCAAAAACATTTTTCTACATGCTAAATATATATTGGCAGCAAGAGATGACACAAAAATGGAGCATAAGTATTAAAACATGTAAAAATTGTACCTTTCACGCCTTGAGAGTTCAGTTGTCTTTCCAAGCTGTACAGCATAAACTTAGTTAGTTGGATATATGCATGAAAAATTATTGGAAAAGGTTCATATAACACCCCAAACTTTTCTTGAAAGTCTGTTCAACACCCTAAACTATGAAACCAGACATTTGACCTTCCGAACTTTGCAATCCAATTCAAATAACACCCTAACCCAGTTTCGAATGGTAATATTGCCCGCGTGACATGATGAGTGGACAGTTTTACAATGTAGGATGACACGTTGGTTAAGTTTATGAATGAAAAGTGGGGCCCACAATACCCTCTCTCCCAGATCGAAATAGAGGGTGAGGAAACTACAGGGGGCGGTGGCCATGGAAGCACGACTGGGAGCTCGGTAGGGAGAAGCGATTGTGGGCCCCACATATCATTGACCTAACTTGTACAACGTGTCATCCTACGTGACAAAACCGCCCACTCATCGCGCCACGCGAACAATACCACCATGCGAAACCGGGTCAGAGTGTTATTTAAACCGGATTGCAAAGTTCAAGATGTTAAATGTCTGGTTTTATAGTTCGAAATACTAGACGGACTTTCAAACAAAGTTTAGGGTGTTATATGAACTTATTCCAAAATTATTCAGTATGTACTGACAAAAAGATTCAAATACAGCTAATAAATAAGTCAGCTAAAAAATAACCATAGTGACTAGCTATATGTTTGGTACAGCAGTATTGGAGGTAACAGCTAGCAGGATAACATTACTACGTCAAATCCTAGCATAACCTGACCTTGAAGATAACTAGATAAAGCACCATGTTCCTCACTTGACTTTTCATGAATAAGAATAATAGAGCAACTCCATTTGTATACCACCATAGCTTAGACAATGGAGGAAAAGACGAGTGAACGTATGATACTAACACCACCATGGCATAGCATTTTATGATATTTGGCTACTAACACTAACAGCATATATATGAAGATGAGAAAAAAGAGAGAATAAGGTCCAGATACTACTGGTGGTCACCAACTTACATCAACTTCCTTGGCTTTTATATTCTTCGCTTTCACCAGGTTTGGATTTTCAATCTGAATAAGGCCTTCAGTTCCTTTATGTTTCTGGGAAAATTATACATTAAATAAGATTGATAAACAATGAACCTTGCACATGAACATATACTTACAGGAGGAAAAGTTCTTACAGCCTTCCCTTCGGAGTCATCTTCAGATTCTTCCTCCTCTTCAGATCCTTCTCTTTCTTCCTCTTCCTCTTCCTCTTCAGCTATATTCTATTTGATTTTTAATGGAAACTGATTGTCAAATAAGAATATGATAAGAGAACATCTGTAGTACACCTAAAACAATTTTATCAATATGCAAACTATATAACTCCTGGTATTTCTTCATTTAACCAGTAGGTGGAATTGATTGTAATCATTGCAATTTCTTCTGCACAATCAGATTGGCAAATGTACAATCCCAATTGTGCATAGTAGCATCAGAATACAAACACAGGTAAAACAATTAAGAATTAGCTAAAGGATTGCTAGAACGACTTGACTGCTGAAACTAAATATAACCATGTAAATGGCGTTGTTCTGGGCATTGGCAACATCAAATATCATGATTACAATACATGAATTATATTCAATATTATCCAAAACATGTAACTGGCAAACAAATCCTTTTTGGCTTGTAGAAGTGCAAAATGGTAGAAAACCATAAGGAGCAAAATACTATGTACATGAAGTTAATTTAATAAGATGTGCATGGTTGTCAAGGCGTCGCCTTGGCGTCGCCAAGGCGACGCCTTGGCGTCCAGGCGCCGGGGAGGGGACGCCGGGGAGGAACGCCTCGCCTTGGCCAGCTAGGCGGGCGCCCAGGTCGACGAGGCGTCCGCGGCGTCGACATGGCGTACAAGGCGTCGGGCGGCGGAAGAGGCGAAGGCTTAAGGGCTTGGCTAAAGCGGCGATGAGTGTGAGCAGACTCACTGCTCGGAGGGAGGGAAGAGGCGAACGCGCAGTCGCGATCCTAGCTTCACCGCCGGCCGGCAGTCGCCGCCTCTCCCTCTCCGCGCGCCTCCGCCGTCCCGCCGCCGCCTCGCTCCTCCCGCGCTCTGCCTCTCCGCGCGCCGCCTCGGCGGGAGGGAGAGGCGGCGGGAGGAGGAGGCGGCGGGAGGGAGGAGGCGGAGCGGCGGATGGCGGAGGAGGGCGGTGCGGGAGGAGGAGGAGGCGCGACGGGAGGGAGGGAGGCGCTCTTCTTCCCCGCACGCCGCCTCCCCGCGCTCTGCCTCTCCTCACGCCGCCTCCCCGCGCTTGCTGCTTTCGCTCACCGAGTGAGGGATGGGAGCAGAGGCGCACGGAGGATCGGGCGAGGGGTTGAACCGAAATAAAGAGAGGATGAGAGGAGGCGGTGGGGAAAGGATGAGGCCGACGGAGAGAAAGAAAAGGAGGAAGAGAGAAGAAAATAGTGTTAGAATAATCACTGTGCATTTAATCTTCATTTTGCACGCATGTCTCCTAGTTTACCGCATGGCTCTTAGTCTCCTGCATGCATGCGCATTTAAATTCTGCATGTATCCCATGCTGCTGCATGATTATCTCTTCGTATACTACGCACATAATGTGTTGTAGTTATTGTAATCCTTTAGTATTCTGCATGTCTTTAAGTACTCAGCACGCAGCATGCATGACCTGTATGCATGCCTTATCTACTTGTAATCTTCTAGCTATAAATATAAGAGAAGAAGGAGCGAGATGTTAAGCACTCGAAAATAAGTCTTTGTTTCTTTGTCTTCAAATAGGAAGAAAGGAAAATAAGAAGGAAAAGAAAGAAGAAAGGGAGGAAGAAAAGAAAGAGGAGAAAAATAGAGGGGTGCTTGATTTTCTGTAAAAAGATCAAAAGAATAGCAGGCTCATAAGGTATTAGATATGCAATTGTTATTGATTTTTCTTTAATTTTTTGTTTTAGTTAAGTAATTAGATACTCATCAAGTGAATCGCTTTAGCTCGCCTAGCATCGCCTAGAGGACGACTAGGCGCCCGCCTGGACGACTAGGCGTCCTGGCGCTCCTTAGGCGCCGTGGTCGCCAAGGTCACCGTGACAACCATGAAGATGTGCAAACCTTCTTAAATGTGCGTGGACGCCCTGAAGTTCCAGCAGCTGCATTTAATTGAATGGAAACGTTTCAGAAATAAGTCAAAAATAAATTTTGCACATAGGAGAATATCAAAAGGAAAACAGCCAAATACAGATGTTCAAATAGTAAAAATGAACCAAGAAATGATTGTTAGATGTATGCAAAGAACTTCAAATGTAGCATCCCTCTCCTGTATCCTGCCTCAAACGAGCTTCTTTGTCTGAGACTAGATAAACATACAGGGCGCTATTGATTTCTCACTGCGTTTAAACTTCACACAAACACTTGTCCGTGAAGATCTCTAACAGTGAAAGTGATTTGAAAACTTTCGTCAAATCAAAAGCAGAATAGAATCAAGCTGCCCTACTGCATCATGGGATGGAGAAAGCATCTAAACCTCCGGAAAAGATAGTGACCCAAACTGCGCAAAAATGTGCAGATAAGTGCCTGAGCATCCAAACCAAGTTAACACCGACGCTAACACACCAAGACTAGATCAACGAATCACCCAATCATCAACGGCCCAACGCACCACGGAATCAAACCGTTAGATGCTGACCCGTGCCTCCTAGTAAAAGCCGGCATCTCGACGCCACCACAAGCTAACTCCTAGCGCTCTTAATCTACTAGAACACCCCAACCGAGCCGAACACCACCTCGCCGCAACATCAGATCAAGCGGTCGCCTAGACGACGGCAGGAGACAAAGCTCCCGGCTTGGCACCAAACTTTTCACTGAAACGAAAAACCGGATCGAAAGGAGGCAAGGACGCATCGTTACCGATCTCCTCGGGGGTGGAGAAGTTGCGGCGACCGGTGGGCTTGCCCTTGAACTTGCCCCTCCCCATGGCTGCGGCGGCGGGCGAGGAGAGAGGAGGGGGCGAGGCGCGTGGGAGGGAGGGACAGAGGGGATCGGAAACCCTAGTGCCACGACCGCTTTTTACAGTTGTGGGCTGGGCCTGGGAATTTCGGGGAGGAAACCGGGGATTCCGGATTCGGGAGTGGAGTTGGGAACCGGGTGCGACCGACCGCGCGAGTGTGCCGCCCGCCCACATGTCTAGTCGCGGTCCAGGTTGGACGATGGACTGCGTCAAGACACTGAACAAACTTACACCGCGTTTAGAACGCGAAAAGTTTTCCCAATTTATACATGAATTGAACTATTTTTTATAAAATTGCTGTAAAATTCCTACGTAACGCTAGGATTTTTTTTGGATTCCTATAGAATTTAAACTATTTTATGTGAAGTTTCTGTGTTTCAAACGGGCCTTTAAGTTACATTATTGAAGCATAGAATCTTTTAGAGTCCCGATTCTAAAATGACTATTAGAGTGGTCGGGCATTGAATAGGGTGATATATATTACCAAACGTTGCGGCGCGTCTTGCATCTGAACGGCCCGATGGTATGACGTGTAAATCATACTTATTGCTAGAACAATACAAGTTACACTCAATCTCGCACATCGGTTCCATTTAGGATTGATTGTAAAGTATCTTATTATGTTATGTGCCCTAAAAAATTCACAAACTATAATGTTACCGGTAGAAGTAACATGTAAGATGAGAGTTTAAAAACTATAAAAGCATAAGGCTATATTGAAATATAGATTCTTTGGATAATAACTCCTAGTCTACCGTAAGCAGAATATCTCATACTAAATTCAAGTGTCTTTAATTATTATTACAGGAAAGTTATCAAATCAGCACGGATGCTAAGGGCATAACGACAGCCTAGTTAGGATGATATTCGCCCTGTCAGCTTCCTTGAAGACTTTCAGGCGTTTCTCAACCACATTGCTGCTGAACTTCTGCATGGAGAGGTGGATGTGCAAGACTTGCATTTGCAGTGGGGACCATCAGTTCTATTACATACTAAACAACGTAGTTTCTGGAACCATAGCAGATAATACTTATGAGCTCTACAAGTAAAAAAGTACATGAAAATATAGCAAAAAGGTTCTTTATTTACAGGTATGAAATGTGCTGAATGCGTACATTCCTCTCAATGTGTCTAATAGGAACTTACAGTACAAAAGATTTGATGAAATGACTTTAGAAGCACAGGGCTTCTAATTTACGTGACGACGTCTGCAAACCTATTCTGGATAAGCCAGATAAAATTTTGATTAATTTACTCAACTGCTTTTACCGGCCTCATAGTTCCATGGGCAATTACAACTGGAGCTTAAGATAGAACCTTGCCCATAGGCATCTTGTGCAAGTTCAAATCCATTGAAAGCAATTGCAGTAACCAGCTTCTCCCTGTGCTCACCAGTCGAACGCGCAATGCACCGCTGCAGAACGCAGCAACCATGGCATTGCATCCCAATATCGAGGCAATGAACTGCAGCAGCCTCGAAGATTGGCTGGAAGTGGTAAATTGTGAGTTTATGTCTCATCAGGAAAACAAACCTAAGTTCAATATAGTTCAACCAATAAAATTTAGTTCAATAGTAAGTAGTGAACAGACATGTCCAAGGGGCCTAGGACAAAATTTTTCTCACCAGTGAGTGCCCATAGCTTGGAAATTGCATTTTCACATCGTGCATTCCTTATCCGCCTTCACTGTCACCTATTTTCTAAACCCATCATTGTGACTAAATTTTGCAAGAAATGGAACAACTTCTCGGAACTCCATAGATTGAGTCTAGTTTAGCTACATTATTCAGAAAAGTTCAGATGCCTGCGCATATAGTACCTTCTTATCATCAGCCTCAAACGATTGCAAGCACTTTTGCACGACATGATTTCCATTGGGATCCTTGATGAGCTCCAGGAACCCGGGGGCCGCAGTGCCTCGATGACGAGCTGGACCTCCTCCCTTGTCCTGAGGCTCTCATCAGTTTCTGCACTGTCCCTGTCCTAAAATCAACACCATCATCACACACAATTAACAAATTTTAACAGCAATTGTAAACGAAATCAATTAATTCTTCCACGAACATTCAGGGAGATCCCGATGAGCAAGAGCGGCTCCTTGGTGAGGGTGAGCACGACGCCCATCCTCTGCCCGTCGTTGCAGGTGGCGAGAAGCTTATGCATTGTGGCGCCCCGTGTCATTATCCTGAGGATAATCACACACAAAGCGTATGGATCATTATTTTTCTAATCGGTAGAACACTGTTCCGACAAATAATAAGTCTTTACTAAAGTCGTGCAGCAGAACAATAATGTAGAAATTGTACCTTCATTATAGTACTTACCACAGGGGCTATGGTCATTAATGTAGATACATAAGGAACAAAAGATACAAGCTGATACCCTAAGGCTCTCCTACTTGGCCCAGTGGAACACGTACTCATCCCAACCGTGGTATAGGGGGTCCACCTCCCTTGGCTCCTCGTAATCGCCCTCCTCGCCTGTGAACTCGGCAATGCCTACTACCCCTTCATCCAGCTCGAAGAAATCCTTGGTTGGAATTGGATCTAACAAAGGGGAATAATAGTAAGGGTGAGTATTGACATACTTACCAAGCATAATAGCAAAATGTATTGTATGCCTCTCTTTGTCCTTAGTCCACTTCTAGTCATCTAAATTCAGAATTACTTTATCAAATTAGGTGGCGTCTTTTAGTTGTGAAAATTCTACTTTTCACTCGGCTGAAGAAAGATCTCTAGTGATCACCGTAATCCCCAATCCAAAGGCCTAGCATGAATCCATGATTTTATTTAACACTATGTAGGCTTGTGCCACTATACCCATAGCTACTCTAAACCATCTTAACTAGGCTTTCCACACTTCCTTTGGTGTTGGTCAAGCTCAAAGTACAAAACTCTTCCCAAGTTATGTTGCTCAAATCTCCAGCCCATTTATTTTCCACCGGTATACCGGGTTGCTCACCCAGGCTCACCCACTTCAAATAACGTTTGGTTGGTACCGTCTCCCGGTCCAACACTCCACCTACGCATATAGCGTCTTGGGACTTACTCACTTCCAGACTGACGTTATCGGTCTTGAGCTTTATCTATCTCTACTCACACATATTTACTTACCTAATGTGGAGGGATGAATAATGTCACAGAGTATTGATTTCTGCCCATCCAAGACGGGAAAATGGTTGGCACTTTCTTTATAGTTCCCGATCCGAGCGAGAGTCTAGTAGGTCCTTATATACTGACCATATGTAAAGGGGTCATTCCTGTCCTCTCTCTCTGCCTTTTCAAGGTCCCCTTTACCCTCCTTGTTACCTATACTTGTAGTCATGCTACTCCTCTCAGCCGAACTACTACTTTGCTTCATCTCTTTCTCTTCATTTCTCTTCTCTTCTTTGCTTTTCTTATCTCTTCTTTTCTCATTCATACCTCTTTCATCTTCTTTAACAATTTAACTTTGCAAATATATTTTCTAATGCAATTATATTGTAATGATAAGAACAAATAACTTGTATATTTGACATAACTATATTTGTGATCAAGAATTAGCTTGCCTGAGTAATAGTAAGTGCTTGAATCGATGGTAACTTGTTCCGTTGCATCAGCTGGAGCTTGGTCAATTTCTGCATAGCAGGCAGACGTGCCCTCATAAGAAAGTAGTTATTTATGGTACTAATATATTAGTAAAATTTTCCCTTCCTTGACTCGATGGATTTCTAACCTATTTATTGTTAGAATCGAATCCTTAGCATGTGGCTTGAACTGCTAAAATGGTCTTAAAGGCTCTGGCCTTTCGACCCAGATCTGCTCGCGGCCCACGGACGACGCTCGTAGCTCTCTTTTACTCGGCCGATGCCTCGCACTCGGTTGATGCTTCACACTCCTCTTCCTCTTCTGACGCTCACACTCCTCTCTCGACCAATACTCGCACTCCTCCTTATCCTCGCCTAAACTGCTCGGTTGTTCTTTACCGATGGAGACACTCTCCCTTTTTTTGGTCAATGGCTTGGCCTTTGGCCGCTGCTCTCTTCCTCCTCTGCCCTTCCTTCTCGACACTGATGCTTCCTTCCTTCTCCCTCCATTCTCGAGGTCTGCTGCTTATGCGGCTACTCGACGTACTCGGCTACTCCTACTCAGATCTGGGCAGATCTGACCTCCTCCGGGTCATTCTTCGCTGGATCTACTGCTATTGCATCTCCTTATCGCCGAATTTGGCAGCTAATCGCTGGATCTGGCGGCTACTCACTGGATCTAGCGGTCGCTCGGCTTACTCGACTACTTTGCTTCCGGCTACGACTTGCTACTCGACTTCCGACTACTCGACTACGACCACGACTACTCGGTTTCAACTACGACTTACCACTCCGCTATGACTATGACTTGCTACTCGGTTTTTGACTACGCCTTACCACTCGGTTACGACTACGACTTGCTACTCAGTTTCGACTACGACTTACCACTTGGTTACGACTACGACTTGCTACTTAGTTTTCGACTACGACTTACCACTTGGTGCCAACTACGACTTCTCGCCTCCGACTACGACTACGACTGCTCGCCTCTAACTACAACTACTTGGCCTTCGATTACATCTACTCACCTCCAACTACAACTACATACCTCCAACTACGACTACTTGCCTTCGACTACCACTACTCGACCTCTGACTATGACTACTCGCCTCCGACTACAACTACATGCCTTCGACTACGACTACTCGCCGGTTCTACCTTCTCCTCCTTCCGCCTATGCCTAAGCATTTGGATTTTAGTCCGTGTTTTTATTACATTTTTACCCCCTTTACCACACCTAGTCTTGGGGAATCCTAGTGGATGTGCTGACGGAACTCGGGCTTGGGGTTCTCGTGCCCGGGAGTAGCTCTCCAAACTCGAGGGCGCTCAGAGTGCTAGGATGGCCACCGGTTGCTGTGGTAGCCACCGGTTGGGCTATATGGGCTCTCCCTCCTTTCTCGACTGCCTGGTTCAACCGAACGAGTTGAGGAGGAGTAGTGTCGAGTGTTTGTATGCTTACCCGAAATGAACCAAAAAGGGATGAAGCAAAAGTGAGAGGGAATGTGGGCCTACTTGTGTGTTGGGCTGAGAATGGAAGGTGCTCAGTTGGTGGGGATTGCGGTACAGTTCTCATGCGGTTGTGGACGTGGACAAAGATGTGGTCGAGGTATCTGTCACGGTTGGGGACATCGTCTTGTGGTGGCCTCTGCCTTGTGGTGGTCCACCCTATAGACTCCTTTTCACGTGGTCCTCGCTCGCCTTCGTCTTCCTCTACGTACTGCCCTCCCTTCTCCGACACTCTCTCTCCTCACTAGATGGTTGTGGCTTGGGTTGCTTAGCTCTATGGCCTTTGGCTGAAAGCAGAGATGGATGGGAATGGCTGGTTTGTCTTGGGGCTCTGGTGTCTTTGGCTGTTCTTGGTGGCTTTTTGTGTGCTTGCGAGCTCCTAGCTGGTTTGTTATTGGTGGTTTCTGGAAATGCATTGGACGATGTGGGTGATTGTCTAGATTGGGGGCAGATATATGAGGGGGTTTCGGCCTCCTCTCTCTGCTACGGCTGGCATTGGGCTGTGTACAGCTGGGCAGCGTTGATCTTATCCTCCCCTGAGTCTTGATTCCCTGTTGCTTCGGATCAGAGGTTCTAAGGGTGGGTTGTGTACTGCTGTCAGATTTTCTGGGGGCTAAGGTAAGTTGGAAGATGTGGGCTTTGAACTCTTAATTTCTGGATGATGATGCCCACTAATGGTGAGAGACATCGACCAACTCGGGCCAGTCTGGGAACCTCTAAGAATGCTATCCTAATTGGCTCTAGTAGCTCGAGGGTATTGACGGCAACTCTTTTCCCCTCTTTTCTTTTTATTCTCCCTTGGATTGTTATTTAAATTGCTCTTCGAAAACAAAAGAAAAGAAGATGGTTTATGATGGCTAGCTTGGGTTACTAACGTTGGCTACTCGCAGGAACGAGACACTGGAATGCAATGCAATACTCAACTTAGCTCTAGGCTTAATATGAATGTAATTTTAGAAATTAGTTCTTCTTATACACCATTTTGCAAAAAATTGTAATACTAAGCTTTAGTTTAAATATTTGGGATTTGAGCAAAATGTTGTAATTCATCCTTGCAATTACTGTGTTGTAAGAATTTTTAATTTTTAATTATTGCTAATTGTACGGTTTGAAGGTAACTGGAGGAGTTAGGGTCCTTTCATGCATGAGGTAGTTCCCGAATGGGTTGACCATCAGCTCGACGGCGTGGCGCACGACGTGCGACGAAGATGAAGTCAACCCCACGCTTGCTGTCGGCGAGCCGTTCCTGTAGGAATCGACACCCGTGCTAGTCCTTGGCGATGTGGTACATGAACTGAGCAGGCCGGCCAGGCTCTCGTACTTGGTCGCGCATTTCTTGGGGCTCGTCGCGACTGTGCTCGCCTTCCTCCTCACGCTCTTGCACCAGGCCCTTACTATCGGCGAGCACCAAAAGTCCTAGCCTTCGATGGCAGTGGCATCGAGGCTGACGATGGAGAAGGGGAAGGCGGGATCGAACGGAGACGATGGCACATTTGCATAGCGGTTGTTCATGGAGACTAGGCACGAGGTCACGAAACTCTCGGGATTCAAGAAATGGAGATTGGAGGTAGGGAACGAGCTGGCCTTCTCGGGGTAAAGAAAGCTGGAGAAGCCGAGCTCGTCGACGGCGATCAGCGACAACAACACCTCCTCCTCATCAACAACACCCATCGCGGTGAGTTTTTGGATGAGGTATGACAGGTTAGCATCGACTTCAAGAAGGAGGGGACTTGTGGTGGCCGAGGAGCTCTGTCTCTGTCAAGCTTTATCTCCTCCAATCAATTCTCAACCTTCGCGGGTGAATTGGACGAACTCTGCTTCAACCTTGAGTGAAAAAAGGATAGAAAAAGATCAAAAATTTACTGGGGATTGGATTGGATTAGATTGGTTCGTGGGGAGGATTGGATTGGGGTGAACTGGTTTCTTGGAGGTGGGTCATTGAGATATGCAGGAGTGGAAGTGGAGGGGAGGCTGTTTGCCTATGTGAGAGATGGGAGGGGTACGAGATAGATAGTCTAGATCCTATCTCGTAGTTATATTAGACGGCTGCGAAGAGAAGAGAGAAGAACATACCGTCACCGACTAATTTTTTTTATAATAGTATATAGTAAAGAAACTGAAGCTGAAACACTTCTCACATGGAATAAATTTTCTTCCATTAAAATCTAATTATCAAATATTCCTCTTTCAAAATGTGTATTTACGTCCAAAAAAAGAAGGAATTTTGTTCTTCCATTCAAACAGGCCCTAAAGGTGTAGAAATTCGATCAGACTTGTGATTGCCTGAAATGATAAAAGCATCCATCAATTTTTTACGAGCATCCATAGCCTATATACGGTAACACTATTTTGCGTTCAGAGCATAATGAGCTCACCCGAATCTTGAGTCTCGTCCGGAGTTGGACAACCAGGGAATAACTTCTCTTTCGGAGAGAGACATCTGGGACCATACCGAAACGAACCTTTGATGGCTCTATTCACTGGATCAATGAGCTTCATCAGTTTGGGCATCCGACCATGCTCAACTTGGCTTCTGCGGTTCTGCCCTTGCAGAACGTTTTAGCTTTTCTACGCTTGTTCCAGGAACAGCCCCTGCTCTATCAACTCTGCTGTACCAGTTACTGTTGCTATGACAGATTTGTCGATGCTAGTCATTTGCAATTATAGCAAAAGAATTCAGAATCCTGCTAAATACCACGAAGTGCTTCTTTCGAGGATATGGTTGGAGCTAAAGGATGGCAAACATGAAATCTGCAAATTCAGCAGCAGGTAAAGGCCACCCATTTCACCCAGATTCTGAAAAATATCATGCACATACAACACGAGATAAATGGAGCCATCAAATGGCTGATAAACCCACATAAATGTTACCCGTCTACCAAATCTAGTAATTTATCCCCCACACACTGCGCACCAAGGAGATGCTATTGTCAGGATACTATATAACACTGTCAAAGTTACTGCAGACAATACGACTGCAGTGCAGACATGAGCAATCCCTTGTTTCAAAGAGATTTCCTGTAGATTTGACCCATTACAATTAGAATGATGGGGGGTCATTGCCAATAGAGTAGACCCCATAATTACAGCTGATACTGTTAACTTGAAGGCGATATATGCCATCAAATCAAATCTGTTTATCCTTTCTTCACGCCCTGTCATTTTAGTTCCAATAGAAGTCACTTCTTTCGGTTGAGTAGCCGTGTGGGAGATGAGGTCCATAAACAACATTACCATTCAAAAATGTCATCTGGTCCACCTGTGACACTGCCTGATAAGCACTCGGAACATTAGCTTGAACTGTATTTTGAACTGAGTAGATGTTCGTGTTAATATCCTTTGGGCAAGCTTTTGTCCTGCTCCAGGCAGTCTGTTTGTTTTCCACAGGACTATCTGCACTGAGTCTAAGCATTTGCTGCTGGATTTCATTCAGTGGACTACAAGCTAATTTTAATTTAGCACTCTTCTTTGCATCCGAAGACTTGAATTCGAGACGGTATAAGGCAAAAGCGTCACAATCATTGATCTCATATTCATAGAGATGCCATTCGTAGCTGCCAGCTGGCTGTGGATCCATGTAATAGGACCTCTTCAGACCCCCAAAGTCTTTCATCACCTGCTTTCTTGATTCATGCCAACCACGGCCGCTGTAATCTGGCAATGACCTTTGCTTTCGGTTTCCACTCTCAAATGCCCTTCTTGGTTTGTCAAAGAAAAGCCACTCTCTAATAGACTCACCTTCAAAAATGTAAAGATCGAAAAGTTCTGCAATGATAGAAATGAACCAACAAGCACTACAAACTTATCAGTACCAATACCATGTAAAGACATTAGCTATGCAACAACAACATACCAGGAGCATTCCAAGGGGACTTCGCAGTTGCAGCCCCTTCACAGACAGGAATACCGACATGCTTTCCTTGGATTTTTGCACTAAGAGCAGCAAACAGGGGACCATCTTTCAAATCAATACCTCGTGGACGGATCACAGGCATTGTGCCTGGAGGGCCCTCTTCCTTCACAGCCAATTCAGCATGATACATGCTGCAATAATCTTGCCACATTTCCGATCCTTGAACAGGCCGAGGACAGTCCCAGAGAGCACATTTTGGCCTCAGGAATGCAGCAGGTGCTGAAGACATTGTTGTGAGCAAGTCTGACATGTGGAGGAAAACATCTCCAGCACTCTGTCCACAGTTACTCATATAAAGATATGCATTAGGGGGTAACTCTTGTGGCAAATTGAACTGTGGATATTCCAGCTGACCAATCCCTTCCAGGTTATTGAGCACATCTGGATTGGATCCAGGAAGGTTTATCTTGTAATCATCATCGTAAAGAAAATCCTCAACAGTAAGTTCCTGGTTCACAAAGTACATCCGCAAGGACAAGGCAAAAGCTTGTTAAAATTAACTCCACTCCATCAAACTTAAAACTCAAGAAATGCAAGTGGCAGAAAGGTAACATCACAAGCAACATAACAACCACTGTTTGTGCCTATTGCATGCATGCTCGAATATATAAAGCAGTACATAGCTGTTACTTGCGTGGTTACTGTTCACGCACATCACCGATTTGGTTTAATTAGTTTTTCCCGATTTGATTGAATTAGTTTCATTATAGATAAGATTAGATTTGTTAGGGTAATCTATTTCCATAATATTGGAGATAAGTTCCTTAAGAGTCAAGCCATCCAATCTATATAAGAATAAGAGTGTATCTTATTTTTATTAAGCAAAAAGAAGAAAGAGTTATTCTAGTCTCTCCCTCATGTTCTTCTCCCCAGTCCATGATCCCCCTTTCTCCTAAAGCCTCTCTCCTTCAGCGGTGCCATCTCGGCCATCTTCTGTATGGTATTTACCCCGTTATGATCTAAGAATCATAACAATTTGGTATCAGAGCTAACAACATAGCTTCTACTGACGAGAATTTCAAAGCCATGAAGGCCACCCTCAACGAGATGAGTGCCAGCATAGACGACATGAAAGCTATCTTGATAGACATGGCGGCTATGGTGGCCAAGCTGATGGAAAAGGAGGAGGATAAGAAGGCACGAGCAGATACTACTATGCGATCTGCACCGCCGAAGGCATCTTAAATTTTACAATGTCGTCGTGTCTCTTCCATTCTCATCACTTCTTGTGGCGGGAAGCATGCCGCTGCTATCCCACACCGATGGCCCTCATTATCGGCAACTTCCTCGATATCGGACAGCATTAAGGCCCTCACGCTTTCACCATCAACTGTCATCACAGCATTCCATGTTCCCATGCAAGGCATTGCAATTGCTCACTGAAGTGGGGCTATCAAGGCTTGCAACCATAGCCGCCACCACAGCTCGAAGACGAACTGTAGCGAAGGGTGGGAGAAGATGTTATGTGCGTGGTTATTGTTCATGTGAGCAGTGCGCAGCTCCTGTTCACGCGCATCACCGATTTGGTTTGATTGGTTTTTCTCGATTTGATTGGATTAGTTTCCTTACAAACAAGATTAGATTTGTTAGGATAATCTATTTATATAATATTACAGATAAGTTCTTTAGGAGTCAAGCAATGTTTAAGAAGGTGCTAGGCGCTAGGCCGACAGCAAGTGAGGCCTAGCGCCTAGGGAGCCTAGGCGGCTGAATAAAAATGAGGACAGCAGGCCATTTCTACGGAAGTGTCTTGAATAGCTACGACGAGGTTGTATTAGTATAAATCTTAAGCATGCACTAATTAATTTCCTAAAGTATAAGGCTCCGATCAATGTGTTGGTTCAGCACGACATCACCATCCAAGCCATTAATTTGTTCAATGCGTGGGATGTAGCACTACAGTGGTCCTATACTATGGTCTCTAGTCAAAGAAATATCAATTGCAGTCCTCTCTCTCACCTACCCATGACCCTTGGACCACCCGAACAGCCACTCCTGACTCCTCTCTGATTACTTGTTCTCACCTACCAGAACCCTTCCTCCTCACTGCATGCGCTCGTTTGCTTTTGCCGATGGTGTCGCCATGGCCGGATCTAGCGCTGGCGACGGCAGATCCGCGGCTACCTCCGCTCGGCCACTCCTCTCTCTAGCATGGTGCTATCCCCTAACTTTCTCCCACTTTTTGGTTCTATTTGCCCTGGACTTCTCCTAAATCGGGTGTTCTTCCTTGGATCTAGCCATGGCGTCGGTTTTCTCCTTGTTTTGTCTGTGGCGCCTCTTCCGCCTTCTTCCCGCCTTTGATCGCCCAGCCGCCTAGTAGCCCGCCGAGGGACCAAGGCGCGGGCGCCGGCTGCCGCCCACCGCCTAGGCACCGTTTTGGAGCACTGGAGTCAAGCCATCCAATCTATATAAGGATGAGAGTGTATCTTATTTTTATTAAGCAATAAGAAGACAGAGTTATTCTAGTCTCTCCCTCAAGTTCTTCTCCCCAGTCCATGATCCCCCTTTCACCTAAAGCCTCTCTCCTTCAGCCGTGCCATCCCAGCCATCTTCTGTATGGTATTTACCTCGTTATGATCTAAGAATCATAACAATTTGCTATCAGAGCCAACACCATGACTTCTGCTGCCGAGAATTTCAAGGACATGAGGGCCACCATCAATGAGATGAGTGCCAGCATAGATGACATGGAAGCCATCTTGGTAGACATGGCGGCTATGGTGGCCAAGCTGGTCGAAAAGGAGGAGAAGAAGGCACGGGCAGATGTTGCTATGCGATCTGCACCACCAGAGGTGTCTCGGATTTTGCGATGTTGTTGTGTAATCATCTCTTCCATCCTCGTCACTTCTTGTGGCGGGAAGCACGCCGCTGCTGTCCCACACCGATAACCCTTACTATCGGCAACTTCCTCGACATCGGGCAACATTAAGGCCCTCACACCTTCACTATCAACCATCGTCAACACTATCCTAAGTTCCCATGAAAGGTATTGCAATTGCTCACCGAAGCGAGGCTACCATGGCCGTCACCACAGCTCGAGGACGAGCTGTCGCAAAGGGAGAGAGAAGATGTTATGTGCGTTGTTACTGTTAGCGTGAACAGTGCATGGTTACTATTCATGTTAATAGTGCGCGGCTCCTATTCAAGCGCGTCACCGATTTGGTTTGATTAGTTTTTTCCCGATTTGATTGGATTAGTTTTCTTATAGATAATATTAGATTTGTTAGGATAATCTATTTCCGTAATATTAGATATAAGTTCCTTAGGAGTCAAGCCATCCAATCTATATAACGATTGGAGTGTATCTTATTTTTATTAAGTAATAAGAAGAAAGAGTTATTCTAGTCTCTCCCTCAAGTTCTCCCTAGTCCATGATCCCCGTTTCTCCTAAAGCCTCTCTCCTTCAACTGTGCCATCCCGGTCATGTTCTGTATGGTATTTACCCCGATATGATCTAAGGATCATAACAATAGCAACAAAAGAAAAGGATCCTTAGGAATATCACATGAGCATTTACAATGTCAAGGATAGGAGGTACATAAGAAAGCTCAAAAACAGGTACACGAAATGTCAAAATGGGTGATATCTTAACCTAAAATACAAAAACAAAGCATCTATGTACATCATCAGAAAGAACAGAGACAGAAGGATTCCGTTCTCTTCTCCAAATACACTATAAATCAGCTTAACTAACCAAATATTAAGATCCATCAAATACACTAGAAACCAGCTTAACTAACCAACGATTTAAGATCCGAATTACAAGAAGCGGTCACAGAAATTTCAGGTAACTTCTTCGCTATGCAATTCTAATACAAAAGCAAAGTATCCTTGTACACCATCAAAAGGAACAGAATCAGAAGGCTTTTGTTTTTCTCTTCAGGTGTCTAGCACACTCAAATACACCAGAAATCAGCTTAAGTATCCAAGATTCAGATCCCAATTGCAAGAAGAAATCATTGAGAATATCATGTAATTTCTTAACAACGCAAATCCAATTTACAACCAGTCTCTTGCAACCAACATCCACAAATAGCAAAGAATGGTTCCCTTTGAACTATACAAACAAGCATGTCCTTGAATTCACATTTGTGCCAGACATCAAAGTTTCAGCCATCTGGAGGTTGTAGTCTCCCAAAATGGAACACCCAATATAAGGATCGAACCTGCACCTCAGTGCGTCTCTATATGAATCTATCAGTGCTCTATACTGCAAATAATGATTATCCAAAACCGTCGAAAAACATAAACTCATAATGAAAACTGGGCTAATTTACAAAAACCACTAATAGTATAGCTAAAAAATATGTGGAATTTGATCGCTCGCTTTACTGTCTTCCGCGGAAGACATTTAAAATCTTCCATTAGCACCTTTGGCAACAAATATAAATAAAAAAGGCAAATTAGTGTAATGTTCATCGGAATATATTCAGACGATGTGCAATTGATATCTTCCATTAACAACAAAAGATAAACACACACACATTGGCACCTTTCATTAACAATGTGAGGATAACTATACTTAATCTTCTGAAACATCCAATGCTCATGCAAGATAATATGAGTCTGTAATTTGAAGTCAAGTTTCGAACAACACAAAATGACTTAAGATAAGTGTACTGGTGGCTCCCATTCTTCACAGTAGACACCGAACTACTTCTGAACTCCAGTTTTTCCATCAAGGGCCTGCCATGCAGGGATAGAAATCCCGGAACAGGTGCAAAACCCGGCCGGCGGGCGGTAACGGTAACCGGCTAGTTACCAGAAAACCTGGGGAAAAACTGGTTGAAATTCATGAATCGAATTTTGAATTTGGAACGGTTACTAGAAAAAACTGGAAAACTGCTAAAAACCGGGAAAACCAAAGAAAACCTAGCATAAAATATTGGGACTAGTATATTTATGCATATTTAATTCATACAATAGGTAATCTAGCACAAAAAAAGACTAAACTAATCTAGAAAGTGCATTTGTAACCACCGGGATTTCAGCCAGTTTTTCCCTCTCGGTACTCACCGGGATCTCCGGTAACCACCGGTTTTTTTATCCCTGCTGCCATGCATACTGGATAATGGCTGGCTGGCTGCTATGGCCACCGGCCTGGCCCGCCTCCAATCCTGTTTGGTCCCAACCATGGCCATGACAAGTCCTATCATGTTATTGGCTAACCTCACAAACCTCCAAGAGTCCAAGGGCTCCTCCTTGTCCCACACAACCCCTTCGTTATGTCGGCACTGCTGGAGGTCATCACAGGTGAGATCCCACGAAGCATGCCGAATTTGGTTAAACATTGCTCAGATCAAGCTCTCATGCTGAGCCTATAGAGTGTGCATCTCTACCACAATAGGCGATGAGCTCCCAGCCTTGCCCTTGACAAGGACCTCCTTAATCTAAGGATGAGGGTAAAACCCAACTGTTTAGCTGAAGTTTCGTTCTTACTAGCTAAATCTGTGCCTTAGCAGTTTTGCATTGTATCCCTTTACTGGTATTAAATCCAAGTGTTTAGTCCCTTATCACTCACAAAACACCCTACTTCTAGCAAATAAATACTCAAATCCTTAATTTGAAACACAATCAACCCCAAAATTAGCAAACACATAAGCACACTATGCCCCACTCCCAAGTATGCCATACTAGGTGCGATCTCTAAGGTGGTAAAGGATCCTGATGAACCCCGTGACGGCAACGCCCTCTAGCAACTTTTTGCTCTGCCTCCCTGTGTTCTACCTGTGCTGCCATACAGCTCAAGTTTCACAACCCAGTTTGGCCCAGTTTCACAAAGGTTAAAAGAAAAGGGTGTATGGAGGAGGAGGAAGGTCAGGGAGGTAACAAATGAGGGAAGAATTGTCCAAACTGATTACTCTAACCTCATAATGGTAAAGACGTCAAACGCATTTAAGCTGTTGGTTCAATTATTTCAGTTCAGCGCAATCTGAATGAATTTAAGTCTCTCATATCGCAGATTCCCACCAACAGTGTTTAAACTTTAACTCTTGGTCAAATGCTAAGTTTTGTTTGCAATAAAATATTCCAAAGCAATTTAGAGTTTTAGACAAAATGAGTGAACACGGATTGTCTAGTTTTACTTGAGGATATCAGCAAGTGTCCTCAAGAATTGAATCTTCCGCAAGGCTACTACTCGTTTTTTTTTGTGGAAAAGTGTGGCTTATCACCCTTATGTAGTGGTCAAATCAGCCGCCAAAGATGTGGCAACAAGGAAAAAACTGGATCTATGATAGGTGGGCCATGGGGCTGCTAAGAAGGTTTTGTATGCAATTGCCACAGCAAACCAAACAGCAGCAAAAAAAAAGGGTCAAACATGAGTACATGACCAACTTGGTAGTGGCAAATTGCAGCAATGTTCAAACAGCCCGTCATGTTCATGTATTGCAAAGGGTAGAAGAATGGCAATAGTAATGCTTGAAACATTACTCTGACAGAACAATAGCTTATCCATTCTAGCATAGTTTAGTACTTTAGTATATTTACACTTAGTTCAAAGGCCAAATGTATTGCCAACGAACCAAAATTTAACTCTAATTCCCTAAGCTATGACTTCAGCCACAGAAGTCCGAAAAAATTGTAAACATGGTATGAGCTTTGAGTTAAATAATGGCATTGAAGATAAAAACTAATTAAACAAACATAAGTTGAATAAAGGAAGGAATAATCAGAATTATGTAACTCCTGGAGCCACATCTTGTCCATCATGGGATGGAAAGCACAAATTTCTACCAGACAACAAAGTGATAAACCAACTTGATAAGAAATAACAGAATTGAGCTATCAGCGTCACTGCAAGGAGATAAGCTACAGGTGCCAAATCACAAAAGACACTTGCAGAAAAAAGGGTCACAAGTAGCCCAAAGCCTTGGTAAAATGAATTTGATGGTGAATCACATGCATACACTCGAATTCTTCTCCTGATTTGTGAGCTTCCTTAAATTATATAGAAAAGTCTAATTTTATCTCCAAATAGACCTAGACCAATATGCAGTCCATTACAAATCTCCATGTTAATCCAAAATCGAAGCTTTCCTATTGTGACCATGGTATAGTCAGAGGCCTATGACATTCCCTTACTGATAGAGGGTAAGAACTAAGAACAAATGCACGAGTCTGTCTGTAAGAAATGCAGAATCTCCAACCAAATGATTCAATGAATGAGAAGTTGCTTGCACATGGCACCATATCTAACTAAAAGCACACAACAAGAAAGACCACATACTACATATGTACAAACTAGAGAAATCTAACTAATTCACTACAAGAGTCCACCGACACAAGATCACACAACCACAGAACCTAACTGCTTGGAACTCTACCAAACGCACCTTTGCGTCCTATCAATCAAAATGAAAGCTTCCTCACAAGATCGATAACCCAGCCATTCCATTAAATTCAACATACAGATTGAAATTTTCCTTTAGCGATCTATTGATAAAACTTATACCTGATCATGGAATACAGCAGCAGCAGCAGGAGCCAGCACCCCCACTCCACCATTGGTGAGAACTCCCTGACCCAGCGGCTGCGGCTGCTGCGCCACCGCCACGGCAGCCGCGGCGGCAACCGCTTCCTCGCGCGGCTCCGGCTTCATGTCCTGGCCGCCCTGCGCGTGCCCGTGGGCCTGGTTAGCGGAGGGCGGGGGCTGCTGCTCGACGAGCTTGCTGGTGGCGTCGTCATCCTCCTCGGTCGACGCCAGCTGCAGCAGCCGCAGCGTCTCCGACGGCGGATCCGACAACTCCCGGTTGTTCCCCTGCCATCAACCACAGCCACCCAATCAAATTAAACATCAGCAAAAGAGCGCGCGCAAAAAAAAATTGAAAATGAACCCGGGCGTGCCTGGAGGGAGGACGCGGGGGAGGGGACGCTGAGTTCGGCGCGCCACTCGCCGAGCATCTGGTGGAGGTGCGCCTCGAGGACGGCGGCGTCGGTGGAGCGGGCCTCCTTGCGGGCGGACTGGAGGCCGGAGAACATGTCCTGGAGGTCGTCGACGCGGGTCTTGGCGCGGGCGCGGAACTGCTGGTGACGCGCCGACCCCTTCCCCATCGCCGTCCCGCCGCTGCCTTTCTCCTACCGATCGATCGGCACGGTGGAGTGGAATGGATGGAGGCGCGCGTGGGGTTGGCCGGGTTTTTCCTCCTCTTTTGCGCGCCGAGATGCTCGTATCTTTTGTGTGTTCGGATTCGCTAAGGGAACATATCCTGTACAATAGCCAACTAGCCTCATAGGCGCGGCATCACACCGCGTCAGCAACCGTACGTACCAAAATAAAAAAGACGATAATTCGTGAGAAGTTTTTTTAAAAAAATCGAAGGCAAAATACGTATTTTCGAAAAAGGCAAAGAGTTTTTTCGCAAAAATAAGGACACAGACGTAAACAAGCAGGGGCCGTCGCGCAATTTCAAAACCGCGAGGCTATCCTTCAAAGTGGAGGGGCTAAAAAAAAGCGGCGGTGACCTTTTGTGAGAACCAAGGACCGCACGTAATTTGAAAAGCAGGATTTTTTTCAAAGCGCTCCCCGATCAGACGCAAATTGCGCGTCCACGCGGCGGGCCGACGTGGCGCTCTCTCCGCGCGCGGACTCCGCGGGGCGTAATAGGGGGTGATTAAGTTGATACCAACCGAACGGCCATGATCCAGGCGGGGAGAGCGCACATCTCACTTATGCTTATTTGCATATTACCCCGCACGACTTTTGTTACGTCGAAGACCCCTCGCCGCCTTGAGAAAACCCCTCCGAGCTCGAGGCTAGACCTCCTCCCTAAGCGTCGCCGCCGCCCACTCGATCTCCTCCCCGAGCACCGCCGCTTCCCTCCCAGCCTCCTCCCTGAGCGCCACCACCTCCCTCCCGCACTTCAGGGCCGCATCTTCCCCAGCCATCACCACGCACCAGGGTGTCATCCTCCTACCTAGCCTCCTCCCCAAGCGCCCCCTCCACCAGTGGGAGCGCCGCTGCCGTATTCTCCCCTGAGTGTCGTCGACAAATTCTTTCCACATCGCTGCCGAGGTAAGGCATGATTCTGTTGGGTTGATCTCGGCTAACCGTCCCGAGATTTCAGGGAGGCACGCCTCCACTCGCGCGTCCTGATCGGGGGCGCCACCAACCGATTTGGTTTCAGTCCCGGTCACCTAGCGCTATATAAAAATTAGGGTTTCGGCAGGGTTGTGTTCACGGTGTTGTTCAAGGCCCCCTAAAACCCTAACAAGCCCGATCTCTAACGAAACGCTAAGGTGGACGAAGACCGTTCCCCCGTTTGTGCCGTCCACGGCTTCACCGACGCCGGCCGACCACCTCTGCATCACGCCGCCGACCACCCCTCATGGCCTCTCTGACTTCGGGTATGTCTTCCGCACTAATGTTTATATTTGTGTTCATGATTAAAGCCTAGGGTTAAGCCTAATGTTCATGTCTAAACTTTGATTATTTTCAATAGATTCCTCTTTCCCCATAGGATTAAGAGTAACTCACCTGTATAATTTATGCTTGCTAAGGTTATGAGCAATTTGGCTCATTTTGTCGCTCTGTCACCTATAGAATTTGTGTTGTGTGCATGGAATCAATGGACGATGAGAGCGTGGCATTAGCATTGCTAAGACAATAAAGCACCAATGTGCATTCTATCGCTCAAATTAGTTCACATCCCCACCAATTAATTCATTTTGGTATCTGAAAAAAGAGCGGAAGAACCCCAAGTAAGTATCGTGTCATATGTATGTATTTTATTCTACCTGTCAATCCATCATGCTTGACACTTAATCATTTGCATTACAGGGTTTTTCTTATACACCTTGTGTCGACCCAACTATCAAGCTATTTGAAGGGATGGTTTTTGATGACTTGGACGCTGTGAAGGAACTCTACAAGACATGCTTGGAGTCCGTGTTGGTCTACATATGATTGTCAATGGTGTTGTGAGATAGAAGCGATGGATGTAAATGTCAATAAGTTAATTGGTGTGGCTGTGAGGCAATTCTAGTTGTAAAATGCACTAGCGATAATAAGTTTAGGGTGGACACATTTATTGAATCATATACACATGAATTAGTATCACCTAGTAAACAACAGTTGATAAGGTCTAATAGGAAAGTAAATGAGAAGGCTAAGCGTGTATTAATTACATGGCATAAAGGCGGCATTAGCACAAGCAGAGTCTATAGATATCTTTGTATTAGTGAGAGTGGATTTGAGAATGTAGGATACACGAGGAGAGATTTACATAATTATTATAAAGAGCCGAGAAGTTGTATTAAGTCATTGGATGCTCAGATGTTTGTTAACTCATGTGTATGGACCTCAGAAACTCTAGAGGAATTTGAGAAATAGTTTTCCCCCATTATTTCTGATTTTAGTTTGGAATATAATGAGTGGTTGGCTACTCAGTATCGAATATATGCATCATGAGCACCCGCTTATTTTAAAGATGTATTCTTGGCAGAAATCCTTATAACCACTTCAAAGTCAGAGAATTCAAACTTTTTCTTTAATCGGTTTATTGGATTCAAAATTACTTCAGTGAAGTTTTGGATCAGATTTGTTAATACAGTTGAAGAATAACATCAAAATTGGTTGGAAGCTGACAATGTCAGATTACATACAATGCATGTGTTGCAGACTACTTGGGCAATAGAGAAGCATGGAAGTGAGGTCTTCATATTCATTGCCTTCATTAAGTTTCAGAAAGAAATGTTTGTAGCTCGGGAGTATTGCAATGTGGAGAACATGAAAACTGCAGGAGAGTACAAAAACTCAATAATTAGCGATGACTCAAACAAGGTAACAGAGGTATGCTGCAATCTTACAACAAAAGATGCCAAATGCTCCTGCATATTCTTTGAGTCATTTAGAATTCCTTGCTGCCATATCGTCTATGTGTTGCAGAGTCCATCACTTAAGGAGCTACTAAGCCCAATTGTGTTAAAGAGGTAGACCAAAATGGTAACTAAGGACGATATCTTCAATGGAGAGGGCAATTTATTGCAAGAATAACCGAGGAGTGCAATAGAAACATCTAAAGACAAGTTGGCATCAGAAATACGCAACAAGATGGAGGAATTAATTCGCCATGCTAGAGGAACAGATGAAGGCTTAAAATTTCATTGGGATTAGTTTGTCACATTTGGGAAAGAGTGACTCCTCTAATTCCTGAGAATGTGGTAAGTAGAGCTGAGAATGTGGCAGTTTTTGTTGTCATCAATTTTTTTTGTTGTCTGTGGCACTTTTGGTGTATGGGCTCTGACGCTCTGTTGTGGTCCTGTGCGATGATAGTATGATATGTTAGAAAGAGTTTTCAACTTTATGGTGTTGTAGCTTGTACAGATGGTTCATAGGAAAATTTACTCCGAGCTATATGAATGTCCTCTGGAGCTGATGCATTTGATGTCTGAATGTCCTCTGGAGTTTAAAAAGAAAACCAGAAGTTGTTCATTTGATTAGAACTTAGGTCCAATGTTACAGGTCAGGCACCAACATGATGTTGATGTTGTTCATCCACTACTCCAACATCAACATGGTGCTTCCCTGCTCTGCTCTCATCACCTCACCAACTGCTACAAAGTAAAGGCAAAAGTTACATACAGACAACATTTAAGGAGAAGAAGGAACAACAAAAACAATTCCTTCAGTCCACAAGAAACTAACATTTAAACTAGCCATTTCACCAATGGGCCAACTAGCCAGAATAGATGCCATAACTAGGGAGATATGCATCATAGTTCACACATATGCTTCTTTCATCTGCTGCATTGCCACATCTAGTTTAAATTCACGCTTGCAACTAACCATGGCTAACTGAGGGTATCAATCATCTGCCAAGTATAACTAGTAAAGCATTTGAGAGATCATCCAACCTTACTAGCAAAGACCACCCAAATGGATAAGTTTTCATCATTCGGACCCTTATCTCTGATCACCACTCAATAGGTGACCTTGTACCCTAAACTAAGCATATTCATCTCTTGCATTTCTCTATTGTCCAGTAACTGCTCCAGGAAACCAACATCCATCACACAAATCCTTTTTACACATACATGCAACTCCATCACATAAATATGATTCACAAATACGATTGATATCACCAATTCATGGAACACCACATAAACTCAATTCACAAATATGATTCTTTTTACACATACATGCAACATCCATCACGCAAATTTGATTCACAAATACGACAGAAATTCATGGAACACCATAGAAATTTGATTAACAAATGGGTGTCGGTGGAGTTAGGTGGTGTGGATCTTAGGGGTGGGAGAGGCGTCTGAAGGCTACGCACATTCGATGGCGGCGTGGACCTCAGGCTTTAGTGGAGTTGGCCAAAGTCAGTAGGGCCATCACGTTGGCGTTGTGAGAGGGAAGCGGCAGCGTCCAACCCTAACCCTAGCACATGTGGGGATGGGATCTAGTGGGAGAAACCACTCATATCGTTTCTGTCACGCACACGCATCTCGCTAGCACATGTGGGATGCCAATTCAGAAGTTGCTTCAAGCTCATTTTGGGCAAAAAAATTGGCAAATGTGTATACCTCATATAGTGATTGTATGATTAACAAAGCACTAATATATTATATATATCCTTCATGAGACTAGTCAGTTAGACCTAAGTAATATGCGAAGTAGTTTACCAAAAACACAGCACCCACCAGTGACTCACTGCTGCTGCTGGCCTCCCATCGTGTGCGGCATGGCCTCGGCGCCTCGCAGTCGTAGGCGCACCCAGGGACGGACCCGCCCTTCGGGCATGCTCGGGCGGTCGCCCGAGCTCCGTCGTCGGTAGACCCCCCTAGGCTAGGGCACTGTCTCCGTGGTCACCGATGCATCTCCCAAGCTGTTGTGCTACCAAGCGGAGGCTCGAAGAAGCAGACGTAGTCCTCCTCCGCAAGATGATGGAGATGACAAATCGACAAAAAGATTTATCGTTGGAGATATTCGGCGCAGGCAGTTGCGCCTACTTCTTGGCTACACCTGTGATGGTCAACATGGCCTTAGAGAGGTTGGAGGCGACGGTGGCGGCCTTGGAGGGCACATTGTGGGTTTGTCCGAGTAGCAGGGAGGCCACCAGCGCAACACGGCAAGCATGGGTGGTGGCATTAGCACACAATAAGGGAAACATGCTCTTCAAGGCCGAGAGGTTTCACGAGGCCTACGCCGCATACGAGCAAGGCCTAGTCAATGAGCAGCTAAATGCAATGCTACTGTGCAACCGTGCGACGTGCTGGTGTAAGCTAGGCCCCAGCCTCACTGCTACAAAAGAGGCTATACTGGGCGGTTACATGACAGACGGTTCCCCGTCTATGTTGTAATTATCACAAATGGTTCATGCTAACAACCATCTGTGATATTTTCACAGACGATTATTTATACGAACTATCTATGATAAAGGAATACATCATAGATGGTTCGTATTAATAACCGTCTATGAAAATATCATAGACGGTTGTTAGTATAAACCGTCTGTGATAATACAAGATATCACAGACGGTTCATATTAATAACCGTTTGTGATTAGGGATGGCAATTGTGCCCGTTTACCCATATACCCTTGGGTAAATACCCTAATGGAGCTGGGTATAGAATATTTTCTTTACCCACGGGTATGAAAATGGGGGAACACTCTTCCCATCGGGTAAACGGTCATGGATATGGGTAAACTCTACCTGTACCTGCCCCACCCGTTTACCCACGATATAGATTGACAAATGGCGCAGCCATAGCAATATCTCTAATTGCTATTGATTGTTATAAACTTTTTTGATAGCTATTATATTTCCTAACAACAGCTGCTGCTTATATGTACCTATCATTAATTCAACTCTCAGATCGTGACTCTCAGTTCGCGGGTAAACAGGCATGCCCACGGGTGATGGGTACCCGCAGGCGATGGGTATGGGTGAGGTTCTTCACCCGTCGTCCTTCGTGGGTATACCCGTGGGCGTAAATCAGGGGCGCGCGTACGGGTATGGGCGAGCACTACCCGTACTTACCGCGCCCAATTGCCACCCCTATCTGTGATATGTGCATTATCACAGACGGTTCATATAATAAACCGTCTCTGATAATGCCATGGCACCGATACATAGCATCTTCCCTAGGATTCTGATCTCACCCGTCCATTCTCTCCGCATCGAACGGCAGGCACCGGTTCCTCCCACCTCTTGCCCCTTATTTATTACTCCCCTCTCCCTTTCACTCCAAGATAAGTTCTACCGACTGCTCTAGTTAGTTCATCCACTCCTACAGGGGTGCAAACGGAACGGATAATTTCCACCCGTCCAACCGACCGAAGGCTTGTGGAACAAATACGGAAGGGGTAGATGGGTATCTGGCACTATCCGTGTTCGACTCCGACTCCGACTCCGAGGAAAAATATGGAATATGATACGAGATAAGTGATATCTGTCCGTATATATCCGTATGTCAAGTGATATAAAGAAATTTGTTGCGACTTTACTTAGAAACAAGATAACATATATGCAGATTGTCACATCTAAATAGACGGGAGTACTGAGTATTATTCCTTCAACATATCAGTAATTAGTCTCTCCATGTTCGTTCTGATTGTACCACACTATCCAATGTCCTGTGCAAAGAAGCAGATAATTTTCGTCCGACCGACTGTCCAAAAGATCATGGAATGGATACGGAATGGAGAAATGAATATTCGATATTATTCGTGTTCGACTCCAACTCCGAGGAAAAATATGGAATATGATACAGAATAAGTGATATCCGTCCATATCCTCTTCGATTGCACCCCTACACTCCTAGCTTGTTCCTCGACAACGCCGACTACCGCCGTGATCTAGCATCTCTGTTGTGACACCACGGTCGACTGCACAACACACTCTTTGTCGTAAGAGTGTCTTGTGCAATCTCACCATCGTGACACAAAGACGATGCTACCACCACATCTCCTTCACTACAAGGCACTACGGAAGCAGCTAGATACCAAGACGGTGCTCAAGTCAGCGTCAAGGACATCCATCTCACGCGCTGCTAGGATCTCTCCTTCTATATTTTTTGCCATGGGTTTGTAGGATTAGGATGTGTTCTTGCCATGTTTAAGAGTTGGGTTCATAGGATTATGATATGTTCTTGCTGTGTTAGATGTGTAATCTGCTCATTTATCTTGTGATGTTGTAATGGTGGATTCTAATAGAATGTGCTGCTGTGTTTGCTACTATATTTGCTTATTTTTAAATGGCATAGTTAATATTATTTCTTGAGGCTAGCCAAAAGACAGAAAAAATTTTAGGTATAGAATGAACTATTACAGACGGTTTGTGCTATAAACCGTCTATGAAGAACTATCACAAACGGTTTTGTATATCAACCGTCTGTGATACTCGTCAATCATAGATGGTTGGTAACTAAAACCATTTATGATGTATGAGTATCACAGACGGTTTTTGGTTCGAACCGTCTATAATAGTTTTCTTCACATGCGGTTCTAGTTACAAACCGTCTGTGTTGTTTTTATCACAGACGACTCACAAACCGTTTGTGATAACCCGTGATTATCGCTGACACATAAATTCAGGGGGTTCAGAAAAATGTCTGTGATGACAGTTCAGAACTGTCTGTGATCACCCTTTTTGTAGCAGTGCCCCCTCCTCCTCCCGAGCCTACCGTTAGCTTCAAATGTTCCAGAAGTTGTCGCTACCATTGCCGCCGCTAGAAGAACTAGCGACCTAGCCCGTTGAGGAGATATTTCGCTACTCTGCACTTTTCGTTGAGGACCTTGCTTACACTTAGCTTTAGTGTTCTACCATTATCTACACATATTTACATGCGAATTGTGGTTGCTGCTTCTATTTTTTTTCATGTGAATTGCAGTTGTTTGCATGCGAATTGTAATTGTGGCTTCACTCTTATCCGACTCCACCCTAGCTATATTTTTTCTAGGTTCGCCACTGGGCGTATCCTATCACGTTCGCCTGCTGGCCCAACCATCACATTATGCCCAGTGCCCCAGCCACACAAGCCACTTCCTTGCCTCGCTGCTCCGCCCACTCCGCTGCTCATCATTACCAGCGCCTCACCTCAACGGCTCGTCGCTCTAGTCGTCACCTTGCTCTGGAGTTAGGAGGTGGAGGAGGAGTGAGGCGAATGGCCGAATGAGAGTGAAGCAGTGGCTGCCTCCACTGGTCAGCTACTCCACTCTTCTTTGGACCGACCAGGCAAGGCCCAAATCAACCAAGGAATAGCCCACAAACCCAAATCAACCAAGCAATAGCCCATAGACCCAAATCAACCAAGAAACACGATGCAATTCTTCGTCTATCTTGGTCCTTGGCTGGCTCGCCATGCTCCCCAATCCTTGCTAGTGGCTGATGGATGCTAGGGTCCCCGGAGGGGGAGCTCGGGCAGCCACCCAACCTCGCCACATGGGACGGTCCGCCCATGATTTTTACAGCTTGAATGCAGATTGAGCATAAGAATGTTTCCAGTGGTGAAGATTCGAGTCTAGCCAGAGGCATGCCATCAATGTTGTTCAAGAGTTAGCCATTTGACAATGAAAAAAATTATTTTATCCATCAGGCAGTGGTATCTTTCTCACCTACAGTATACTTAATTTACTGTGTTGATATCCTTTTTCTTTGTCATTGCCTCGTTGGCACAGTGCGTGTGGACTGCATCATATTGATCGACCATGAGTTCAAGCATATTTCATGCTTCTTGTTCTAACTCTAAATTATATGCCATATTGAAAAAACGTTTCCCAGAGCAAGATTTATTTCATCGCTGTTTACAAGCTTTGATTTTTGAGAGTGCAAAATACACCTTTTGCTCTTTTTTGTCGTTGCAAGATAGTCCCTTGTATATTTTGCCATTATCATACAGTAGTTTGGCAGGCTACCTAGGACTGATCTAACACCTTTTACTTGCAAGATTATCATACAGTAGTTTGCGTCTTTTGTTCCTGTCACACACTTGATTAATTTCATCAATAAAATGGTATCTTTCTCCATGCCTCTACCTATTTACCATGCAATGCCCACCTAGTTCTAATTGATTGAAGAGTAATTTCACTCGTTCCCTTGATTCTTGTGTCGAACTCTAAAACAACATGTATTATGATACGGAGGGAGTATATCTAGATTTTTTTTTTAAAAAAATCAAACTTCCTACATTGGTCTTGAATCTTGATGCATTTCCCATGGAGTATGTTGATAAGTTACATAGGGTGCATTTGGTCTTTAGCCTGGTTGGCTCGATGGGCCATGCTAAGCAGAACTTTTTTCAACGTTTTACGGAGGGGATGGCTGCCAAATGCCAACACGTAAGGCATATATTCCTAACCCGATCAACTAATCATACAATCACTAGAATCTAGAACCGTAGATTGCCCGATCAACGGCCGAGATCTCCCCTTCCTCCGACACCGCTGCCCCCTGGCTCAATCCTCAATCCACGTCTGCTCGCGTGAGGACGCGTTGAGCCCCGCTCACCCTGTCCCCACATGTCATGGTCACAAAACTCGATATAACTTGACCCCGCGCACCTCCTCCCTCTCGCTCGTCTCCTTCTCCGGTCGCCATTGTCGCCTCCTCCACTCGCGGGTCGTAGCCGCAGCCATTAGGGTTTAGTGCTTGGGAGCTCACGGCTCCTCGCTGCTCCCGCGCGACTCGCCGGAGATGTGGTCGAGGGCGGCGGCGAGGGCTCGCCGGCGGATCGCCGGGGCGCGGCCGGCGTCCACGACGGCGGCGGAGAAGAGCTGCCGCGCCGTGGTGGTGCCGCGGTTCGGCGGACCGGAGGTGCT